>OX344725.1:19858470-20420493 GCA_947034835.1 Ballota nigra
TTTAAATAGAAAATTCTTTCTCATATGTACTCCCTCTGTCCTTTAAAAGTATGCACCATTTTCTGCACGTGGATTAATGTAATATGTCGGAGGGTATTTAGGGGTATTATGAGGTCCGTTTATGAATAAAATGATTGTTTATGGTAAGTATGCATATAAACGTTACTATAAACAATCATTTTATTCATAAACGAACCTCATAAGACCCCTAAATATCCTTCGACATATTGCATTAAATGACCGCAGAGAATGGAGCATACTTTTAAAGGACGGAGGAGTACTATTTTTACAATTTGAATTATCCCATTTAACTTTTTGCTTTTAGTTACTTTTTAAGTCGGTTATGACTCCTCCATATTTACTTACTTTCTCCAATATAGCATTCACTTATCTAAGTTTAAGTCATGCATAGATGATATGTACTCCCCCATCCCGTTATAAATTACCCATTTATTTTTATGTAAATTTTTAAAGAATATATATAATATTAAATGCATAGTGAGGTGTCGAATTGTAATATAAAGTAAATAAAAAGCTAAATGTAGGGAGATGTGGAGACATACCTTAACGATTAAGAAAATTGATAACTTTGTTGGAACGTCCATTTTAACAAAATGGATAACTTATGACGGGACAAATGGAGTATATAATTGTCAAAAAATGCATGCATAATATTATATATATATATATATATATATATATATATATATATATATATACATAACTATCTTGGAAGAGTTTTATTTTTAGGTTTTCTTACTAATTACAAAATGATTTTATCAATTACTCTTGTGGTATTTTTAATCACTAGCTGTAGTGTTAATCACTTTTTAAAAGTAAAACTTTGTTGTCTTTTTATCAAAATATATACCCGTTCACACCTCATTTTCATGACAGTCTAGCAATGTGAGTTCATATGAAATTACAATTTGTGTCACTCTCCATTCCGTGTCAACTTAATGACCTTTCAACCTTAGATACTTTAAGTTAAAAACAATGGCTATAATATTTTTTTTCCTTTTTACATGATGGCTAAAAAAGGCCTCATTCTCATTTATGTACTTTGTGAGCAGTGATGATTTCTTTGCTAAAAACTGACTTTGTTTTTCCCCTTTTACCTCATTTTTCTTCCTCCCAAGAAGTAATTAAATTCACATCAATAAACACTTTTGGGGAATATTCAGATAATAAAAAATAATGCATATGTAACTGCTTATTGCTTAAAAGAACAGCTCATTCTGCAGCTAAAGGGGAGGATAACAATAAGTTGAGAAGGAAACCCATACACATTCCAATCAGTCCTACAACAACTGCAAACTTGAAGGAGAACGCCTCGTTATTAATATTCTTTCGCTTTTTCAATACTTCCTGCAACAGAAGTGATTACATCGCATAAACTCTTGTCAAGTTGCTGGAAACAATATCAGAAAGAATTTTATCTAATTTAAATATTCGAACTTATAAAAAAATGTTAAATTTATTTATATTAATTTTTTAACATGGGTAACAAATTAAGAAGTGGTATAAGACCATCTCCTGAAGAATGGTGTAAAACGCTAGATATGCATTTTAGCAGCTACTTTATAATTGCACCACACTTTTCTTTTTAATTTATTTTTATATTTTTTTTAGGTAAATGTTAATTATAATTTTCTCAATATTTTTTAGTTTTGTGTGGTTTAGAAAATTCAAGTTTTTTTATTATTTTAATTTTTGTTGTAATTTTAATTTCCATTATTATAGTGAATATCAATTTTAATTTACATGATTTTATTTTATTAAATTAACATAGTTTTAAATTTTAAATATAAAATGAGTATTAATATTTTATTAAATGAATTCATAAATTAGAAATTTTATAGATTATTGTTGCATTAAGTCAATTAATTCATTGATAAGAAAATTTTATGGAATTCTTGTCGGGCCAGGAGGTGGGGGCCCTGTGGGCGAGGGCTTCGCCTTTTTGCTACAAGAAATTTTTATGGAATATTCAATTTTAATGCAAATTATTGGAGATTTGTTTTGACATTACAGTAAATTAGTGTGTTAACAGTTGGAGTTAACCTAATGCATTACAAAATCTAGACAAAGTATTATATGAAAATAGTTCATGATAAGTTTACTATGAAATAATTTTAGAGTATAAGTTAGGAGTATCGATAATCTAACTAGGAGTATCATTAATCTGAGTCAATGGTTGTAATTGTTGTAAAAAAATTTGAACTTATATTAATAATACTCCTGATTAACTTTTTTATATTCCTGATCAAATATTCAATATTTTAAAACCATTTTATAATAAGCTTATCATGAATGATATTCATATAATACTTGCTCCGAATTTTAAATATTGTAATTATTTTACAAATACGTCAAAAATCGTGAATTAATAAGCACTTTTTTTATTATATGAAAATGGATAATAGATGAGTGAAAAAGACAAATATATGGACTAACCAGTTGTTGTTGTAGCTGCTGTTTTTGCTTGACAGCTGCGTCTCTTTCATCTCTAAGACGCTGCAATCCTTCATTCTGCACCATTAAATATTCAAATATAATTGTGAGTGAATATTTCATTTCATTTAATCGTGCGAAGTTTGTGAAAAAGGTGTTAGTCAATATATTTCATTTTTGCGAGCTAAATTTAATATGATGGAGTTGTTTTCAGCGGATTTTGAACTTAAGCGTGAGTGTCATATAAAGATAACATTTCATTTAAAAGTTCCAACTTTTATATATATATATTTATAAAATCCATTCATTTATATTAATTTCCTATAGCACCCACATATTATGCAGATTCAATGGAATGAATTTTAAAACAAATTATTCATATTAATTAATTTTTTTTTTGAGAGTTTAATTATTCATATTAATTGAGAATGTTAATGTTAATGTGTATAGTACAAATGAGTGAAATATGAATGGCTCTTAATAGAGTACCACTATTCAAATCTCAAAATCCTCTAAATTTACTCCACCTACTAAACATACCTCATTAAAATTTAAAAATCAACATATATTACTAAACATACCACATTTCATTCCTATAATATCCTTCCTCCATTAATATTACCACAATTCCATTAAATCTACATAACTTACTAAAAATTCTCACCATTCCATATTTTCATTAAAATTATTCTTTTATTATTTTTTTTTTATTTTTTCATATTCTTTGGTTTTAATCAAAATTAAAAAAAAAATATAAAAAAATTAAATATATTTTGATTTTTTTTATAAATAATTAACTAACTCTTCTAAATAAGTATTTATCAAAAAAAATATCAAAAGAATATCAAAAAATAAAATAAATATAAAGATAATTTTAATAATCAATTAAATTGTATAATATATTTAAATAAAATATTAAAAGTAAATTTTACAATTATTTTAAATAATTCAGAAAATAAAATAATTAAAAAAAAATCTAGTTAATTTTTTTTAAATCATTTAAACCTAAATAAAATTTGACAAAAATTAAATAATAAAAAAATCTAAAAAAATAACTAAATAAATAATCATTTAAAATGAAAATTTTTAAAATAAAATAACTACATAAATATAAGAAAAATATCTAAATCTAAACAAATTAAATTTACAAAATAATAAAAAATAAAAAATATTCAAAAGAGAAAAGGCTAAAGATGAATAAAATCAGAAAAATATTTTATAAATGTTAATTAAAATTTTGTAAATAATTAAACTAAATAATTAATTAAAATTTTATTTTTATTTAGCTTCAATTGAATTTTTAAGATTTTTTTAAATAATTTTCTTAATTTAGTTAATTTTTTAAGATTTAATTGATTTTTTAAACTATTTTTTAGTTTATTTAAAAAAAAAAATTGGATTTGTTTTAATTAAATTATTTTGAAGATTCAGTTGATTTATTTTCTTTTGTTTTCCAATTTTTTAAGGAATTTCTAATTTTATTTAATTTGATTATTTTAATATTTAATACATTTTTAAACATTATTTTTAGGGTTTAAAATTTTTTAAGAAAAACAATTGATCAATTAAAAGTTAAAATACTAATTTTGAAATTAAATGACTTAAATGACTAAAGTCAAAATCAACATAAATTTAGAGTATAATTCATTCTATATATATGTGTGTGTGTATTTATATTAATTTATTTGCATAAAATAATTTATAATGATTACCACAAAATAATTAAAAAAATTAAATTTTCTTTCTCTGTTTGATTATTTTATTCTTTAAATTTTATTTCAAATCTAGATTACATGTTTTTATAACTGTTTTAGTTATAAATTATATAAAAAAAAATACTACTCTATCAATTATGCATTATAATACATTCATTATTTTAAAAAAAATTGGACATAAGAATAACTTAGAGGCTATTTTTCAGGAATTTATAAGAGGATAAAATTGTTTATAGGACAATTTTTTCTCTTCAAAAAGATGTACTCAATACATAAATATATATTCATAAAAATTTATATGAGACTGTCTCATATATAAAACACTATAGTTTAGATTATTATTCTGATACTCAAATCTCTAAAGTTTTCATAAAAACATCAAAATATTAATATCAAGTCTTAATTATTCATGAGACTGTCTCATAAAAAAAAAATTATAAAGATTAAGGACACGTGTATAACATCATCAAACTTAACATTTTCTTGTTATCAAGTCATACATATGAAATTAGATTCCCACTTAAAAAAGCGCAAAATATAAAATATAATTGACGCATATATGAATCACTTTAAAGAGTATGAATTATTTTATTAAAAAATATTAGTTATTTTCAATAAACAATATTAGTTTTGGAGGATACAAACTGTATTTACTAAAGAATATGTGTTGAAGGGTATGAAGAGTGTGAGTTGTTTCACTAAAGGATCGATATATGAGTTGTTTACACTAAATAGTATACGATTCATTATGCTAAAAAATATTGCAACATAGTTTATATATGAACAATTTTAACACTACGAATGCTATTAAAGGACATAACCAAAAATCAATAAGGAATCGCCGAGTATTTTTACCAGGAAAAAAAAAACTATGTTAAGAAAATAAATTCCCATGGGATTATAGCATGTACGTAATATATAAGCATTATGATGAGCGTGTATATCTTACCGAATTGGCATCAATATCTTCCATGTTGGCACGAGCTGAGTGTGGCGTCACGTACACGACTCTGAGTTTGCACTCTTGTAACGTATTTCCAACTTCCTTATTAAACTGTATATATATATATATATGTGTATACAGCAATTTTGACATTACGTTATGCAAGAGTATACTGTGAATCTATTTTATCGTGAAATTTGTTTGCATTTTGTGTGTATTTTATAAAAGTATAAGTTGTTTTATTAAAATGTATAATAAAAATATTTTATATTGTTTTGATTTGTACTGCATGTAAAACACATTTACAAGAGACCTACCATATATGTGTGCTTCACAACTAATATAATAACAATGGAAACATAAATTAAATGTAAGTTCTTACAGTGTCTTCCGGAAGCTCTTCCACAGTTGTGTTTGGAGGTACACTTGTGCTTAGCAATAGAAATTTATCTTTGCATTGCATGTTAGGAGGGTACTCCTTTTGAGCTTGAAGGGTCACTAAATAAACATGACAATTAGTAAAAGATAATCCCTTCGTTCATTTTCCACAAAATTATAAGTAATATATTAGAAAATCAAATTATTCCTAATGCTGATTTATGAGTATTAAGTTTAAAAATAATAAAAAAAGAAATATAAAATATAGATATCAAACCTAATTATTATTTGAAAAAGTAAGGATCACGTATTACTTGAGAGGAGCTATAAGTATATACATATACATATATTCACATCAATATAAACTAGATTGCTAGTAATATATATATATATATAGCTTATGCTTATCATATACTGCACAAAAATACACATATAAAAGCTAGTTGCGAAATGTACATAACCTAGTACCTCTTATGACACAAGTGTCCCATGGGTTCATCACACCAATATTTGGTCGCACAAAATACTTCTTCGGAGAAGTAGTTTTCACCTAAAGAGAAATAAATAGAAAATAAAAGTATAATATAGCAAAATGAGTTGATATTATGTAAAAATATATATAGAGTGAAAATGGTTCATACATGAACTATTGAAGGGTATTAGGTGTTTTCACCATAAAAATTTATTAGTCGTTTTTTTTAAAATTATTAGTTGTTTTCACTTAAGAGTATTAGTTGTTCCCTGAAAACAACTAAAACTCTTCGGTGAAACCAACTACTAATATTTTTCAGCATAAAAAACTAATATACTCTTTATTGAAAACAACTAATACCCTTCAATGATTCATATATAAACCAATTTCATTATATACATATTCAAAAATATATATATTTTAATCATCCAACTAGTTCACAATTATCATTTTAGTAAAACAACTTATACGTTCTAATAAAGCAATTATTACTATTAACTAATTGAAATATATGCACATAAAAGAGTATGTATAGTGTAAAATTTATTCATACATAATCTACTTTACAATATTTTTTTAGTAAAACAAACCACACCTTTTAGAGGGAAACAACTAACACCTTTAGTGAAACAACCCATACTCTTCATACTTAGCGAAAACTTGTATTCTAAAAAACTAATACTCTTTAATGAAAACAACTAATGTCATTTGGTGAAAGAATTTATACCCTTCAAAATGGTTCATGTATGAACCGGTTTCACTCTATACTTTACCCACATAAAATATAAACTACTTACACTGTAAAACTGGTTTACATAAGATTTTTCCTAGCAAAATTATATATCCATAAATCAATATAACAATATTCTTGCAGATATATGTTTCATATGTACCTTGAAAACAACGTGATGCTCTGTGTTATTTGTAACTTTAAGATCACAGCAACTAAGTTTCTCCAGCTCAACTAACAAAATCAAAACAAATAATATTTAATTGAATGAATTTAATTTTAAAAAAATTATAGCTATAAGTGGAATATACCATGCCGTGATGATAAAATCATTTGCATATATACATATATCATGTTTTGCTCCATTCTTGCATGCTTCGTTTAAGATTAATATATAATATTTTAAAATTCGTTACGGATCAAACCCAAACATAAAGTACACACATATATATAATAGGTGGACATATAACTTTTTTCTTTATACATAAATTGGTCGGTTTATTGAAATTCATTAATTAGGGCACACATGCAAAAGCAGAAAAATTGAGGAACAATTGCAACAAATACATCGAAATCTAAGCTCCTCCGGCTGTACAGAAATGAAGTGAGCAGCAGACATGGTTGTTTCAGCCACACCAAATCACCGTCCAATCACACAAATATTGATCCAATTTCCAGATTTCGATCAAACGCCGACGAAAAAAGAACAAAAAAAACCTTTATAAGTACCCCTATAAAGGAAATGTGACATGTAATAAGAATGATAGTTATAGGGTCCGAGAAAGTGAGAGATTTGTAGAGCTTTACGGAAAAGGAGGATCACGTAGAGAAATTAGTTAAAGCAATTAACAAAAATATTTTTCTCCACACACTAAAATATTATTTACTCATATTTTTTTATCCATGAGCTCCAATCTAATTAAGTTTAATTATAGGAGCACATATACAACCTAATATTTAAATGGAAGACCGTCTCACAAAAAAAGTCACCCTATAATACTCAATTATGAGTAGATCTCCTGTAAAACTTGTTCATAGTATAAAATTGATATCATTACATGCATTCACTAATACAATAATATTATATGATTTCAGTTTATAAATCAAATAGTATCAGCGAATGCATTTAATGATATTTGTAAATATATGTAATGGTATAAATTAATTTAATATTATGACACTTGTTCATATGAGATTTTGTGTTCAATTACTCTTTAAAAACTACATTATAAAATTATGTTGTGCATTAATTGAGACCAAGTTGACAAAATTTGAATCGATACTAGACTAAATATATAGATAAAACAAATGAATAGAGGACCGAAATGGTATATATTTTCTGGCTAGTTATGGCCTAATTGGAAAAATTCGAATAAAATAGAGAACTATTCCAATAAAGGTGAAAAGATAGATGACGAATTTGGTTTAAATCCCTAAAGATAACATAATCTCATAGTACATGATATAATATTTTAGAAAGTAAAATGCAAGACACAAAACTAAATAAGTTTAAGAGTATATAAGAGGAAAATATAAATCGATCTCTCTAGGCAAATTCTCATATACACCTAGTGTATGGTACATTCACTCAACCATTGAGACTATTTATGTTGATAGGCGAACATAAATTAATAAATGGCGAACAAGAATTAAAGCCTTATCAAGGATTATGAAGAGTCAACCTTAAATCAAGGATGATCAACAAAGAAAATCAAGTCGGGGTGCATAAACCAATCTGGGGAGTACATAAACTGACGAACAACTATTCGGCGAACAAGATATTGGCGAACAGGTTTGAAGGCCCAAGACCAGAGATGAACATTCTGCTAAGTCACTGATGACGAGCAACATTGATAAAAGGTGGTGAATCTACCAGCCTAAGAGGTGTATGCCGACGAACAAAGGACCAAGATCCCAAAGCCAATCTGTGCAAGACACAAAGGCGAACAACTTCTGAGCCATACACCCAAACGGCGAACAACTTCTATGAAAGAACTATCCTGGATCGATTTAAACCGACATGGACGAACAACAATGAAGTCCGAGATAAGACCAAAGAAGACTTTGTAACTAAGATTCAGCTTAGATAAGGTCAAACTAGAGTCAAAGGACATATGTCAAGCATGCAGGCTAGGGAGACCAAGAGTCAGGAACACCTCATGCTTGCTAGTCTCTATAAATAGTTGTTCTCCAGCTTAAGAAAGAAAAAAGTTAAAAAAAGTTGAAAAAAGTTCAAAAGTTCAAATTCATAAACACTCCCAAAACACACACTAACACACCTAAACGTGCACACATACGAAATTATTTCGATTTCGACTTTCGTATATCCGATTTCATAACCCGAACCTCGATTTATCATTTACGGTGGTAACCAATCACACGTAATTGATTGATGATCTTTAAACCGAAATTAAACAGTCACTAATCCACTCGATAATTATTGATCACCAACAATTTACATTGAAAAATGTAGGCTGATTACACTAAAAAATGAGATTCACTGAAAAATTTAGCAAGACACTTAACAGATTCTGTAAAGACAAGACTAAACTTGCAAGGAAAAAAAATTGAAAACCAGTTTTAAAAATATTGGAGTCTTGTAGAACCAAAAGTGAAATAATCTCTGTGAAGGTGTGTTATTCCATTTTAAGGGTGAAATTATGTGGGGTATATTAAAAATTGTATTTAAAAATGGAGAGTACAAGCTACAGAAGTTATAGTGTGAAGTACTACTCCAGCATCTGATTGGGAATTCTAATTAATCCAACATATTCACTCCTGTAATTTTTCTCAACACCTTTCATGATTGAACCCCCTTCCATTATTCCATGATTGAACTCAAGAATGCGAGGGTCCACATTGGTTGGGGAGTTATAACCCCCCTCCCCCCTCCACCTCACCGCCACATTATCATTTTTACATAAATAACTCAATCCACTAACTTCCACAATCATTCCAAAGTTATAACTCACTTTTGAGGGATCCACTATTCAATCACATTTCTTTTCAATTCTTTAATTTTTTTATTTAATGTTTTAAAATTATGTAAAAAAAATTAATATATTAATATATTTAAATTTAATATTTGTAAAAAAAATTAATATATGAATATATTAAAATATTTAATACTAACTCATTTCATTAACTAATAAAGATTATTATTATTAATTAAAAAATATATTTTTTAATTGAGACAACACATTACATCTAAATTTTTTCGATCAAGTAAAAATAGAGTACAACAACATATTCAACATTAAGAAAACAATTCAACTAAAATAATTAAAAACTTAACTATTTTGAAACGATAAATAAACGCATTATATTAATTATTGACAGATCGAGTCCAAATATGTTCCACTAAGTCGGCACGAAGTTGGTGATGAACTTGATTGTTACGTAGCTCGGTGTTTCTTCGGAGATAATCCCTAAATTCCGGATTAGCGCCTTGTATCGGTTGTGTGGGAACATCGCCTTCATCGCCGTTCCAATTTGTAACCATGTCTCCCTCATCTTCGACGATCATATTATGCAAAATAACTCAAGTTAACATTATGAGCTTCAACTTTTTCCTATACCAAAACCGACATGGCCCTCTAACAATTGTCCAACGTGCTTGGAGCACACCAAATGCTCGTTCAACATCCTTTCTCTCAAATTCTTATCTTTCCTTAAATAATCTTCTCTTAGGATCCAGTGGCGTAGGAAAAGCCTTAACGAAAGTTGACCATTAGGAAAAGCCTTAACGAAAGTTGACCATTCCGGATAGATACCATCTGTCAGATAGTAACCTTTTGTATACTGCGTTCCATTCACAGTAAAATTAACTTCTGGTGCAGTGCCTTGCAAGCCGTTGTTGAATAGAGGAGACTCATTCAGAACATTGATATCGTTGCGTGATCCTGCGGCTCCAAAAAATGCATGTCATATCCATAGTTCTTGAGACGCAACTGCTTCAAGGATGATTGTAGGTGATCCATGACCTCTTGTAAATTGACATTTTCAAGCAACGGGACAATTTTGCCACACCCAATGCATGCAGTCAAGACTTCCTAACATGCCTGAAAAGCCATGTCTCGACTCGTGCATTTGGAGAAGATGTTGAGTGTCATTGTGATTCGGCCTTCTCAAGTAGCGATCACCGAATGCTGCAATCACATTTTCAAAAAAATTGAAAAGACACTTTATAACTGTTGACTCACCCATTCGTAGGTACTCGTCAAGATTGTCAGTAGGAACTCCATAAGCCAGTTGACAAATCGCTGCAGTGCACTTGTGTAGTGGTGACAACCCTTGTCTTCTGGCGGCATCGGGTCTTTGTTGAAAAAAAAAAGAAATTGCTCCTCTAGCTCATTCACAATACGAATGAATAATTCCCTTCGCATGCAAAATCTTCTTCGGAAGATGTGATCGGGATACACCGGACTTGGAGAGAAATAATCATTGAAAAGCCTAACATGTCCCTCCACGGTTTCTCTCAATGAATATTCTGGTTCGTTGATTGTGCACATCATCTTCCAAATGTTGAAGAATCGTTAACATAATTTGTTCACCAGGTGAACCGGGTTGGTCATCGAATTCATCGGATTGGCTGGAACTCGTGGAATATTGAGACATTTTGAAGTATGGTTATTTTAGAGGTTATTCTTCAAATGTAGGATGTGAAGAACTGTTGGTGTTATACGTAAAAGTATGCTTTTACTTTGTATAACTCGTATATCAAACACTTGTTTATGAGAATAATTCTTTTATCACATTTGCTTTAGTTATGATTGAATGTTGAATATCTATTGCAAACCGTTCAATATATGGTACATGTTACATTGTAGTTAACGTGGTGATACCCAATCACGGAAGACAACATTAACAATTTCCTTGTAACTAAACGTATATTTTCACGACCTAGGTAGAATTGAACAATCCGCCGTGAAAGGTCGATGTGTAAGTCTCAGATTGGTCTGTCTTGACTAAGAGATTGCACTAGCACATTTAGTATGTGTTGAAGAGGACCTACAACGAGGATAAATTCTTCTGTTCTGAAATGTGAAGAATTAGACCTCAGTGGTTGTTGATTTCTTAATCTCCGTCACTTAAATAGGACTGTGTGTGCTTAATGGTTACTGCTTTGATTCATGTTGGGTGAGAATCATCGTGACTTCGAACCTTGTGCTTTGGGCAGTAATATTAATCATACGATGGTTGCTAAGATTTACTACGGAGAAACGCGTGCGAGTACGGCTCGTGTGATTAGTCCCCTTGGTGGGCTCAGAAGTTTTATCGTACCAAATCTTGCAAGTGAAGAATTAGTTTCTTCGGTACGGATAATAATGTTGAGCTGTCTTTACTCCAAGGTGAAATATATTAATTAATTTAGAGCTATTCAGAAGCTTAATTAATTAATGGAATTGATAATCTTAAACGCGGGAAATAATAACCGGGAGCCCATATTATCGTAATATAGATTAAGATGGATAGTGCAATATTAATTTATTAGTGGTAATAATTAATATTAATGGATTGAATTATATTGGGGCTCAATATTGAAATTCAGAAGTCCATTAGGAGGTGTTGATAGGCGAACATCATCTAAATATGGAGCGAACAATTATTGAAGTCTAAACAAAGAAAATCACGATTCGGGTGCATTAACCAATCTGGGAGGTGTATGAAGTGACGAACAACTCCCCCGACGAACAATTAATGGGCGAACAGGTATTAAGACCCGAGACCAAGAATGAGCCAACTGTGAAGTCATCAATGACGAACAACTTGGTCAAACTATGATACAACAAACAGCCAAGGAGGTGTGTACAAGTGAACAAAGGATAAAGATCCCAAAGCCAAGCTGAACAAAGCCATAAGGCGAGCAACTTCCAAAGTACAACCTCAAGAGGCGAACAACTTTCAGTTGTAGAATCAACAAGATCAATCAAGCCGACCTAGGCGAACAACAATGAGTCCGAGATAAGACCAAAGAAGACCTTGTAACTAAGATTCAGCTTAGATAAGATCAAAGGGACACATGTCAAGCATATAGGCTAGGGAGACCAAGAGTCTTGGACACCTCATGCTTGCTAGTCTCTATAAATAGTTGTTCTCCAGCTGTGAAATACAAGTTCAAATTCATAAACACTCCCAAAACACACACAAACACACCCAAACTTACACATACACGAAATAATTTCAATCTTCATATTACCCGAATTCGATAATCCAAACCCCGATTTACCATTTTCGGTGGTAATCAATCACACGTTATTGATTGGTGACGTAAAAACGGATTAAAACAGCCACTAATCCTTACGATTAGATTCGTTCACCAACAATTTGGCGCTAGAAGAAGGGTTCGAACCTTCGGTTTAGTGTGATTACTCAAGAACTTCAAGTTGAAAACTTGAAGATTCATAAGAAATCTCAAGAAATATTTGAAGATACAAACAAAAGTGTTCTTGGTGTTCTTGGTGTTCTTCAATTTATAAATTAAGAAGTAATTTAAATTGAAATGCCTCAATCTAAAGAGACCCAAGGATCACGTTTGTCAAAAAGACCATCTCAGACCCGGGCCACGTCGGCCGACCACCAGGGCCGTGACCCGAGACATGCGAACAGGTCGCAACATACAGCCATAACACATAACCTCCCCCCTGAGATGGAGGCTTTGGCGAACAACCCCAACGAGTTGGCTAAAACCATAGCTGCTCTCCAAGCCCTCCAGAGACAACAAGAGCAGGTCAGGCCAACACAAGCAAGGCCAAGGGACAAGTCCCTAGAGGTTGTTAGGCCCAGGACTACCAGGGGCGAACAGCGAGAGGTTGATAGTGCCCAAGTCAGACGAAATAAGGGAAAGGCCAAGGTGGTCGACCAAAGAGAAGTACAGGCTGAGTCTGGTCGCGGACGAACAACTATGTCTAGCCATGGAACAACACGTTCCAGTGCCCAAGACAGGCTTAGCCAACCCCAACGGGAAGCTGCTCGCCGGGGAGCAGAAGATGGGCGAGCAACTTTTGAACAGCCTCGCCCATCAGTCCATGAAAGACTCTCCCAGTCAGCCTTCAGGCGCCTAGGGCCAAATGCGGCGAACAACATTAAGAGGCAAGCCCAGGAAGTGCCCACTCCAAGCGAGGGACTGCGACGAGCAGAAAGGTTAATGCCTTTACTCGCCGAACAGCCTCCAAGTCAGGGGGCACCTCTTGATGAATTATCAAGCCTAAGGAGGGCTGTGGAGAACATGCAGGGGCAACTAGACCAACAGAGGGGGATGGGAACGACCAGCATGCCATCCTCACCTTTGGCAGCTCACATTTTGAAGGCCCCGATACAGAAAAAGATTCAATTTCCGGCTAGCATTCAATATGAAGGCATCGCCGACCCCCGGGTCCACTTAACGAAGTATACGGACTACATGGTCTCCGTAGGGGCCAGCGATGCCACCCAGTGCCGGAATTTTTCGTTAACATTGGGCGATCGGGTTCACAAGTGGTTTTCATCAATGCCGCCGGCATCAATCCACTCGTTCGTCCAACTAAGTCAAGAATTTCTTTCTCATTTTTCAACGGCGGGGTCGTATCTTTCCCAAAAACACCGGCTGTCGGATTTGAGACAAAATGATGATGAAACTGACCGGGCGTTTATGGAAAGATTCGATAAAGTTTTGCTAGAAGGAGAACCGGTGAGTGAAGATACAAAGATCGTCGCTGTGATGGCCGGATTGAAAAAAGGGTCGAAGTTATGGAAGGAGGTACGTCTGAAGTGCCCAAAGACTTATGCCGAGTTCAGAAACCAAGCTGGTATTTTCGTTTCCATGCACGAGGCCCTACAAACAAATTTAGGGGAGAACAAAGCTGATCCTAAGGAGAATAACAAAAAGCCCGTAGGGACAAGCTACAGGGTCCCGAAAAACATGAAAGCATTCACTGAAGGATCGGATTTGAAGGAAAAATTGAACCAAGTATTGACAGTATCAGTTGATACTGTGTATGAGAGCGTAAAGGAGAAAGAGTTGCTTTCCCCACCACGTAAAATCCGCCAGGATACTGGCAAACTCAACCCAAACAAGTATTGTGCCTACCATCAAAGTGTGGGGCATTTTACAAGTGAGTGTAGAGGTTTGCTTAAGCAACTCTGGCGATTTTATGAGGAGGGAAAGCTCTCCGATTTCGTTAAAAGGCAACCTGGGAAGAGAACCCGGGAGAACAACTCAGAAGACGAAGAGGATGGTCAACCTCAGAGAAACAACAGACCCAGGCGACCAGTTCCCAGTATACCAGCTCAACCTTTAGAAGATCTTTTCATGATGGAACCCGCAGGTCCCGCGGGAGGATATTTTGATGGACAACCACCCGACTCTAATCGGAAGAGGAAAGCAGAGCTACGAGCGATTGGCCAAGTACAAGAAATGGGAGTTAAGTCGTTTATCATGCAAACGGCAGAATTAACTTTCACCCAAAAAGACCTTGAAGGCGTCTTAACTCCGCACAATGATTCTCTTGTAATCTGCGCCAAGATTATGGGGACCAGAGTCCACAGACTGTTGGTGGACACCGGAGCCTACACCAACATCTTATTCAAGAAGACCCTCGATAATCTGGGAGATTATTCGGGTTATGTTCGGAATACAACACATAGAATCATAGGCTTCGGGAATGCTGTGACAACACCGTTGGGAATTGTAACATTAGCAGTACAACTTGTAACGGCTAATGAACCCGAAAGAAATATAACAAGAATGGTAGATTTCTTGGTTGTAGACCAGGAGTCGACCTATAACGGGTTTCTTGGCCGACCTTTTCTCAATGAATTCAAAGTTGCGTGTTCCACTTACCATTATTGTTTGAAATTTCCAACAGCTAGTGGAACAGGCACAATTAAAGGAGACCAACGGAGAGCACGAGAATGCATTCAACAGCTACGAGCAAAATTTGTACAAATATCCATGATGGAAGCAACAAGTTATCCCGTCAACGAACCATCAATACTGAACAATATGATGGACATGGACGACCACATGGATACGGACGAACAACACTTGGACGAGCAAGTGTTGGACGAGCAACTCGTTACCACCCGCGAGGAACCTCCATCTGACGAACAACAAAGGGGTGATGACGAACAACCCTCAGTGGGGGACTTGGAGGGCCAAGTACAAACGAACAACAATGGGACGGAGCCAACTGATGATCTAGAACCCTGCCTGGAGGCAGAGCCCATGGACATCGAAAATGATTCCAACCCTGAGGAACCCGTACTTGATCCCCGTTGGAAGGGACAAAAACGACGAGCGACTCCAGTCGAAGAGCTGGAGGCGTTCAAAGTTAATCCCGACAACGAAGATCTTGAATTATTCATAGGATCTGAGCTCCCAGAGCCTTACAGATCCCGAATGAAAGAGTTCCTCACCAAGAATCTAGATGTTTTTGCTTGGTCTCACGCAGATATGGTGGGGATAGAACCGAAACATGCTTGCCACAAGCTGAACATAAATCAAGCAAGAAAGCCCGTCCATCAAAAGCGAAGGAAGTACGGCCCAGACAAATATCAAGCGTTGAATGAAGAAGTTAAAAAGTTGTTAGACAACGATCTCATTCGACAAGCACTTTGTCCACAATGGGTAGCAAACCCTGTGCTGGGTATCATCAAATCCCAATGCATCCTGACGATCAAGAAAGCACAGCTTTTTATACTAACAAAAACTTGCTGTGCTGGAAGAGAATGCCGTTTGGCCTCATAAATGCTGGAGCAACATATCAAAGACTGGTGAACAAGATGTTTGATCAACAAATCGGAGACACGGTTGAAGTCTATGTAGACGATATCGTAGTCAAAAGTCCCAAGAAGGAAGACCATCTTCAACATCTGACTCAAGTGTTTGAAACTCTTCGACACTATAACATGAAGTTGAATCCAAAGAAGAGCAGCTTTGGAGTTCACTCGGGGAAATTCTTGGGCCATCTTGTTAGCCAGCGAGGGATTGAGGCCAACCCTTCAAAGGTTAAAGCCATCATGGATATGCAACCACCACGTTCGGTGAAAGAAGTGCAAAGACTCACCGGGTGCCTAGCAGCATTGAACCGGTTCATATCCAGGTCAGGGGACAAGTGTCGTCCATTCTTCGAGGCCGTCAAAAAAGGAAAGTTTGCATGGACTAACAACTGCCAAGCGGCCTTCAATCAACTTAAAGAATACCTGGGAGATGTCAAAATCCTATCAAAACCAATCCCAGGAGAAAAGCTCTTTCTATACTTAGCCGCATCAGAAGTTGCCATCAGCTCCGTTTTGGTCCGCGAAGACGGCAAATTTCACCAACCTATATATTACGTCAGCCAGGCTTTACACGAGGCAGAGATCAAATATGCTCCAACCGAAAAGCTGGCGTATGCTTTGGTCATGAGTGTGAGAAAGTTACGACCATACTTCTTTGACCATCAAGTCGAAGTTCTAACAACTTTCCCGCTCAGGCAAATTCTCCATCGCCCCGACACTGCAGGTCGTCTCTTAAGATGGTCACTGGAGATTAGCCAATTCGGGGTGACCTATGCTCCTCGAACAGCGATCAAAGGGCAAGCATTAGCCGACTTTATAGTCGAACTAACTTTCCCACCAGATCCGACGAGAGGACTTGATCATCCTTGGCATCTCTATGTGGACGGATCATCAACCAATATAGCCTCGGGGGCAGGAGTAGTTTTAATCAGCCCAGATAGACAAGTATTCACCTCGGCAATCAGATTTGGTTTCATGGCAACCAACAACGAAGCTGAGTATGAAGCTCTTATTGCTGGTCTCCACTTATCTCTCGCAGTTGGTGTCAGACACTTGCAAATATTTGGCGATTCACAATTGATCGTGAACCAAGTCCGAGGTGAATACGAGGCAAAGAATGATCACATGATCGAGTATCAACGGATTGTTGCTCACCTAATGTCCATGTTGCAGCAAGTTTTCATACAACAAATTCCAAGGACGAGCAACACCCAGGCAGATGCGCTTGCTCGACTGGCAACAAGTGAAGGCCCCGTAGAGTTGGCAGATATTATAGTTACAAAGATGAAAGATCCATCAACAGTAAGCTATAATGTCAACCAACTCGACGATCAAACCAGTGAAGAAGACTGGAGAACAAGTATAGTCAAATACTTGAAAAGTGGGGAAAAACCAAACAATCCTTTTGAAGCTGCCAAGCTAGTAAAGCGAGCCGCCAGATATACTCTAGTGGGCGAGCAACTCTTCAAAAGGGGAATATCAGTCCCACTTCTCAAGTGTTTGCCTAGGGGGCAAGGGCAAGCAGTACTCGAAGAAATTCACGCCGGAGTATGTGGAAATCACACTGGGGGGCAAGCCTTGGCGTACAAAACCATCAGGCAAGGGTATTATTGGCCGACATTACGTCAGGATGCGATCAAGAAAGCAAAAACTTGCCATCAGTGTCAGATTTTTGCCCCGAATATTCATACCCCGGCCCAGGAGCTCGTGTCAGTATACAGCCCATGGCCTTTTGCAAAATGGGGGATGGACATCATTGGTCCTTTCCCGGCTGGAGTAGGAAATGTTCGATTTGCCGTTGTGGCAGTCGATTATTACACTAAATGGGCAGAAGCAGAGGCCATGGTGAACATCACGCAGCAGAAGATGATCAACTTTATTTGGAAGAACATTGTCTGTCGTTTCGGAGTTCCACAGGCAATTCTGACAGACAATGGTCCACAGTTTGATGGACAAGAGTTGAGAGAATTCTGTGCGAAGTGGGGGATCAAAAAACATTACTCCACACCTTATCATCCCCAGTCAAACGGACAAGTTGAAGTTGTGAACAAGATAATCAAGCATACATTAAAAGTAAGACTGGCGGAGAGCAAAAGTGGTTGGTCTATCGAACTCCCGGAAGTCTTGTGGGCATACAGAGTTTCTCCCAGGTCTAGCACCGGAGAAACACCCTTTGCTATGGCTTTCGGAACAGAAGCAGTAATACCTATTGAGTTAAGGACCAGTACGATTAGGACGACCAACTTTGATGAACAAGCAAATAATTCTGCTCTAAGTGCTGAAATGGATTTACTCGAAGAAAAAAGATTAAATGCTGAGTTAAAAAATGCAACATACAAGCAACGAGCGGAGCGTTATTATAATTCCCGTGTAAAAGTCCGGGAATTCAGAGTTGGAGATTTGGTTCTAAGAAAACTGCTCGCCCAATCTTCAGGAGTACTGGGACCAGCTTGGGAGGGCCCATATCGTATAACGGAAAAATTCGTAAATGGCGTATACGATCTCGAAGATATGGAAGGCAAGCCGGCCTCATACTCCTGGAATGCCGTACATCTCAAGAAGTACTATCAATAAATGGGCGAACAATTATCTTGGGGGCAAGTATGGCGAATGAAGTAAATCAAGCAAAAGGGTGAATCAAGCAAATGGAATGGATCAAGGAGCAAAAACTTGCATAATTTTTTGAAAATTTGGTTAAGTATATTAGAAAAGTTGCTCGCCACATTTGTATAGTCTGGTGCTGCGTCTTGAATAGAGTTGCTCGGCAAAAATTTATAAGCGAGCAAGTTCTTAGTTTATGTTCAAAGTTGTTCGTCATATTGTATATGTAAGTGATGAACAGTCTTATAACACTTGTAATTTGTTCAAAATGTAAATACAGTAGTTGTTCGTCAGCAAAGGAAAAAGTCCAAAAGCTCGAGGTACAAGTCCGTTCAAAGGTTGTTCGTTTTACAAATGAACAGAACCTAAGGACCAAAGCCACTTAAAGGATGTTCGTTTTTTAAAATGAACAGAACCTAAGGCTGAACCCTGATTCCACTAAAGGCAAGTTCAATTCGAACAAAAGCCCAACACTATATGTTATAATTGTAAAGGCATTGACAGAAATGTAAAGGCAATTAACATATATAAGAAAATGAGCGAACATGAGAAAGACGTTCCATTAATCAAAGGCATTAAGCCTCAAAAATAGTACAAGCTGGAAGCAGCCATTACAAGTACTACAAAAAGGAGCGAACAACTATTACAAAAAAAAAAAAAATTAAGTCTAAGGCCTATTGTTGCTCGGCGGGTGGAGGATCTTGAGCCTGCTCAATAGAGGGTTCAACAATCATTTCACGGGCCAGATCTTCAGCAGCTTTATCCTCGGCCTCTTTTGCATTCTGCTCGTTAGCCGCGGCCACCCCTTCCTCTTCTTCGCCTTCATCAACTGGAAGAGGAGGGTGAGTAATGGAAATACTAGGGTCGAGTTTGTCAAGTTTGACCCCTAGTACTGCCAAATCCGCCAGCTGAATCTCGATATTGTTCGGCGGAGGATAGTTCTCCAGAAATTCATTCAGATCCTTGCTCATCTCTTCAACTAAATCCTTGAAGTCATAAGCATCCGCCGTGCGAATGCTGTCCGCATAGGCGCATATATAACCCAAGTTTGAGATGGGCCCACTCCGAACTTGAAATTCTTGCTCGGCTTCTTCCCTTGAGAGCATCTCAGAGATTTGCTTCTTTAGCCGAGCAACTTCTTCTTCTGCTCCTTCTCTCCTCTTCCTCTCTTCATCCAGCGCAGTCTTAGAGGAGAGCAGCTCGGCCTTTGTATCCTTAAGCTCGCCGGAGACAAGCTGATAGTCCTCAATGCGCTTCTTCTCCAAGTCATCAGCCAACTTCAATTGATCCTTTAGGCGAGCAATCTGGCCATTAAAGTTGTTCGTCATTTTATCTTTTTCCTCAGTGAGCTGGCGAATGGAGGCGGCATGATGACGAGCAGTCTCCTCTAGCTCGGCTACTTGAGCCATTCCCCTTTGAGCTGAGACAAGGGAGTTTGCAGCTTGGACCATTGATAAGTGAAAATTATCAATGGGGCCCTGGGCGAGGACCGCTTTGTTCAACGGCCGTGACCAGGCACGAGCAACAATTTCAGTTGCTCGGCGAACATGGTCGTCCGTAATATCACGGAAGCTCGTCGGCGTCCTAGAGCAGGCAAACTGGTGAATCAGATCTGCTCGCCCTGGATAATCGTTGGGCCGGTATCTGCGAACAAAAAGAAGGTCAACACTTGAAAGATTTGGCAAATAAAAAACTTGTTCGGCAAGAAAGTAAAAACTTACTCAGAAAATTTTCGCTCATCCCGGCCTAAGTATGTGGTGTCCTCGGGGCCTCTGGGGGAACCTATATCTTTGCTCGCCTTGCCGGACCTCTCCGTGAGCTCGACAGATGAACGGCGAACAACGTCCCCTTCTGGGCGAGCATGGCTCGAACCCACCTTCTCCTTCCCCTTGCCAGGGACATCGTGGGACAAGGGAGTCCCGTCAGCTTTCTTTAAACGTTTTCCCCCATGAGGAGGGGACCGGATTTGGACTGGGGGGGCAGCCTGTCTCGGAACTCTAGCCCCCTCAGGCTTGTTCGACATGGCGAGCACCGCTTGAGGAGGGTCACCTCTCCTTTTCTTCCCTTTTGGCGGCCCCATTACAAGGACCCTTTGCTCAAGGAGAGTGTAACTTGGAGGAACGGCAACTGTTACTTGCTCGGCTAAAAAAAAAAAAAATTAGGCGAGCAAGTTAAACAAGATAATGATGAACAAAGTTTGAACCGAGAGTTAGAAATTTTCATACCTGGGGGCACCTCAGCTTGAGCCTCCAGGTGGTGAGGGTAAGTCAAGAGACGAGCAGCTCTTTGACACCTTGCTCGGCAAAGATAGTCAATAGTCCTATCTGCCCTATTGCGGAGGCCGACCAAGCACGAAGTAAACAAGAACTCGGAGCTCAACTCCTCCTCTTTCGAATTCCACTTGGGTAGACGAGGGTCTGCGAACAAACAAGAAAAGTTAAATTAGAACTACTTAGCCCAAAGGCGAGCAAGAAACAAACTTACGTTTCAGTTTTCCATAGGCTGCTGGAGAATTTATTCGTGCAGGGCCGCCATGTGGACCAGAAGATGCTCGCCAATCACCCCCAATCCAGAAGAAGTGTTGCTTCCAGTCACGAACCTTGTTCGGCACCTCTTCCACCATTTTCAACCCAGTTCTTGCCTTGAGATAGTGATAGCCTTCTTCTCCCAAGGGGCAGCTTGTAATTGTCATCAAGTAGTTGATCTCTTCCGCAGTGATCCGATCAACATACCCCTCTAAGGCGAACAGGCACATAGAGCCTAGAAGGTTCATCCACCTAATTGGAGTAATTTGGGTGATGGCCAAGTTGGTCGCCTCCAGGAATCGACCAACAACGGGTGGAAGAGGCAGCTTTAATCCGGCAATCAAGGTGTGAAGGTTGATCGCCGTACATCCGGGGGGTGGGCGATCAGCTCTTTCCTTTCTCCGGGGGGCCCACAGGTGAATATCGTATGGGATTTTGTAGTCCTTCCGGATAGAGTCCAGTTCATCTTCGCGAACAACGCTTTTTATCTTGCTCGCCTGGTACTCAGTTTTCACCTTATCCATTATTTCTCTCTGAGGACGGGGAAAGCTGTTCGCATACCTTTCAGCATATGCTCGCCATTCAAATAGTCGAGTGACTTGAAGCGAACTACACTAGCTTCTACTAGTAGCTACCCCGCAAGAGTACGGGTTCACTGTAGTATGGGCAAGTATAGGGACCAAGTATTATCGAACCCAAGAGATGGTGTATATGCGAATAGATCCCTGAAGATCTACGCGTCGTAGTTAATATGAGTGAAATGTTTTTGGTTTTTGAAAAGAGAAAATAATCTAAACTAAATTACTCTACGAATGCAAAAGGAAAATTAAACTAAGTATCTAAGGTGTTTTTCAGATATGAGATGGTGATGCTCAGGTTAGGAATCCCTACGTATACTAACGGAGCAGGTACATAATCAAAGTAATTGTGACAAACAAGAATTAACCTAAGTAAAAGATCGTAGAATGAAAGCTCAAGATTTCTCACCCTAATACTTTATCCTAGCAATCGACTTCACTAATCCACTAACAAGTTAATAGATAGCGCTTAATTAATGAGACCCTAATTTAACTAAGGTGATGCGGTCGTCCTCCTTCGCTAAACCGGTAGATGAATTAACCTTTCCTAAACCCTCTCGTTAAGACTACTAATTGTTATTGAGTGATGCGGTCGTCCTCTCTCTAACACTTTCGTACGAAATTCAAAGGTAGAGTTAAGATTAATTATATGAATTCATTAATTAAGAGAATTAAAACTAACGTCACCAATTACCTTAATTACGTACCCACATCCTACTTCTACGAGTTCATCCTAACCTAAGCATGCAAGGGTTTTAGCCGGACATGGTTTTAACAAAACTAAAAGCAATTAAAGAAACAACGAACATAAACATATTGAATTGAACGAAGAAAATAAGAAACATGAACTAGGGTTTTAAAAGAAAATAAATACGAAGAACTGAAATTGAATTGATAAAAACGAAATTTAAACGTGTTCAAAGTAACGAACTAATGAAAAGAAACTAAGAATTGAAAAGAAATTAGAATTCGTATGAAAAACCTCAACAAAACGTAAAATAAAGCTTGCTCGTTCTTCTCCTCTTCAAAAACTAAGTCTAAAGTATTTCTAAAAGTTGGGGATTCTTCAAAACGTGTTTGGACGAGATATATATAGGCACGGGTCGAAACGGGAGTTAACGGGCCGAAAATACGAATCCGGAGGCAAAAGTATAGGGGCGCTCGAGCAAAACGCTCGAGCGGTCCCGCTCGAGCAGTGTAGCTCGAATGGTGCATTCGCTCGAGCGGTCGCGCTCGAGCTGCTCGAGCGCTGAAATCATTCTGTAAGTTTTGGGCGCTCGAGCGATTCGCTCGAGCGGTGGCGCTCGAGCTGCTCGAGCGCGAGAATGATTCTGTATGTTTGCGCGCTCGAGTAAGGCGCTCGAGCGGTGGCGCTCGAGTGATGCGCTCGAGTGATCTCCAATCCTCCGAAATGATACTTTTCCTCGTCCGCACTAATACCAATCGTATTTCTTCAATATCTTCTCATCCGGGCATCCGTTTGAGTCGATTCAAAGTCCTACGAACTCCGTTTTTCGTCCTCTATTCACCTATGAGCATCAAAGAGACAAATTTATCAATGTATAGAAATAATGCTCAATTGACTCTAAATACTCTATAAACTCGACCAAAACTAGGGCGTTTCTAGCTACGAATCATGACAATTTCACGCCTAATCAACCCCCCCAAACTTACCATATTGCTTGTCCCCAAGCAATGAAATAATAAGTCAAGTGAAATTGTTAGGAATGAGTAGGAAAAATCAATCATGCAAGCTAATGAATTCAAGCTTCAAAAGTCAATCACCCGTATACTCACTCAATTCCTTTTATCGTACTCATGCAACAATAATAAGAAGCACCAAGATCAAGCATGGATGTGCACTCAACGATGTGTTTAACTCCCTCACAAGTGTATAACAATGATAAAGGGACTCACTCAATCAATCACTCACACAAATTGGCAGCCATAGGCTCGTAAATGCTCTCAACTTCGACCATACTCTAGAAATCAATGCCGAATCAAAAAGGACTTTCAAAAGGTTGTAATGTAGGCTCTTTGGACAGGTGGGATAACAATATGGTAAAGTGACTCAAGTGAATGGAGAATAGAAATTCAAAACTTCGGTACTTCGAGATTAAGAACGAACTACTTCAAACATATTCAATCACTACACTTTCGCTTTCAATTCTCTCAACACTTCAATTTCTTATCTTTCTCACTCCTTCACTTTTTCAATCACTTCATCATTTTTTTCTTTTTCGCACAAACACATGAGCTCATTTTTTTTTCTTTTGCTCATTCTCAAATTTTTTTGTTCTTTTTTTCACATCTCAAAACTTCATCACACCTTCTTTTTTCTCATATTCACTCAACAAACAACCTTCTCTTTTTTCAACTCAATTCACTCCCTTCATATTCACACTTTCCTATTCTCCACTCAAATTGGGACAAAAAGGCTTAGGAATTGGAATAGTGTTCATATGTGCTAGCAAATAAAATAGGCTTTAGGCTCAACGGGGCTAACAAGGGATCAATGTCATTGGTAAGGAAAATTTTGGCTAAGTGACTCAATAAAATCAATGATGGCCTAAGATCACATTCGGCATATCAAACTAGACACAATCTAGAAGCAAGAGCACATGCAAGTTCTAGCATCCTCTAAGGTGACGATCCACTCACAAACGAAGAGATTAAATCATGCATTTAAATCTCGTAAGGCTCAAATCTCACAGCTTTCACATCCATGCTAGTCCTAGTGCATTCTCACTCTCATCACACAAGTACTCAAAAGAAAACTCATAAGCATACGGGTTCTCTCCCTAATCAGCTCAAACTCAAACACTCACACAAAAAAAATTTCTAACTCACCCTTACAACTCACTCTACTCATCAAATCATACTCAAAGATAGCAATCAACAAGCATAAGGTGATTGATAGGCATAAAATATTGAGTAACAAAACAAATTAATAAAAGCCCAAGGAGCATCTCAAGGCACAAAATAACTAACTCAACTCAAAGATAAGGGGTGCATGCATGTGCAATGTAACAAGAAACATAAAAAACTCCACCCCCCCAAACTTCGACCTTGCTAGAGGTCTAAGTTTGGGGTTGTGGGTTACCTCAACCGAACAATTCAGTTTCTCTCAACAGCTTTGCACACTCCTTTGTCTCAAGTTGGTTCCTTCAATCTGAGTAACTCCATGATACCTTTACTCCTTTAGAGACAAGCCTACAAAATAAAACTCTCAAGTACGAGGTTAAACATACGACTCAACAACATCCTAGTAACATAAAAGGAAAATCACTAAAAAAAAACACTCAAAAGCAAATAAAAATGGGTTGCCTCCCATTCAGCGCTATTTTTAAGGTCCTCATGCCGGACCAAGCTCAAAGGAGCTTATGGGACATCATACTCAAATTTACCTCCCTCACTCTCATAAGAGTGGTGTCTGAACTTCTTTCCTTGATGCCCCTCCATCATGAGCCCCTTTGCTCTCTTCTCATCCCCAAGTGTTATGGGTCTCAACTCCTTCTTCCCTCTATCTGGAGGAGTCTTACTAAACAATTTCTTGAGTTTGGACTTTTTCTTCTTAACTCCTCCTTTCCCTTCTAACTGGACCACGTCCACTTTCTTCACCTCTCCATCCTTCAACTTCTTCACTTTATCCCTATCAACATAATCAAGATCATAACGCTCATGGGTTAAATTATCATTTGAAGGACTAGCAAAATCATGAATATGAGAAGGATTAGGGAGAAAATGCGTGTCTTCAACACGAGGATCAATTGCATCCATGCAATACAAGCTCTCATCCTCCCTCGGGTGTTTCATGGCTTCATATAGGGAGATCTTCACTTCTTGATCGTCAACCTTCAATGTAATCTTCCCATTCGCCACGTCTAGCACCATCCCCGCCGTAGCTAAGAACGGTCTTCCCAAGATCAATGGAACGTGCTCATCTTCCTCCATCTCTAGCACTACAAAGTCGGCTGGAAAAATGTGATCTCCAACTCTCACTAGGACGTCTTTAACAACACCTTGAGGTCGAGTAATAGACCGATCGGCTAGTTGAAGCGTCATCATCACCTTCCAACTTCTTGAAAAGCGACAGCGGCATGAGATTGATGCTCGCCCCGAGGTCGCACAACGCTCCCTTCTTGATCCCGTTCCCAATATCACATAGGATCGTGAAGCTCCCGGGATCCTTCAGCTTTGGTGGAAGCGCCTTGTGCACTAATGCACTCACCTCGTGGTTCAGCTGCACCAACTTCGGCTCATCCACTCGCCGTCTTTTTGCGATCAAGTCCTTCAAAAACTTCGCATAGTGCGGCATCTGTTCCAAAGCATCATAAAAAGGAATATTAATATGCAATTGTTTAAAAACATCAAGGAACTTAGCGAATTTCTCATCAAGCTTCTTTTTCATGAAGCGCTGTGGATATGGGACGGGTATCACAGATTTGGGTACCCCCCATTCATCTCTTTCTGTTTCTTTCACTTTCTCCCTTGCTTCCTTTGCCTTTTTCCACTTAGGAACTCTCTCTATCTCCTCAAAGTCTTTCCCCTTCTGGGACTCATCCATATCTTTATGCTTCTCAATCCCTTCACTTTCAATCCCCTTCTCAACTTCATCTCCTTTAGGCTCAATCTCTTCTTGGGGCGTCTCAGAATCAGCAGGCATCTGAGGACCTTCATAATTGGTTCCACTTCTAAGCTGGATCGCCTTGCACTGCTCTTTCGAGTTCCCCTCCGGCATTCTATTCACGGACTTTGCAATCTGGCTCATCTGGAGCTCTAAAGAGGTGAACCTTCGATTGTTCTCTTGTTGAGTTCTAGTCCACTCAACATTCATCTTCTGGAGCTCTTGATCACGATGATCACCCTTCTTATGCAACTCCTTCACATAGTACTCCAAGGATGACAATCTCTTGCTCCCTTCCTCCACCTTCTGAAGGATCGCTCTCAACATCTCCTCGGTTGATGCACCGCCTTCTCCACCAGGAGGTTTAGACCCCGGATCAACACCTGCAGGAACAGTGACACCAGCTTTTGGGTTAGCATAAGAGAAATTCTCATTCTTCCTCCATGTGTTTTGAGGAAGCTGCTGGCCTCCTTGAACTCCTTGTGTGTTCCTCCATTGGTTTTGAGGCAGCTGTGGGCCTGGAAGTACAAATGGCTGGCCATAAGAAGGCCTTCCATACTGATTACCACCTTGGTAGCCATTCTGATTGTAATACGGACCTCCCATGTAATTGGCTACCTCTTGCTGTCCATTGGGTTGGTCTACTCTCTCATTCTCTACTGCATGCTCTCCAACCAAACTCTTCCCCAACTCGAGGTTGTTGATCTTTTCCATCATGGCCATCAGCAGCCTTCTCGTTCCTTCTCCCTCTTCAACCTGATGCACTCTCTGAAAATCTGCATCCACACTCCAAGCACCGGCATTCGTGACAATGTTGTCCACGATCTCCCTACACCTCTCTATGCCTTGATTCAGGAATGCTCCACCCGCACAGGCGTCTAAATGGGCTTGACCATCCTTGCTGGCACCGCTGTAGAAGAATGCCATAACATCCCCCTCATTGTACCCATGCTGCGGGCACTCTATCAGCATGTTCGAGTATCTCTCCCACGCTTGGCGTAAATCCTCTCCAGACTTCTGGCGAAAGGACGAGATCTCAATTCTAGCCTTGATCGTCCTAGATGGAGGGTAGAATCGCTCGAGGAACAGACGCTCGAGCTCGGCCCAAGTGGTAATACCTCCCCGCGGGAGCGTATTATCATACCACTCCTTAGCTATTCCCGTCAATGAGAATGGGAATAGTCTAAGCCTCTTGGCATCTTCAGACATGCCATTATAATTAAATGTTGAGGCAATCATGAGAAAACTCCTCAAGTGTGTATGAGGATTCTCCTTCCCGATCACTCCTTTGAACTGATTCTCAGTCAGCAGCTTTAAAATCCCCGGTGATATCGAGAAGTTGTTCGCCTCAACAGGAGGTAGAGCTACTCCGTCATAGTACCTCTGTGGCTGCGCTGCAAACCTCCCTCGAATCGCCATATTATGATCTACGTTCGGAGGAACGTGTTGAGGATTAGCAGCTGGTGCGGGTGCTTGTTGGGGTGGTGGTTGGTAAACAGGTGGTTGGTTATAGACTGGTGGTGGATGATATGGATACGGTGGGTAAGGGTAAGGTGGGTATGGGTAGTGTTGGTATGCTGGGTTATGGAAAGAGTTATTCGGGTTTTGTGGGTAAGCAGGATTGTTCAGAGGATTTGGGACTAGGTTCTGAGCTGGATTGTTTACATTTTGTGCACCCGGGTTCTGGCTTTGACTATCCACGAACTGGTCTTGATTCTGACCACCACTCCCTCCAGAGCCATCAACCCGGTCTATTGCCTGATTGAACTCGTCAGCAGCATTGTCCAACTCATTATTGAGGTCCATTGGTCCCTTCCCTAAGTCGGCAGCGTTCATCCTTCTCAAGAAGGCTCGGTTCCTTCTGGTTATTGTCTCAGGATCTGCAGGTAATATCTCTTCGCTCGTATTGCCTTGTGAGCGTGTTTTCATAAACCTGACACACTAGCAGATAGATCAAAACGCAACTGCCGATTGAATACAAATAAAAATAAAAACAGAAAATGAATCACCCACTACTAACTACTAAGCTATCTACAAGTCCTATTCAAAGAGCATATAACGCCATCCCCGGCAACGGCGCCATTGACTTGAAGCGAACTACACTAGCTTCTACTAGTAGCTACCCCGCAAGAGTACGGGTTCACTGTAGTATGGGCAAGTATAGGGACCAAGTATTATCGAACCCAAGAGATGGTGTATATGCGAATAGATCCCTGAAGATCTACGCGTCGTAGTTAATATGAGTGAAATGTTTTTGGTTTTTGAAAAGAGAAAATAATCTAAACTAAATTACTCTACGAATGCAAAAGGAAAATTAAACTAAGTATCTAAGGTGTTTTTCAGATATGAGATGGTGATGCTCAGGTTAGGAATCCCTACGTATACTAACGGAGCAGGTACATAATCAAAGTAATTGTGACAAACAAGAATTAACCTAAGTAAAAGATCGTAGAATGAAAGCTCAAGATTTCTCACCCTAATACTTTATCCTAGCAATCGACTTCACTAATCCACTAACAAGTTAATAGATAGCGCTTAATTAATGAGACCCTAATTTAACTAAGGTGATGCGGTCGTCCTCCTTCGCTAAACCGGTAGATGAATTAACCTTTCCTAAACCCTCTCGTTAAGACTACTAATTGTTATTGAGTGATGCGGTCGTCCTCTCTCTAACACTTTCGTACGAAATTCAAAGGTAGAGTTAAGATTAATTATATGAATTCATTAATTAAGAGAATTAAAACTAACGTCACCAATTACCTTAATTACGTACCCACATCCTACTTCTACGAGTTCATCCTAACCTAAGCATGCAAGGGTTTTAGCCGGACATGGTTTTAACAAAACTAAAAGCAATTAAAGAAACAACGAACATAAACATATTGAATTGAACGAAGAAAATAAGAAACATGAACTAGGGTTTTAAAAGAAAATAAATACGAAGAACTGAAATTGAATTGATAAAAACGAAATTTAAACGTGTTCAAAGTAACGAACTAATGAAAAGAAACTAAGAATTGAAAAGAAATTAGAATTCGTATGAAAAACCTCAACAAAACGTAAAATAAAGCTTGCTCGTTCTTCTCCTCTTCAAAAACTAAGTCTAAAGTATTTCTAAAAGTTGGGGATTCTTCAAAACGTGTTTGGACGAGATATATATAGGCACGGGTCGAAACGGGAGTTAACGGGCCGAAAATACGAATCCGGAGGCAAAAGTATAGGGGCGCTCGAGCAAAACGCTCGAGCGGTCCCGCTCGAGCAGTGTAGCTCGAATGGTGCATTCGCTCGAGCGGTCGCGCTCGAGCTGCTCGAGCGCTGAAATCATTCTGTAAGTTTTGGGCGCTCGAGCGATTCGCTCGAGCGGTGGCGCTCGAGCTGCTCGAGCGCGAGAATGATTCTGTATGTTTGCGCACTCGAGTAAGGCACTCGAGCGGTGGCGCTCGAGTGATGCGCTCGAGTGATCTCCAATCCTCCGAAATGATACTTTTCCTCGTCCGCACTAATACCAATCGTATTTCTTCAATATCTTCTCATCCGGGCATCCGTTTGAGTCGATTCAAAGTCCTACGAACTCCGTTTTTCGTCCTCTATTCACCTATGAGCATCAAAGAGACAAATTTATCAATGTATAGAAATAATGCTCAATTGACTCTAAATACTCTATAAACTCGACCAAAACTAGGGCGTTTCTAGCTACGAATCATGACAATTTCACGCCTAATCATCGAGCAACCCCAGCTGGGATCTCATTTTCCCGCATCCTTGGGGATGGGAAGTTAATACTCTCCAGGAACTCGCGAGTGAGTTCGTTAAGGTCTGGATCTCTAGATTCGGCAGAAGACGAAGAGCTTACGTCCAAATTGTTGTTCGCCGCAACTATTAATTCTCTCCCAGATGGGCCCGCATCGGTGTCCTCCACAGAGCGAACAACAGAGTCCACGTGAGCGTTCGACGCTGAAGAAACTTCAACTGGCTCTAGATCGCGAGCAACAATGGGAAAAAGGGGATCTAGGGTCTCCTCAATTTTATTGCTCGATTGCGAAGACATAGAAGAGGAAGAAAAATCCAAACGGTGGTAGAAAGAGTTGCAGACGGTGGCGCTATCCCGGAGAAGACGGTGGAGCTCGGACCCACACGGCGGCGATGGCATTTTCGAGAGAAAAAGTAAAGAAGAAGATAGGAGAAGAAGAGTAACTACCTGGGGGTTGAAATTTGAGGCCAAATACTGTAGAACGGACGCCGGAAAGCTCGAAATCGCCGGAGGAAGGAAGGATTCGCCGGAGCACTGTATCAAGAGGGGGAAAAGTGGGAAAATTTTCAGTTTCCCCACTACTTATACCCCAAGCAAAAACGGGGTCCCAGGCGTAATTTCCCAAAAGCCCCGGGGATAAAATTGAAAGAAAACGGGGTTAATTCCTAGCTAAACCACAAATTGAAGGGCCTATAAACAATTATAGGAGCGCGTGGCCTCGGGGTTGCTCGCGCGTGAACGGCGCGCAATCATTGCGCTGGCGTCATCTTCGTGATCTCCCCAGACCATGGGAAGACGAAACGGTTATTCCAATGTTGCTCGCCACAAAGATGTTGTTCGTCCAAATCTTGGCCAAGACGATATCCTAACTACAGTTGCTCGCCACAAAGTTGCTCGTCTGATGCAACATCTAGTCAGGATAGGGGGCAATTGTTGATAGGCGAACATCATCTAAATATGGAGCGAACAATTATTGAAGTCTAAACAAAGAAAATCACGATTCGGGTGCATTAACCAATCTGGGAGGTGTATGAAGTGATGAACAACTCCCCCGACGAACAATTAATGGGCGAACAGGTATTAAGACCCGAGACCAAGAATGAGCCAACTGTGAAGTCATCAATGACGAACAACTTGGTCAAACTATGATACAACAAACAGCCAAGGAGGTGTGTACAAGTGAACAAAGGATAAAGATCCCAAAGCCAAGCTGAACAAAGCCATAAGGCGAGCAACTTCCAAAGTACAACCTCAAGAGGCGAACAACTTTCAGTTGTAGAATCAACAAGATCAATCAAGCCGACCTAGGCGAACAACAATGAGTCCGAGATAAGACCAAAGAAGACCTTGTAACTAAGATTCAGCTTAGATAAGATCAAAGGGACACATGTCAAGCATATAGGCTAGGGAGACCAAGAGTCTTGGACACCTCATGCTTGCTAGTCTCTATAAATAGTTGTTCTCCAGCTGTGAAATACAAGTTCAAATTCATAAACACTCCCAAAACACACACAAACACACCCAAACTTACACATACACAAAATAATTTCAATCTTCATATTACCCGAATTTGATAATCTAAACCCCGATTTACCATTTTCGGTGGTAATCAATCACACGTTATTGATTGGTGACGTAAAAACGGATTAAAACAGCCACTAATCCTTACGATTAGATTCGTTCACCAACAGGAGGTCCAATCTTAATTCTCCTTAAAGGCCCCTCAAGTAGCCCATTAAGTAGCCCAATAATGATAAGGTGATTAAAATAAAAAGAAAATATATTGCTGATTTTTCTTTGTATTTTTCGAAAATTGATTAATTAGGAGAGAAAAGATTTTGTTGATTTTCTTGGAAAGATATTATGGAAGATAAGTATTCTTGGAATACAAGATTATCTCATATATTCAAGAAGATCCAAATCTTGGATTCTTTTCCTATTATTTTCGAAAATTACAAGTCAAAAAGGAGAGTGAGATTTTTGTGGAATATTTTACTATGGAGAAAAGAATATAAGAGATATATTCAAGATTTCTTAAAGACTAAGAAAAGATTTTCTCCAGACCCATAAAATACACCTAATTTTCGGCCACTACTCTTATAAATTGGGGGGTGATTATTTCATCCCCAAGTACATAATTCCATGTGTTGAAAAAGTCAAGAGCATAGATATTTTTCTTTTTCCATAGTTATTTAAATTGCTTGAAAGCATCTCCCACCGGTGATCAAGGCGAAAGGGAAATACTTGAGAAGGTTTTTGGGTTGATAAAGCGAGATCGTGATTGTCCCGTTTATTCAAAGACCAATTCTACAAGAGGTACGTAAGTCACATAAATTCTTATTTATTCCGCCTAGATTTTATGTGAATTAATTCAACATGCATGATGTTAAATTTGTTGTTGGAATTATTATTTGAATTAATTAGGATTAATTCATGCTAGTAATAATTGAATTTAAATTCATATTTAAATTTCATCCCGAATAGATTCCGAGCACCCCTATTTTCCCAACAACTGGTATCAGAGCCACGGTTTCAGGCTCTGATCTTTAAATTGGAATTTAAATTGTTAGACATTAAATTGAAATTGGATAGTAGAATTGCTAGATCTTTTTTGCAGGTATCCAATTGTCATGGTTTTAATGTTGTTAAATTTTCATGCGTGTGAATTAATTGTTTTTAATTCGATTCGTTCGAATTCGTTTTTCTCGTGAGAAAATCCACGAGTAGATTAGTTGTTTTTATTTTGATTTTATCATTGTAATAGACTAGTCTAGATCTAATATTTATTTTTTTGTAAAATAAATTGTAACCGGATCGAGACGAAGAACGAAGAATTAAAGATGGCGTACTCGGATGACGCATGCATGCGCGGCACAGCATAGACATAAAATCATGCATGGGGTGAGAAACGAGAACGAACGGCGAAACCTGGTGCGAGGGGTGCGCGAAGCGCACAACCCGGACACACGATGGGGCGCGAGCGCGCGGGCGCTGTGCCGGGTGGCGAGCGGGCCCACTCCGTGGGCCGACGCGTGCCGTATCTCGGGCCGTGGAATTTTTTTAATTAATTTCAGTTCTGCATTTTTTTTTTGTGTGATCTTAAACGTCGTCTCGAACCCCAAACGATGCTGTTTTTGATGAAGTGTTATTGTTCGAGTGGGAGCGTGTCGAGACGAACGACGGAAAGCAACAAGGATGATATTTCGTATCAAGACGTGAAGAAATTAAACTGTGATAATTGGATTTGAGTGCTCCAATGTGTTTAATTTTGTTTTGATGAATGTTTTATTTCGTGCACTTATTATTATTTGTTAATATGTGTTTGCATGAATTTTATTGTCCAAGAAAAACCTTATTTTCGAAAATTACTAAGTATGATTATTTAATCGCAATTTTATTCGGGATATTAAAATTGAATTAATTTGGCCTCCATAATTTATTTATTTGTGAAGTTCTTTTGGAATACATTTCCCCCTCGGATCGGCCAAAAGAACGGATTTCACATGAATAAATTCCGAAAGGATGATTGTGGATTATTACTAGTGGCGGTATTGACCCTCACCACGAGTGGCTTGCTCAAAGCGAAATAATAATCATGTATTTAATTATGGTTATTACTTAGGCATAGGAAATTGATATTAACTTACTCCCCACGGAGTCCCTGTCAATTTCTATGTGGTCAAAGTGGGACCCAACTATTAATTTTGAATTAAGGATTTGTAACTTTTAGGTTTGTGATCCGCTTGAATGTGTTTAAATGTATAGACCACCCCTTGTGGCGCATTTAAATTGTTTCGAGATGTTGGCTATTGCATGATTATATTATTTTAAGGTTTCAATATAATTGATGTGATCGAATTATGTGATAATTTCGTATTTTTCTAGATATTGATATGAATGTATGTTTTATTCTCATTTCATCATGTCGCAACCTTTTAATCCACTGTTTAATATACTTAAAGTTAATAAACTTTTTGGAGAGAATTATATCGATTGAAAATGTAATTTTAAATTTGTCCTTACTGCACGAAAACACAATTGGGTTATTCACGTTAATGAACCCGGCAAGCCTAATGATAATTCAAGCAATGGGAAAAGGCAGTTTATGATTGACAGCGTGACAATGAACACATGAAGTGCATCATCTTGACATCTCTGTCTGAGGATGTGAGGCGCGTTAATGAAGACATTGTATCCACTGTTGAAATCATGGAAAGCCTTGAAGAGATGTTATCACATCAGAAACTCATGACTAATCAGTTCACCAAACATGACTCGGTCAAGTTGGAAATGGTGGAGGGAACGCCCGTGAGGGAGCACGTTCTCGAGATTATGGCATACCTTAACAAGTTGGAAGTACTTAGTGCGTATTTTGATATCCCTTCTCAGGTTTATATCATTCTCTACCAAGAAGCTTTGAGTAGTTTCATCTGAACTGTCAGATGAATGAACGGACAAGTCGATTACCCGAGCTCTTGCAAGCTTTAGTTTCGGTGGAGGTGATAATGGAGCACCAGTCTAGTGCTATGGTGGCTAATGGTCCGTCTACCTCTTTTGGTCCCAAGGGAGGGAAAAAGAGGAAGAGAACCAAAGGGCGGATCCAAGCAAATCCAATTGTTGCGAAAGGCAAATGCAAAGGCTAGCATCGAAGGGGAAGTGTTTTAGTTGCGGTAAGAGAGGACAATGGAGGTCTGCCTGTTCCAAGCCTAAGAGGCTAGGAAAGTTAGGTAATTCACACACCCTAGTCGTCGAAACTTGTGAAGTGGCGTAGGCTGTCTATTCGTGGATAGTGGATACAAGAGCTACTGATCACATTTGTTTCATGGGTTCAAGCTAACCCGACGACTTAACGGAAGTGAGATCCCCATCACATCGGGCAAAGCTACGAGAGTGGCAGCTGAAGTAGTGGGAGAAGTGCGCCTATCTTTTGAAGATAGAGTTATGGTCTTGAGAGACGTTCTTGTTGGAGTTATACGTGAAAGTATGCTTTTACTTTGTATAACTCGTGTATCAAACACTCGTTTTATGAGAATAATTCTTTTATCACATTTGCTTTAGTTATGATTGAATGTTGAATTTCTATTGCAAACCGTTCAATATATAGTACATGTTACATTGTAGTTAATGTGGTGATACCCGATCACGGAAGACAACATTAACAGTTTACTTGTAACTAAACGTACATTTTCACGACCTAGGTGGAATTGAACAATCCGCCGTGAAAGGTCGATGTGTAAGGCTCAGATTGGTCTGTCTTGACTAAGAGATTGCACTAGCACATTTAGTATGTGTTGAAGAGGACCTACAGCGAGGATAAATTCTTCTGTTCTGAAAGGTGAAGAATTAGACCTCATTGGTTGTTGATTTCTTAATCTCCGTCACTTAAATAGGACCGTGTGTGCTTAATGGTTACTGCTTTGATTCATGTTGGGTGAGAATCATTGCGACTTCGAACCTTGTGTCTTGGGCACTAATATTAATCATACGACAGTTGCTAAGATTTAATACGGAGAAACGCGTGCGAGTACGGCTCGTGTGATTAGTCCCCTTGGTGGGCTCAGAAGTTTTATTATACCAAATCTTGCAAGTGAAGAATTAGTTTCTTCGGTACGAATAATAATATTGAGTTGTCTTTACTCCAAGGTGAAAGATGTTAATTAATTTAGATATATTCAGAAGCTTAATTAATTAATGGACTTGATAATCTTAAATGCGGGAAATAATAACCGGGAGCCCATATTATCGTAATATGGATTAAGATGGATAGTGCAATATTAATTTATTAGTGGTAATAATTAATATTAATGGGCTGAATTATATTGGGGCTCAATATTGAAATTCAGAAGTCCATTAGGAGGTCCAATCTTAATTCTCCTTAAAGGCCCCTCAAGTATCACATTAAGTAGCCCAATAATGATAAGGTGATTAAAATAAAGAATATATTAATGCTGATTTTTCATGTGATTTTCGAAAATGAGAGAATCAAGAAGAAATAAGATTTTGTTGATTTTCTTGGAAAGATATTATGGAAGATATGTATTCTAGGAATACAAGAATATCTCATATATTCAAGAAGATCCAAATATTTGGATTTCTTATAGTGTTTTTCGAAAATTAACCCCTTAATATGAAGGGTGAGATTTTTGTGGAATATTTTATTTTGGAGAAAATAATATATGAGATATATTCAAAATTTCTTAGAGTCTAAGAAAAGATTTTTTCCAAGCCCATATACCACATAATTTTCGGCCCCTACATGTTATAAATAGGGGATGATTATTTCATCCCCAAGTACATAATTCCATGTGTTGGAAAAATCAAGAGCATAGATATTTTTCTTTTTCCTTAGTTTATTAAATTACTTGAAAGCATCTCCCACCGGTGATCAAGTGAGGTGAAAGGGAAATACTTGAGAAGGTTTTTGGTTCGATAGAGCGAGATCGTAATTGTCCCGTTTATCCAAAGGCCAATTCTACAAGAGGTACGTTAATCACATATTTACTTGTTTATTCCGCCATAGTTAATATGTGAAATTAATTCAACATGCATGATGAAAATTCGTTGTTGGAATTATTATTTGAATTAATTAGGATTAATTCATGCTAGTAATAATTGTATTTAAATTCGTATTTAAATTTCATCCCGAATAGATTCCGGGCACCCCTATTTTCCCAACAACTGGTATCAGAGCCACGGTTTCGGGCTCTGATCTTTAAATTGGAATTTAAATTGTTAAACATTAAATTGAAATTGGATAGTAGAATTGCTAGATCTTTTTTGCAGGTATCCAATTGTCATGGTTTTAATGTTGTTAATTTCATGCGTGTGAATTAATGGTTTTTAATTCGATTCGTTCGAATTCGTTTTTCTCGTGAGAAAATCCACGAGTAGATTAGTTGTTTTTATTTTGATTTGATCATTGTAATAGACTAGTCTAGATCTAGTATTTATTTTTTTTTTTGTAAAATAAATTGTAACCGGATCGTGACGAAGAACGAAGAATTAAAAACAGCGTACCCGAACGATGCATACAAGTGTGGCGCGTGTATGGACGTAAAATCATGTAAGGGGTGAAGAAAACGAGAACGAACGGCGAAAAACGGCGCACGGGGTGCACGGCGCACGACCCGCGCGCGACGGGAGGCCTGCGCCGCGCGCACGCGCGCGGCCTGCGGCGCCACGGGGTACTCCGTGCAGTGCCTCGGCGCTCCTCCGTACAGCGCCTCGGTGCGCCTCCTGCAGCGCTTCGACGCTTCTGGCCGAGAGGCGCGCGAGCCCACTTCGTGGGCCGACGCGCCGTATCTCGGGCCGTGGAATTTTTCGGTTCGTGTTTTTTTTTTCGTGTGACTTTAAACGTCGTCCCGAACCCCAAACGATGCTGTTTTTGATGAAGTGTTGTTGTTCGAGTTGGAGCGTGTCGAGATGAACGTCGGAAAGCAACAAGGACGATTTTTCGCATCAAGACATGAAGAAATTAAACTGTGACAATTGGATTTGAGTGCTACAATGTGTTTAATTTTGTTTTGATGGATGTTTTTATTTCGTGCACTTATTATTATTTGTTAATATGTGTTTGCATGAATTTAATTGTCCAAGAAAAACCTTACTTTCGAAAATTACTAAGTATGTTTAATTTAATCGCAATTTTATTCCGGATATTAAAATTGGATTAATTTGGCCTCCATAATTTATTTATTTGTGAAGTTCTTTTGGAATACATTTCCCCCTCGGATCGGCCAAAAGAACGGATTTTACATGAATAAATTCTGAAAGGATGATTGTGGATTATTACTAGTGGCGGTATTGACCCTCACCCCGAGTGGCTTGCTCAAAGCGAAATAATAATCCTGTATTTAATTATGGTTATTACTTAGGCATAGGAAATTGATATTAACTTACTCCCCTCGGAGTCCCTGTCAATTTCTATGTGGTCAAAGTGGGAGCCAACTATTAATTTTGAATTAAGGATTTGTAACTTTTAAGTTTGTGATCCGCTTGAATGTATTTAAATATATAGACCACCCCTCGTGGCGCATTTAAATTGTTTCGAGATGTTGGCTGATGCATGATTATATTGTTTTAAGGTTTCAATATAATTGATGTGATCGAATTATGTGATAATTTCGTATTTTTCTAGATATTGATATGAATGTATGTTTTATTCTCAGTTCATCATGTCGCAACCTATTAATCCACTGTTTAGTATACTTAAAGATAATAAACTTGTTGGTGAGAACTATGTTGATTGGAAACGAAATATGAACATGGTCCTTCCTGCGCAAGAACACTATTGGATATTTAGCGTTAACGTACCCTAGAAACCTAATGATAAGTCAAGTAATGGGGAAAGGGCGATATTCGATGATTGTAAGCATTCCAATGAGCACATGAAGCACATCATCTTGACATTTATGTCTGAAGATTTGAAGCGCATTCATGAAGGCATTGAAGCGGCTGTTGATATCATGAAAAGCCTTGAAGAGATGTTTCAACATCAGAACCCCATGGCGAATCTGTTCACCATTCGTGAGAAGCTCACAAAGGAAATGGCGAAGGGAACACCTGTAAGGGATCATGTTCTCAATTTTAGGCGTGAGTTTGAGAAACTCAAGTTTCTTGGTGTCGGACAAAGTGAAGAAAGTCAAATCGATTCCATACTCCTAAAGCTATCGAGTAGTTTTGATGGGTTCTTTTGGGAATACGTGTTATCTGAACACAAGTTCACTTTAGATACCCTGCTCAAAGCCCTGATAACGGTAGAGTCATACTTGGGGAGTAGGGACGAGGCTTTGGTGATCAAGAGCTTTTTCTCGAAATCTAGGCCAATGGAGGGTAAGATTGAGAAGGAGGTGGTTGATCGGAACCAAACCAGTAGACTCACTTTTGGAGGCAAGAAAATAGCTTTCAAGTCGTACGGCGTGAAGATATCCGGTAAGAGTAAGTGCTTCAATTGCGGGGAAAGAGGACATTGGAAGTCTACCTATTCTAAGCCTAAGAAGGCGGTAAAGAAAGGTAAGTCTCATGCTTTAGTCGTTGAAACATATTTTGCGGCGTATGCTGCCCATGTTTGGGTAGTGGATACCGGGGCAACTGATCATATTTGTTTCACTCTTCAGGGGTTCCAGCTAACCCGGCGACTTAGCAAGAATGAGATCACAATCACTTTGGGGGATGCTACGAGAGTGGCAGCCGAAGCAGTGGGAGTCGTGCACCTATCTTTTGAAGATAGAGTTTTAATTTTAAGAGATGTTTTATACGTTCCGAACTTTAGGAAGAATTTAATTTCGGTTTCTAAGTTGTTTTTTTATGGATATTCAGTTACTTTTAATAAAGTTGTTACTGTTTCTTTTAAGAATGATGTTATCTGTCATGGAACGTTGGTAAACAATCTCTATACGATTAAGTGTGCACACCACTCAAATAATGAATCTAATAACACGTCGATCATTTCGAGCAATAAAAGAAAGCGTTCTTCGGAGATGAATGAAACACTTCTATGACATCTTAGACTAGGTCATATTAATCTAAAGTGGATAGAGAGATTGGTGAAAGACGGATCCTTGGAATCGCTCCAAGTCGAGTCGTTTCCAACTTGTGAATCCTGTTTAGAGGGTAAGATGACCAAGAGGGCATTTGGAGCCAAGGGGAATAGAGCCACGGAAGTGTTAGAACTCGTTCATACCGATGTGTGTGGTCCAATGACGATCAAAGCGAGAATGGGGTATGAGTATTTCGTCACCTTCATTGACGATTACTCAAGATATGGGTACATTTACCTTATGCAGCATAAGTCTGAAACTTTTGATAAGTTCAAAGAGTTTAAGGCCGAAGCCGAGAAACATAGGGAAAAGAGTATCAAGTTTCTAAGATCAGATCGTGGGTGCGAATACCGCAGCGATGAATTCTTGAACTACCTATCGGACGAAGGGATCGTATCCTAGTTGACCGCACCGGGAACCCCTCAACAGAACGGTGTGGCGGAACGAAGGAACCGGACTCTTTTAGAGATGGTCAGATCCATGATGAGTTATTCGGATTTACCCAAGTCGTTTTGGGGTAACGCCTTGGAAACGGCGGCTTATATTCTAAACTTGGTGCCATCCAAATCGGTTCCTAAAACCCCAATGGAATTGTGGACCGGGAGCAAGCCCAGACTAAGATATTTGCGGATTTGGGGTTGTCCGGCATACGTGCTAGACAAGGAAGCCGGTAATTTGGATCCACGTTCGAAATTAAGGCTGTTTATAGGATACCCTGCGGGAACGAAAGGGTGTATGTTCTATAGTCCCAAGGATCAAAAGACCGTGATTAGTACACACTTTAAATTCTTGGAGGAAGACTATATGAACAAACGGAAACCTAAAAGAGAAATTACCTTAGAAGAATTGAGAGGTCAAACCTCGATACCAAGTATACAAGATGATGTACCACAAGTCACATCTTCACAACTGGAACCTCGTCGTAGTGGGAGGGTTCCTAGGCAACCCGAGAGATTCATGGGGATAGGAGAATCTTCGGATTTGGTTCCCGGTGTTGAATCAGACCCATGGACGTACGACGAGGCAATCCAAGACAAAGACGCGGAGTCGTGGCAAATGGCAATGGAAGCCGAGATGGGTTCGATGGATCATAATCAAGTGTGGGAGTTGGTCGAACCACCCAGTGGGGTAGAACCCATTGGATGCAAGTGGGTGTACAAGAGGAAAAGAGGACCGGACGGAAGGGTTGAAACCTTCAAAGCGAGGCTTGTGGCCAAAGGGTATACTCAGAAAGAAGGGATCGATTATGAGGAAACCTTTTCGCCTGTAGCTATGCTTAAGTCCATCCGTATTCTCTTGTCGATCGCTGCGCACCTAGATTACGAGATCTGGCAAATGGATATCAAGACGGCTTTCCTTAACGGAAGTCTTGACGGGATAGATATCTATATGCAACAGCCCAGAGGTTTCATTGAAAAAGGCTAAGAGAATCACGTATGCAAGCTCAAGAGATCCATTTACGGACTTAAGCAAGCATCGTGTACTTGGAACCAGTGTTTTGATCAAGTGATTAAGTCTTATGGGTTTAATCAAAATGAGTTCGAAAGTTGTGTGTTTCTTATGCGTGACGGAACTGCAGTGGTATTCTTAGTATTATACGTAGATGATATTCTGCTCATTGGAAACAATGTAAAGGTATTGTCTGATGTAAAAGTATGGCTGTCAAAACAATTTGATATGAAGGACTTAGGGGAAGCCGGTCACATCCTTGGGATCAAGATCACTCGCGATCGCAAGAAGAGGATGTTGGGCTTATCGCAAGCTTCATACATTGACACTGTTTTGAAGCGTTTCAGCATGCAAGATTCCATGAAGGGTTTTGTACCTTTTAGACACGGAATCCATCTATCGAAAGAAATGAGCCCTAAGACACAAGGGGAGATAGATGACATGAAAGGTGTTCCGTACGCTTCGGCCGTAGGAAGCCTTATGTATGCATTGCTGTGTACGAGACCGGATATCTGCTTTGTCGTGGGCATGGTGGCAAGATATCAAAGTAGTCCCGGGAAAGACCATTGGACTGCCGTAAAGTGCATCTTGAGGTATCTGAAAAGAACTCGTGAGCGGATACTGATTTACCAGTCAGATAGCCTAGTTCCCGTAGGATACACGGACTCGGATTTCCAATCAGACATAGACTCAAGAAAGTCAACCTCGGGTAGTGTGTTTTGCATGGGAGGAGGAGCCATTTCATGGAGAAGCTTAAAGCAGAAATGCATCGCCGATTCGACCATGGAAGCCGAGTATGTAGTTGCTTGTGAAGCAGCGAAAGAGGCAGTTTGGCTCAAGAACTTCTTAGTGGACTTGGACGTTGTTCTGAATTTGCTCGACAAGATAACTGTCTTTTGTGACAATGTCGGAGCAGTTGCAAATTCAAAGGAACCGAGAGCCCACAAGGCCAGCAAACACATAGAAAGAAAATACCATCTTATACGAGAAATCGTTAAGAGAGGAGATATAGAGGTGGCAAATATAGCGTCGGGTGACAACCTAGCGGATCCATTCACAAAGGGTCTGTCTCAGAGTACATTCGAGAGACATGTGGATGGAATGGGAGTCAAGACTATTGCCAATCTGCTTTAAGTATAAGTAGGAGGAATTTTTAGGTTAGTGTAGGTTGACATGAGATGTCACAGAGAGCTACTACACTAGGACATGCGTGATGTATGCTAAAAGCAGATTTTAAGTATAAGTGGGAGATTGTTGTAGTTATACGTGAAAGTATGCTTTTACTTTGTATAACTCGTGTATCAAACACTCGTTTTATGAGAATAATTCTTTTATCACATTTGCTTTAGTTATGATTGAATGTTGAATTTCTATTGCAAACCGTTCAATATATAGTACATGTTACATTGTAGTTAATGTGGTGATACCCGATCACGGAAGACAACATTAACAGTTTACTTGTAACTAAACGTACATTTTCACGACCTAGGTGGAATTGAACAATCCGCCGTGAAAGGTCGATGTGTAAGGCTCAGATTGGTCTGTCTTGACTAAGAGATTGCACTAGCACATTTAGTATGTGTTGAAGAGGACCTACAGCGAGGATAAATTCTTCTGTTCTGAAAGGTGAAGAATTAGACCTCAGTGGTTGTTGATTCTTAATCTTCGTCACTTAAATAGGACCGTGTGTGCTTAATGGTTACTGCTTTGATTCATGTTGGGTGAGAATCATTGCGACTTCGAACCTTGTGTCTTGGGCAGTAATATTAATCATACGACGGTTGCTAAGATTTAATACGGAGAAACGCGTGCGAGTACGGCTCGTGTGATTAGTCCCCTTGGTGGGCTCAGAAATTTTATTGTACCAAATCTTGCAAGTGAAGAATTAGTTTCTACGGTACGAATAATAATGTTGAGTTGTCTTTACTCCAAGGTGAAAGATGTTAATTAATTTAGAGCTATTCAGAAGCTTAATTAATTAATGGACTTGATAATCTTAAACGCGGGAAATAATAACCGGGAGCCCATATTATCGTAATATGGATTAAGATGGATAGTGCAATATTAATTTATTAGTGATAATAATTAATATTAATGGGCTGAATTATATTGGGGCTCAATATTGAAATTCAGAAGTCCATTAGGAGGTCCAATCTTAATTCTCCTTAAATGCCCCTCAAGTAGCCCATTAAGTAGCCCAATAATGATAAGGTGATTAAAATAAAGAATATATTAATGCTGATTTTTCAAGTGATTTTCGAAAATGAGAGAATCAAGAAGAAATAAGATTTTGTTGATTTTTTTGGAAAGATATTATGGAAGATATGTATTCTAGGAATACAAGAATATCTCATATATTCAAGAATATCCAAATCTTTGGATTTCTTATTGTATTTTTCGAAAATTAACCCCTTAATATGAAGGGTGAGATTTTTGTGGAATATTTTATTTTGGAGAAAATAATATATGAGATATATTCAAGATTTCTTAGAGTCTAAGAAAAGATTTTTTCCAAGCCCATATACCACATAATTTTCGGCCCCTACATGTTATAAATAGGGAATGATTATTTCATCCCCAAATACATAATTCCATGTGTTGGAAAAATCAAGAGCATAGATATTTTTCTTTTTCCTTAGTTTATTAAATTACTTGAAAGCATCTTCCACCGGTGATCAAGTGAGGTGAAAGAAAAATACTTGAGAAGGTTTTTGGGTCGATAGAGCGAGATCGTAATTGTCCCGTTTATCCAAAGGCCAATTCTACAAGAGGTACGTTAATCACATATTTACTTGTTTATTCCGACATAGTTAATATGTGAAATTAATTCAACATGCATGATGAAAATTCGTTGTTGGAATTATTATTTGAATTAATTAGGATTAATTCATGCTAGTAATAATTGTATTTAAATTCGTATTTAAATTTCATCCCGAATAGATTCCGCGCACCCCTATTTTCCCAACAGTTCTTCATGTTCCTAGTTTAGAAAGAACTCAACCTTCAGTTTCTAAACTGTTTTGAATAGATACTCAGTTTCTTTTAATAAGGATGTTATTATTTCTTGAAACAATGAGTTTATCTGTTCCGGAACTTCAATGGATGATCTTTATGCCATTATTTTGGCACACCACTAACAAAATTGAATCTAATAACACATCGATTATTTCGAGTAATCAAAGGAAGCATTCTTCGGATATGAACGAAATACTTCTATGGCATTTTAGATTAGGTCATATTAATCTAATGCGGATACAAAGGTTGGTGAAAAATGAATCCTTGGAGTCACTTCAAGTTGAGTCATTTCCAACTTGTGAATCCTGTTTAGAGGGTAAAATGACCTAGAGGGCATTTGGAGCCAAGGGGAATAGAGCTACCAAAGTGTTAGAACTCGTTCATACCGATATGTGTGGTTCAATAACGATCATAGCAAGAAGGGGTATGAGTAATTTGATGATTACTCGAGAAATGGATACATCTACCTTATGATGCATAGGGAAAGAAGTATCAAGTTTCTACGATTTGATCGTGGAGGCGAATACCTTAGCGATGAATTCTTGAACTACCTATCGGACGAAGGGATTGTATCCCTGTTGACCGCACCGGGAACCCCTCAATAGAACGGTGTGGCGGAACGAAGGAACCAGACTCTTTTAGAAATAGTCAGATCCATGATGAGTTATTCGGATTTACCCAAATCGTTTTGGGGTAACGCCTTGGAAACAGCGGCTTACATTCTAAACTTGGTGCCATCCAAATCGGTTCTTGAAAACCCAATGGAATTGTGGACCGGGCGCAAGCCCGGTCTAAGACACTTGCGGATTTGGGGTTGTCCGGCATACGTGCTAGACAAGGAAGCCGGTAAGTTGGATCCACGTTTGGAATTAAGGCTGTTTATAGGATACCCTGCGGGAACGAAAGGGTGTATGTTCTATAGTCCCAAGGATCAAAAGACCGTGATTAGTTCGCACTTTAAATTCTTGGAGAAAGACTATAAGAACAAAAGAAAGCCCAGAAGTGATATTACCTTAGACAAACTCCAATACCAAGTATACAAGATGATATACCACACGTCATACCTTCACAACCGGAACCCCGTCGCAGTGGGAGGATTGCTAGGCAACCCGAGAGATTCATGGGGATAGGAGAATCTTCGGATTTGGTTCCCGGCGATGAATCAGACCCATGGACAAAGACGCGGAGTCGTGGCAAACGACAATAGAAACCGAGATGGGCTCGATGGATCATAATCAAGTGTGGGAGTTGGTCGAACCACCCAAAGGGGTAGAACCCATTGGATGCAAGTGGGTGTACAAGAGGAAAAGAGGACCGGACGGAAGGATAGAGACCTTCAAAGCAAGGCTTGTGGCCAAAGGGTATACTCAATAAGAAGGATCGTTTATGAAAGAACCTTTTCGCCTGTAGCTATGCTTAAGTCCATCCGTATTCTCTTGTCGATCGCTGAGCACCTAGATTACGAGATCTGGCAAATGGATGTCAAGACAGCTTTCCTTAACGGAAGTCTTGACGGGATAGATATCTATATGCAACAGCCCAAAGGTTTTATTGAAAAAGGCCAAGAGCACCTCGTATGCAAGCTTAAGAGATCCATTTATGAACTTAAGCAAGCATCGCGTACTTGGAACCAGTGTTTTGATCAAGTAATTAAGTCTTACAGGTTTGATCAAAACGAGTTCGAAAGTTGTGTGTACAAGAAGCGTTACGGAACTGCGGTGGTATTCTTAGTATTATACGTAGACGATATTCTGCTCATTGGAAACAATGTAAAGGTATTGTCAGACGTAAGGGTATGGCTGTCAAATCAGTTTGATATGGAGAACTTAGGGAAAGCCAGTCACATCATTGGGATCAAGATCACTCGAGATCGCAAGAGGAGGATGTTGGGCTTATCGCAAGTTTCATACGAGGCCACTGTTTTGAAGCATTTCAGCGTGCAAGATTCCATGAAAGGTTTTGTACCTTTTAGGCATGGAATCCATCTATCCAAAGAAATATGCCCTAAGACGCAAGTGGAGATAGATGACATGAAAGACGTTCTGTACGTTTCGGACGTAGGAAGTCTTATGTATGCAACGTTGTGTACGAGACCGGATATCTGCTTTATCGTGGGCATGATGGCAAGATATCAAAGTAACCCCGGGAAAGCACATTAGATTGCAATTAAATGTGATCTGTAGTTTCTGAAAAGAACTTGTGATGGAATGCTGATTTAACAGTCAGACAATCTAATTCCCATGGGATACACGGACTCAAATTTCCAATCAGACATAGACTCCAGAATAACTACCTCGGGTAGTGTGTTTTGCATGGGAGAAGGAGCCATGACATGGAGAAGCGATTTGCAGAAATGCATCGCAGATTCTACCATGGAAGCCGAATAAGTAGTTGCTTGGGAAGCAACGAAAGAAGCGGTTTGGCTCAAGTACTTCCTAGTGGACTTGGACGTTGTTCCGAATTTGCCCATCATAATCACTGTCCATTGTGATAATGTCGGAGCAATTGCAAATTCAAGGGAACCGAGAGCCCACAAGGCCAGCAAACACATTGAAAGAAAACACCATCTTATACGAGAAATCGTTAAGAGATGAGATAAAGAGATGACAAAGATAAATGTCAGAGGACAACCTAGTACATTCATTCACAAAGGGTCTGCCTCAGAGTACATTCGAGAGACATGTGGATGGAATGGGAGTCAAGACTATTGTCAATCTGCTTTAAGTATAAGTGGGAGGAATTATTAGGTTAGTGTAGGTTGACATGAGATGTCATGTAGAGCTACTACACTAAGACATGCATGATGTATACTAAAAAGCAGACTTTAAGTATAAGTGGGAGATTATTGGAGTTATACGTGAAAGTATGCTTTTACTTTGTATAACTCGTGTATCAAACACTTGTTTATGAGAATAATTCTTTTATCATATTTGCTTTAGTTATGATTGAATGTTGAATATCTATTGCAAACCGTTCAATATATAGTACATGTTACATTGTAGTTAATGTGGTGATACCCGATCACGGAAGACAACATTAACAGTTTCCTTGTAACTAAACGTATATTTTCACGACCTAGGTGGAATTGAACAATCCGCCGTGAAAGGTCGATGTGTAAGTCTCAGATTGGTCTATCTTGACTAAGAGATTACACTAGCACATTTAGTATGTGTTGAAGAGGACCTACAGCGAGGATAAATTCTTCGGTTCTGAAATGTGAAGAATTAGACCTCAGTGGTTGTTGATTTCTTAATCTATGTCACTTAAATAGGACCGTGTGTGCTTAATGGTTACTGCTTTGATTCATGTTGGGTGAGAATCATCGTGACTTCGAACCTTGTGCTTTGGGCAGTAATATTAATCATACGACGGTTGCTAAGATTTAATACGGAGAAATGCGTGCGAGTACGGCTCGTGTGATTAGTCCCCTTGGTGGGCTCAGAAGTTTTATCGTACCAAATCTTGCAAGTGAAGAATTAGTTTCTTCGGTACGGATAATAATGTTGAGTTGTCTTTACTCCAAGGTGAAATATATTAATTAATTTAGAGCTATTCAGAAGCTTAATTAATTAATGGACTTGATAATCTTAAACGCGGGAAATAATAACCGTGAGCCCATATTATCGTAATATGGATTAAGATGGATAGTGCAATATTAATTTATTAGTGGTAATAATTAATATTAATAGATTGAATTATATTGGGGCTCAATATTGAAATTCAGAAGTCCATTAGGAGGTCCAATCTTAATTCTCCTTAAAGGCCCCTCAAGTAGCCCATTAAGTAGCCCAATAATGATAAGGTGATTAAAATAAAAAAAAAAGATATATTGCTGATTTTTCTTGGAAAGATATTATGTAAGATAAGTATTCTTGGAATACAAGATTATCTCATATATTCATGAAGATCCAAATCTTGGATTCTTTTCCTATTATTTTCAAAAATTACAAGTCAAAAGGGAGAGTGAGATTTTTGTGGAATATTTTATTATGGAGAAAAGAATATATGAGATATATTCAAGATTTCTTAGAGACTAAGAAAAGATTTTCTCCAGGCCCATAAAATACACCTAATTTTCGGCCACTACTCTTATAAATAGGGGGTGATTATTTCATCCCCAAGTACATAATTCCATGTGTTGAAAAAATCAAGAGCATAGATATTTTTCTTTTTCCTTAGTTATTTAAATTACTTGAAAGCATCTCCCACCGGTGATCAAGTAAGGCGAAAGGGAAATACTTGAGAAGATTTTTGGGTTGATAAAGCGAGATCGTGATTGTCCCGTTTATTCAAAGACCAATTCTACAAGAGGTACGTAAGTCACATAAATTCTTGTTTATTCCGCCTAGATTTTATGTGAATTAATTCTACATGCATTATGTTAAATTTGTTGTTGGAATTATTATTTGAATTAATTAGGATTAATTCATGCTAGTAATAATTGAATTTAAATTTCATCCCGAATAGATTTCGGGCACCCCTATTTTCCCAACAAGAACCTCACAACATAAGACACATATATATACACCTACTACCTTGTAACGGCTAGTTTCTTACGGCTAGTTTTATTAAATGTAGATTAAACATAAATGTCAAATTAATACATTAATTAAAATTACATTAATCGAAATTACGAAATTACATAAAGGATAAATTAACATAAAGACATTGAAAAAAATACATTAATAAGATAAAGATAAGACTGATAAATTATTCTATGAATTCCACCCGGCAATAATCTTCGCACTCGCACGTTCATGCGCGGCACGCTGTTCGTCCGTCCAATTGGAGGTATCTTGATGATAAACAAATTTCCATTCATCCATCTGCACTTCTCGCTCTTTCAATGCAGTCGCCTTTTCAAGCCCTATAACTTCTCTTTTTTTTTTACAATCGCTATAATCTGTAAATTTTTCAAGATACTTTTCGATCTTGTCGTTGCCCTTTGACCCTGATCTAGCCTTGGATTTTCGTTTTGCTTTTCTTTTGGCTGCGTCTTGCCCAATCGGACGTGTGTCATCAATGTTTAGATCAAAATCCAATCTAGCAGAGTTGTTACTTGTGTCTGAGTCGGAGGTCTTTGCTTTCTTTGATGAATCAATGGAATCATTGTACTGTGGAGAATAAAGTGGACGATCCTTGACTATAATCCATACATGCTCGTAATTAAACAGCTTGTCACAATTGCAATCTCGAAATTTCTTGTGTGCCATACGCATTATGTCTTCGTTGTTGGAGCCACTCATGTAGACACCGGAAACAGAATTATTGCAAGCGTTAAAAAGATTTACCTTTGGCAATATTGTATTAAGCCAGTGTGGTTTTGCTTGTCCGATATGTTGTTTAGGAGCACCAGTGGGGCGATTCTCGTTGTAGTAATCAGTGACTTTATTCTAAAATGCCGACGATTTATGATCATTGTCGATTGTAGGATCATCACTTATCGTGACAAAACAATTTGCCAACTGCTCGTTTTCTTCATTGTCCACTTGTTAGACGAATGCTCTTCACCAGCGGCACAGACTTGATCTGAAATTTCTACACCAATCGGGGTTGATGGTTGAGATAGTTGTGTCTCTGGGACAAAAGTTGGAGTTGTCGGTTCTTTGTCACTCCGATATCTCGACTACATTCCAGTTGCTCGTGGACTGGAAAATATTTGAGGCGGAGACTCACCGAAATGTTGCCCCGATGAGTGTTGCCAATATTCAGAAGTCGGAGTGGAAAAATTTGATGGAAAAGAGTTGCTCGAGTTATCAAATAAATTTTTGAGAATATGAAGGAGTATGGGAAAATTTTCCGTGATTGGGTGGAAATTGAGTGGACGAGCCAAATTGAGAATATTGAAAATTTTGTGGATTTAAGGAATTTTGAGAGAGGGGAATTCCATCCGTCATATTAGGATGATTGAACAAATTTCTACGAAATTCTTTATTATTTTTGTCCATTTATTATGGAAACAAAAATTACAGCAACACAAAAATGAAAAATAGATTGAAATAGAAAATATAGTTGAGTGAAGAGAGTATGAGGTAAAATTTTAGTGAAAGAGTGAGAAAGAAAAAATATGCATGGAATGTATTTATAGGAAAAAAAAATGATTGTTTCATTCATTTTAATTTTGAAGAAAAAATAAATAAATAACACCAAAAACTGTTTTCAACGGTAAAATAAAAAAAAGGTGCATTCACAGTATTTTGAAACGGTAATATTTAAACAAAATAAAAAAAAAACAAATTATGACAAGTTGTGGGGCCAAGCCCATCTTTCCCTGCAAAAAGTGGCATTAGTCTGCATGAACCAAGTTATTAATATTGGAGTTATAATAACTCCTACTCCTAACTCCCAATTTTGAGTTATAACTCATTCCTAACTCACCAATGTAAACACTCTAATCATTTGAATGGTACTAGTATAATGCCACTTTGTCCGAATATTATTTTATATTTCATTTGCTAAATTTGACAGATGTCTTTTACCATGTTCGATGGATTTATGGAATCTCAACCTACTCAATTTCAAAATTAATTTTGACTCATATTAAATGGGAGTGATGTGATTATCTCATTTTTCTTTTATAGGATTGGTTAGGAGTTCAAATCCCAAATGTATTTGCATACTTTCTGATAAGAAAAGGAAAACTAAAAATGGATTCGCCGCTAAAGATATCATATTATTCAGAGGGTGTTTGGCTAAGCTTATAAGTTCCTTAAAACATCTTATAAGTTGTTTAAAATGTTTAACAGCTTATAAGATTATAAAATAAGTTTCTAACATCTTATAAGCTGTAAAAAAATAAATTGGGATTTCCCAACTTTTTTTTCTAACCACCTCCACCCCAACCACCCACCTCACCCTGGAACCACCCCACCCCACCTCAAGATAAAAAATAGAAAAAAAATTATTTTTTATAAATTTAAAAAATATTTATTATAAATTATCAAAGATCTTATAAGTTGTATTAGCCAAACACTTTAACAACTTATAAGTTACTTAAAAATTACATTTTATAAGCTTTTAAAACAACTTATAAAATGTTAGAGCTTATAAAATGTTTTAAATAAGCTTAGCCAAACACCCTCTCAATTTAATTCATTTTTAACTCATTTTAAAAAGATCTCTTGATAATCTAACCTAACTTGGCTCAGCCCAAAAAACAAATAAACGCATAAAAGTGCACCGATGCAGTACTTCAATTTTTTCCATTGGCATTGATCCATACTTTTCAGCTTCACACAAAATCAGAGCAATTACAGTTCTTAAAATGGCTAGCAAAGCGATATCTTCACTAGAAAAACGCCAAAATTCAGCACAAACACCACTAGAGAGAGAAAACAGAAAGAGCGAGAGAGAGAGAAAGAGAATCAACCACCAAAGCCATACAAAGTACGGCCCTGGCGTTTCAGAGCATAGACGACATCCATGGCTGTAACAGTCTTCCTCCGGGCGTGCTCTGTGTAGGTAACAGCGTCTCTAATCACGTTTTCTAGAAATATCTTGAGAACTCCCCTCGTCTCCTCGTAAATCAAGCCGCTGATTCTCTTCACTCCGCCTCTCCTCGCCAGACGCCGGATCGCCGGTTTGGTGATGCCCTGGATGTTGTCACGGAGCACCTTACGGTGTCGTTTTGCGCCGCCCTTGCCCAGCCCCTTTCCTCCCTTACCACGGCCCGACATTTTCACCACAGGAAAAGGATGAAAAGATGTGATTTTGAATCTGAGTGGGTGTGAATGGTGGAATTGGGGATTTTTCTGGGTTTTATAAAGGGAAATAACTTGTAAGGTTTCAGTGGTTTGAATTTTGGGGGGATTTGGCGGTAACATTTTGGTGATCCGAGTATTTGCATATGCGGATCGATGACGTGGGATTTTCTCCATTTATTAGTACTCTGGGCTGGCCAGTGGCTTCGGCTTTGATTGGACTTGGATTAGGCCCAATTGTTGTGTTAGGAGAAGGGCTTGATTAAAAAATTGCGATCATTCACATTTACTTTTGGAATAATTACATAGAGCACACCATTTTTACCCATAATTGAGCAAAGCCCTACCAATTTCCCTTAGTTACAAATAAGCACACTTTATTATACATAACCACACTTTTCATTTTTAGTGGGTCCCACTGGGGTATTAATTTTTTTTTTTTTAATATAGGCGGTCCTACCCCCCACCCCACCCCATGCCTTTATTTTCCTCAGTTTAGAGATTCCCGTAACCAAATTCACAACCCCCACTAACCCTCCAGTGTTAGGATTTTATCTGCAATTATAGAGAAATTGAAAAACGGAACAAACGATTTGGTTATCCAGTTCGTCTGTAAAGACTACGTCTGGGGGCACTACCAAGCCAGGAGATATACTATATTTTCGGTGATACAATTACAATGAGTCATATGAGAATATATAAGAAACCTGGGCCAAAACCCTAAACCCATCCAACCGAAAATTCTGCCTTTCGAAAAAAGGCCCAAAAAAACCAGTCGAGCAGGCTCCATAACTCAACATCCAGCATCTTCCCTCCCCCTCTCTCTCTCTCTCTCTCTCTCTCTCTCTCTCTCTCCCTCTCTCTCTCCTTCCTCTCTTCGCCCTCCACCGGCTACCGCAAAAACCACCCAACACCACCAGAAAACCACCCACCATCACTACTACCACCACCACAAAACCACCCAGCGGCCGCGGTGATCCATGGATGGTGGAAAAATAATTAATATGCTGCAAAATTCTCCAGATCCAATTTTTTTTCGGTGCTCCATCTTAATGCTCAAGATGAAACAATGAAGGTACATCTCTTTTGGTTTCTAAGTCTTTGTTTGTTTATTATATAGTTTATTTTTCGTGTTAAATCAGCACAAAAGCATTAACAATTTTATTTGAATAAAATCGGAGATCTATTCCTAGATCTGCAAGTTTTTGTTGATTTTAATTTAGTTTGTGACAGATCGATACTTTTGGGAGCGTCCCGATCTGCACCATCGCCCAATCCGCCCCTCACGCCCCCCCCCCCCCCACGGTGCCCAATCCGATCCGCCCCTCACCACGCCCGATCCGATCTGTCCCCACTAAGACCGAATCTGCCCACAACCACCCAAGCTGCCTCTAATCCAGGTGAAAGGAGAAGAGACTGTGATGATAATTTTAGAAAAAACATCAGATTTTGAGCGGCTTATATCTTGGCGAGGCAAAATCAGTGACTCTGAGATTGGATTTCTGGTCATTTTTACTGATTTCCGTCTCATTTGAGTCGCTGGTTTTAGCAGCCATGGCGAGTTTGCCGATTCGATTCTCTGATGATAAAAGGCGAATCTGAGCCTCACCTCCTTCTCAACAAATTTGCCCTTCTCTCTCTTTTTTTGTGAAAAAGTTGTTCATCCTCTTCTTTTCTTTTTATTTCTTTTTTGGATTGAGAATTTTGGGTAAATTTGCTAGAGTATTAAAAGATATGTTTTTCTGTGATCTATTGAAAAAATAACTTGTATGGTTGATGCCCACAGAGAAATGGGAAACAATATTACAAAAGATGAAGGAATGCAAAGGGTCATGATTTATTGATGTTTTTTGTTTAAAAAATATAATGTCCTGTTTCATCTTTTTTAATGGATAGAACTTGGAATTTCATGGAAATGAATGGAAGCACAGCTTGTTGAATTAATCTGAGTTAAATTTCTGCAGATTTTAATTCACCCACATTAATCTGAGTTAAATTTCTGCTGATTTTGATTGTGGATTTTGATGCTCTGGCATTTTTTATTGCAGGTATCCAAAAAGGAATTAAATTGCAGGTATCCCACACATATTTATCATGTAACGAGAGATGTTTGTTTATTGTATATTTGATGCATAAGCTTGCAGCACTGTGTTCTTCAAGAAAGCTCTTGATAATGGTGCTTGATAATGTTCTGACTTTTCTAGATTAATTATAGATTTTGTGAAATTATTTTCTTGATGTATTTTTTGGTGGGTAATCAAAGCAGGTATGCATGGACCTGTGAAAATTGAACTCACTTTGTAATTAGGGACAATTTAATGATTTTCTGCTGTGTGCAGGGGTAGACCTGTTATGCCAAAATTCTAAATGGGTATGCAAACAAATTGTGAATTATGCAACATTTTTTTTGTATTCTGCAATTTTTTTTTCAGATATTCAAATATTTAAAGTTGGGTGTTTGCATATTTAAGAATGGGAGCATGGATATTCAAGAAAAAGTGTGTTCTTTTTGTTTCAGTGTAATTTTTTGTATTCTGCAATATTTTTTTTTGCAGATATTCAAATATTTCTCGCAGTTATTCAAAGTTGGATGTTTGCATATTCAAGAATGGGAGCATGAATATTCAAGAAAAAGTGTGTTCTTTTTGTTTCAGTGTAATTTTAGATTTTATAAATGTAATTCTATATTTAAATGTAACTAAATTTTATATAAGAAAAAATATTTTCTTGTTAATGATGTTGTGCATTTATTTTTTAATTTTATTTGTGTAAATTAAAAAAAATGAAAAAGAATTAAAAAAAAGTGGCTGCAGGCAGGATTACAAATTTGAATTCGAAAATACAAAAAAAATGAAAAAAAAATTGGTTGCAGGATTTGAAACCTGAAATTAAAAAATAGAAAAAAAAAGGTGGGTTGAAAGTGTGCCTTTGTGTAATGATTTTGGTTGGGGGTCCCACCAAAGTTAGGTGATTGGAAATGAAGGGAAATTGATGGGGTGAATTGCAATATGATATATAGAAGTGGGGTTCTATGTGACTCTCCATTTACTTTTATTTTCATGGTATAAATTTGACACATTAATTTGACTTTTATTTAAAAAATTGTAAAGATAGGGTGACAATTTGAAATACTCATTTTCAATTTAAAAAAACTTGTTTTACTCATTTCAAATATAAATAAAAAAAATTCTACCCATTTTCAACTTTAATCAATCTTTTTTATCCACATGACCCACAATATCATCATCTAATCACCTCATTATATTAACTAGTGATCGTCCTACCCGTGCTTCGCACGGGCGGAATTTGTTACAATTTTTTAACCATGATAATACCTTATTTTTAATTATAAAACTTAAAAGTAACTTTTTTTAATGAAAAAATTTAACATAAACTTTTTTTTTATCCAAGTCAAATATACTTCTAATGAAATTTGTTATGTTACCGATTAAATATTCAATAATTTAAAATAATTTCTTGATTGACTTAAGATGATGTATTTTCTTATATAAACTATAACTGACATAGAACATAAAAAATTAACATTTTAATAGATACGGTTGTTAGTATGCATTGTCCAATATAGTGAGACAATTATACATAAATTCAACATATAATTAAAATTACTTTAAACACTAAGCCACAATTTAATATATATTTTTTTTAAAAATACTCTCTCCGTCCCTTTTGAACCATCACTCAACCTAATGATAATTAACCTATAAATGAAAAAATGTATTAAACTTTAATTTGCAAAAAAAGATAAAAGTTAGTGATTAATAAATTTCAAAATGAATATATGATAATAATCTAAGATGGAACCATTAAAGAATCCTCTTAAATTATCTATATTTATCTACAACATAACCGGTGTTTCAACATGGTCAGGCACACCAGAGAACTTTAATGTGTTGAAAATTTTGGGAGTATGCATGACAGCAAGAACTTTAAAATTTAAATCGGGCCTTTTTGTTAATGTATCCAATTAATCATATATTTGTTAAATTTTCCAATTAATTTTGAGTTGAAAATAAAATATATTACAATCAACCTTAAACACTTAATTAGATATATGTTCAGTGTGAAATTTATTTATACATAAATCACTTTTCACTATTTTTTAGTAGAATGACTTACACCATTTAGTGAAAACAATTAATGCGCTTTAATGAACAACTCATATCCTTCAACTTATACTCTTTACTGACAAACTTTGTACTCTCCAAAACTAATATTACTTTTGTTTCAGATCAATTTTTCACACTCACGATAAATAAGAAAATTTTATTTTTCTTATCGGTAAAATTGTGACTCAAACTCATGACCTTTTGGTCATGGGTAGTGGGACTCTAACCATTCTATTAAAGTGATAAAGTAAGTGCATTGGTCAAATTAACTTTATTTTTGTTGTTGTGACTTGTTAATTAATGTGTAGAAAAAAGTAATGATATAAATATAAATAAATAAGAATTTTAATGGTAAAGGTTGTGAGAACACTTTTATTTTTTTGGATGTGAAAACTAATTTGGAAAAATACAAAAAGGAGAGTGTAAAAATTTATCTGGGACAAAGGGAATACTTTTTAGTGAAAATAAATAATTTCTTTTAGGCTACGTTTGTTTCAAGATTTGAGTAAAAAAAAAAAAAACTCCATAAAAATTTAAATGTTGCACTAAGAAATTAAATATAAATATAAAATTATATCTAATTGATTTATAAAAATCAAATTTAAAATCAATCTGTGAGATAAATGTTTGAATTTTTTTTAAATAAATTTTTATTTGATTTGAAAATATTTATATTTTGTTTTAATTTAAAAAAAAAAAAGTTTGGTTGTTTGATTTTATTAAGATGAGAGGTATATTTGACCCCAACTAAAAGAATAGGAGTTTAGATGTATAAAAAAAGTAGTTGAGAGACTTATTTAATCTAATATATATATTTGACTTTTTTCCATTTGAGGTGCAAACATTTCGGCCTTTCGGGTGTGGTAAAATACATCTAGCAAATTAGATATCCAAAATATTTATTATTAATGTTGCTTCATTAAAATTATTATTTATATGAGTTGTAATAATCTATTTTATTTAAAAACTTAATATAATTATAACATTTTAAATAAATGGTTCATGTTTGACAATAATGAATAAAAAATTAATGAGACAATTATTATTATGTATTTACTTTAAAGATAAAAATTCGTATGAAATTTTCTCATGACATGAGACAACACAAATTAACAATATTCACTCATGTGAAAATGTTAAATTGACATGCTCAATTTATATTCTATCTAATCATCTCATGACATGAGATAGTCTCACACAATACATACCCTACTTTAAAATACTGAATGAGATAAAAAAAAATTAATGTAATTTTATTTTATTATGTAAAAGGTAATATTGATGTTAAGAGTTTACTCACTATTCTTGCATTTAATATTTTCTTTCACATATAACTGATAATTATCAATAGATATAATTATAATTAATTTATAAACGAAATTTTAGCCTAAACATATTTTAGAATATATGTCACTATTTAGAAACAATCAATAATTAATAAAAATTAAGTAAATTGAGCATAGATTGAGAGATTTAAATTGATAACAACTTTAGTTATGGTCAAATACATTATGTGGAAATGAAATCAGTTTGTAATTAAATGTACAAATGTAGCACCAATTTAAATCACACACAAATTTGTAATTAATATTCTTATGTATTAATTGGATTGCAGAAAATCACGCCTAGAATTTTTATGAATAAAGGATTTGCATATGTCGATAAAAAATTGCAAATTCATTAAACTATGTACATTAACAAACACTAAATATTGTTAATCAAATAATTAGATTGCTACTACAATGACACATTTTTATTGATTATTTGTAAAATGAATAAATAAGGATGACATTAATATTGAGTGCCCAATTGAATAAAAAGTACACCTTAATTTCCTTGAAGATTAATGTAAACAAAATTTATTTCTTAAATGTTAATGATAGATTATTTAATTAGTTCCTTCTTTTATATATTGGTTGTTATATTTATAATTGGTTGTTATATTTAAAAAAGATTTAATATTAATTCATAAAATATGTGGAGAAGACACTTTGTGTGGTTTGGGAGAAAAAAAATGGATGAATGTACGTGCAAACTTGATTTTTTATTTAATAATATAAAAAAAATCTTAATAAATTTATGGTCAAACTTTAGAATATATATATTTTAATTAATTTAGTTATCAAGGCCAAGAATTTAGGGTCAAACTCTAAATTGCAGATTTTTTTAATGAAATTCATAATATATATTTTAAATAATTTTTGTTGAATATTTTTTAGAAATCTCTTTTGAATTATTTGTAGATGTAATTCATAGTTCATTCATTTATAAAGATTTCTCTTATTAATTTGATCGTTAGTATTTTTCATTTAAAAGCTCCAAAGCTTAAATAAAATTTATTGATAATATAATTAAACTATCTCTTGTTATTCTTGCACATGCTAAATATGTAAGATAAGCATTACTCGCGCGGTTGATCATATTAGTATATGATACATAAAATTTACAAAAAGTGACAGAAATGATAAATAAGATATGATGATTAAACGATTAATGTAAATAAAAAATGAATGCTCCAATGACTAATATAATTTAAAATTAAACTTCGAAAATTATAAGAATGTTAAATAAAAGAATATAGCACTCGTTCACGAAAAGATCTTCAAATTTCAAAGTTTTTATATTCGTGTCTTGAAAAATTCTTGAAAATCTCTAATTAATCTTGAAATTCTTCAAACTTCAAGTGGTCGAGGAAGTCCAACGGATGGGTGAAGATGGAGACGGAGATGGATCCATGGAAGATCACGATGAGTACGGAGGCCACCATGTCCGTGTCGTAAAATTTTCCGGTGGAAGTCATGACACTGAAGCATAGACATAGCCAAAAATATGGCGGTGATCATTATGATCTGTTGGAGGATGAGGATAAGGTCGTATAAACTGTTTATGGTCTTATGAAGAGATTGAGGTTGTATTGTGGAAATAATGCAAGGTTGAAATAGAAGATGGGGTGAATTGTGAATGGTGATGACAAGTGATTAAATAGAAGGCTGAAGAAGAAACGTACCCTAAATTTCAACAATTTTTACCAAATGTGAAAATGTGAGAATAAATATATAGTCAATCATACCATAAAATCAACAAAATAAATTGAATGATCAAGATTTAATATAGAAAATGATCTAATGGTCCACAATCTCTCCCTCCAAAACTATTTAAGGAATTCATTTTGCTATTATATATTTATGATGACTATCTTAAAACCCCCAACCCCACCTTACATTTATACTACCTCCAACTCATTTTATATTAGTCATTTCTCCATAAAATAAATGTTTTCCCCCCCTTCCCAAAATAACAAAAAGAAAACTTTATTCCTCTAAATTTACCCTTAAAAAGTTGAAAGGACCCTTTTAGAGCTGTTAAACGAAACGAGCTACTCGTAAGCTCGGCTAGTTAAGGCTCGACTCAGCTCGACTCGTTAGATTAAATGAGCTCGAGCTCAAAAAAACTCGATAGCTTAATGAGCCTAAGCCAAGCCAAGATCTGCTCGTTAAGCTCGATAACTAAGATTTTTTTTATAATTCTACTAGGCTTGATAGGTTCGACAGGCTCGTTAGACTCGTTAACGAGTCGAGCCGAGCTCGGCTCGAATCGAGCTCTAGTATCAAGTACTCGTGCTCGAGTATCAAGTACTCGAGCTCGCTCAGCTCGAATAACAACACTAGACCCTTTACCCTTACTTAAAAACAATTTTATACCCATAAATACTAATAAACGATTCTTTTATTAAAATATGTGTCCTTTTATTTGGGTCAATCTAAAATGAACCGAAGAGAGTATCAATTAAACTTTAATAAATACTAAATATTACAATAAGATTCTAAATTTACAAATTTATTAATAACATATTATTAGTTACAATATTTTTATTGTATACTTGTGTGTATTAATTCTTTTTAACATACTTTAATATATATGCATATTAATAAATATTAACAATATTTTAATTGAATTTAAGTTGTGATGTTTAAAAATTACTAGTTTAAATTGCATGGATACTATAATATTTATTTATTAAAATTTAAGCATGAGAATCGAGCGAAGGGATAGGTATGAGGAGATGTGGGATCCAACTCAAGTTTGTTAATTCCTTTATACCCATTTTGTAGGGGTATTTTGATCTTTTAATATGAATTGGGTATAAAAAAAATTTAAATTGATGTGGGTAAAATAAATTTTTGGGAGTTGGAAATGAATTTTTTTTCTTTTTGTATTTTCACTTAAAGATATGTAATTGAAATTTTGATATAAAATACTTGCAGAGAGATATAATCAAACAGAAAATGCAAATAAATTCAGAAGTACGGGACGATTTATATTAATATCTCGAATATTTTGTAACATTTCGGTGCACAAGTTACATTAAAAAAATGGGTGTAATCTTGATCCAATTTTCAATCAAGTGTTTTGTATATATATAACCAGTTAAAAAGCATTCCCTCTTATGAGGAAAAGTATTAGGTTGTATATTTAAAAACTATTATTATTGTTCGTCCTATAAGAGTCGCCTTGCTCAATATTAAAAATGTTATTGAGAATGAACATAGTTAATTTAGTTGATAGTTAATGATAATTAAAAATTATTAAACTCACCTTCATATACTTTATACGAAGTTAAGTAGAGACTCAAAATATATTAACTTTACCCTTATTTTAATTCTCTCTCTTACAATCAATTCTTCTCGATTATTATACTATTGTTCAACCACATAGTTTTTTATATAAAAAAAGTCAAGAATATTAGAGAAAGAATAATAATAAAGTAGTCATCATTCTTTCTTATAATTTATTATTTAATTATTCTCATTATAGTTCTGATCATTAAAGAGTTACCTCTCTATATGACTATATCTCAAACTATATATGATATGGATGCTTTCGAGAATATAGTCGATCTTCCGTGTTTTAATTAACTTAAATGCACTAAATTTGATAAAATAACAAGTTATTACACAGAATGTAAAATTTATCATGATCTGCAGCGGTAACAAGCTAGATTGAGATTCAAATTATGAAAAATAGAATATAAAATTTATCATGACCAGAAAGACCATACCGGTTATCAGAATTGAAATGGCGCAAGAGACAAAATATAGATGAATCAAGAAATTAGGTAGTTTTGACTGAAATTAACAGGCTTTATTAATAGTGAATTTTTTTTTTTTTTGCTTATTAATATATATATATATATATATATATATATATATATATATATATATATAATCATTACTGTTAAAAAATTCATCACATATATACCTAGTTGACTTGAACTGATTAGTACTGGTGTGGATCAAAATATCCGCTCTCGAATCTTTATCTTCTCCATCGATCAAATTAAATTTAAATATATATAATCCGTCAAACCTGTAAAAAATAGGTCTGCAACGCTATAACTCCAACACTCAAATTAATAAAATATCACTAATAGAAAAGAGTATTAGAAAGAAGATGCACAAGATGAGTAGAAAATGAATTGTTATCTTTACGTGATCAAATTAGGAAGACATATGTATGTTTCGTACCCAAATAATTATGAAGATAATTAAAAAAATCCGCTTCACATTCCAACTATTTAATAATTAGCAAAACATATTCTCATATGAGATCTATAACTTCGAATTCATAAACAAGTCAATTTTTGTTTTGGATGGTGGATAAAATAAGATACCTAGAATTCTAGCAACGTGTCTATTATATTATCTGTGTCAAAAAAAAAAAAAAAAAAAAAAAAAGTAGGTCAACTAGAGAAGAAAGCATTTTAAAAAATGAAAAATAAAATGATATATCATATTGATAAAAAAAAATTAAATTAAACTAATGTGTCACAGGCTTAGATCAGAGACATTCTCTCTCAAATCCTGATTAATCTATCACCCCACATGCAATTAATCAAACAAAAATAAAAACAAAAAGGAAAAAGAAAACTATCTCTAATAATTGAAATTGTTAGACTAAAATCAATAATTCATCATTGATCGATCGATCAAAGCGCAAGCATGGAGAGTGCAGCCAAACTATCCTCGCCGTCCGATCCGACTTGTGCATGCCTCGCATGAGCCACCCTTAGGTACACCAGCCGGAGCGCCCTCTGCCACCGCGGCCCACCGGCGGCGGCGCCGCCATCAAATGCAATCTGGCTCATCTGAAAGAAAAACAGTCTCATAGCATCCGCCATGTCCGTACACGTCTCCCTAAGTGGCCGGAAACTGAAGGCGAATTTTAGAATGAAGGGCCACAGCATCGCCGTCACCAGCGGCGTTAGGCCGTGGTGGGCGCCGCCGCCGCCCATGAGGCCCAGCTTCGCCACCGCCACCATCGCTAAACCCATCACCACAAATAGTGATCTAAGGAAGGGGTTTCCTCTCTTCTTAGTTGATACGTAAATGACATATTTCGAACTAGTAACTTATTTATAAGTCTTTGTATTTTTAAATATGTGTGTATAGTGTTTATCTTGTATATTAAATAATTATTATTTTACCAATAATTGATTTCGTGCTAAAAAGTTATTTGTCTGTTCTCGCAATTTCAAGTTTTTGTTTTTCTCCCTTGATGGGAGATTTTATATATAACTGTCAAGTTTTTTTTTCTCTTTCGACAAATATTTGGGAAACTACTTATTTTGTTTAAATATCATGTGCTATGTGTTTCGGCCTTCTAGTACTATTCGAAGTTAAAGTGGTTTGATACCGATTCACGAATTCGGTTACATTTGATATTATATATAAGTTCCAATCCGATCTATTCCATTTAAAAAATATATATATTGGCAAAATGGTTTTGTCTTATGAATTTATTACATTGCACGATCTAATACAAATTTTTATTTTTAAGAGTATGTATAGAGTCAAATTGATTTATATATGAATCATCAAAAGATATTAGTTATTTACATTAAAGAATATTAATTGTTACTGAGAGGTGTTATCTCTAAATCTGGTAAATATCTTTCAAGTCATATGAAAGTGTGAAGTTTGAAGATCCGTTCTTGACACCTAACAGCTGGAAAAGCCAAGAGAGTTGACAGTTATTCGGTTACGAATGGTAGTTACGCAAAACTGTTACAGTTTCAAGTGTCGTCTGGTGCCAACTTCAAGAGGTCATAACTTCCTAACTGCTTGGAGGTTATAACTGACTCGAGTTGCAAGATGAAGAGCACGTGGCAGGCTATCACTCTCAACTCATAACTGCTCAAGGTTGTCTCAGTTGCTGATATATAAACTAGCTCATTGTTAGGTGAAGAGTGGATTTCAACTTGTTAGCTAGAGTGATATTTTGAGTGCTAGATTCTACTTTCTTAGCTTATACTCTGGAGGATATCATTGTAGTTCTGTAATCTCTTCTTCAACATAGTGAAAGGCCTCACAAAGTGGATGTAGATCTATTGGATCGAACCACTATAAATTTCTGAGTCTTGTGCTTTGAACTCTACTGAAATTCTTATCAGTTGAGTTGCTTTCGGTTTTGAACTCGTCTGATAGCTCTTAAGGTCTACTGATCTTAAGGTCCACTGAATCCTAAGTCTGCTGATCTTGTTTAATCAACCCTGTTCAAGAGTGTATTCTAGCTCTCGAAACCTGACAAATTGGCGCCGTCTGTGGGAAGAAGCTAAACAAGGCAAGAAGCAAGGATGAGTAGCTCCACAAAGTTTGACATTGAAAAGTTCTCTGGGAAATCTGACTTTGGGCTTTGGAGAATCAAGATGAAGGCCCTTCTGGTTCAGCAAGGATTGGCTGAAGCCATTGAAGAACCTGGAAAACCCGAGGAAGAAGAAACGAGTAAGAAAGTGGCAGAAAGGGCCAAGATCAGAGAAAAGGCACACAGTACTATCATTCTGTGCCTTGGTGACAAAGTTCTGAGGGAGGTTGCTAAGGAGAAAACTGCAAAGGAGGTCTGGGACAAGCTTTCAAGCTTGTACATGGTGAAGACCTTGGCTAACAGGTTGTACATGAAGCAGAAACTCTATGCATTCAAGATGGCAGATGACAAACCCATCCTGGAGCAGTTGGATGATTTCAATAAAATTCTGGATGACTTAGAGAATATTGAAATCATGCTGGAAGAGGAGGATAAGGCTCTTATCCTGTTAAGTGCTTTACCAAAGTCTTATGAAAACCTGAAGGACACTATACTATTTGGAAGGCAAGATACAATTAGCCTTGAAGATGTGCAGTTGGCCCTTAAGTCTAAGGAACTGCAGAAAACATCTGAAGCTAGTAATAGTTCCAAGGTGAATGAGAGTCTGACAGTGAAGGAAAACCATTCAAAGAAGAACTTCAAGAAATGGCCTAAAGATAAAGGCAAGAAACCTGAGAAGAAATCATCAGAAACCTCTAATGATGGAGAAGGCAGGAAGTGTTATCACTGCCATGAGACAGGACATTTCAAGAGAAACTGCCCTAAGTGGAAGAAGTCATCAAAGTTTAAAGGAGTTGCTGAATCGGGGAAGGACAAGAAACAAGCAAATCAAGCAGTAGAAACTGAAGACTCCACAAGCTTTAAACTAGCTGAAGTACTTTCCATCACCACATCAGAGGAGAAGAATGAGTGGATTCTGGATTCAGGTTGTTCATTTCACATGTGTCCTGTGAAGGAATGGTTCACTGAGTTCAAACACCAGAATGGTGGATCAGTCTTGCTTGGAAATGACCACACCTGTAAAGTAAGAGGAACTGGCTCTGTAAACTTGAAGATGTTTGATGGAGCTGTCAGAACTCTGAGAAATGTGAGGTATGTACCTGACCTTAGAAGGAATCTCATATCTCTTGGCATGTTAGATAACATGGGGTACAAGTTTACTTCTGAAAATGGGGAATTAGTAGTTACCAGAGATAATCATACTGTTATGAAAGGAACTAGAAGGAATGATCTCTATTTCTTACTGGGAAAGACTGTTACTGGTGGTACTAATTCTGTAAATGAAAAGGACAACACACTGTTGTGGCACAACAGGCTAGCTCATGTGAGTGAAAAGGGCTTGCAAGAGTTAGCCAAACAAGATCTCCTAGGTGGAGACAGAATCTCAAAGATAAATATATGTGAACACTGCATATATGGGAAGTCTAAGAGGATGAAATTCAGCACTGCTTCTCATACCACAAAAGGAATCCTTGACTATGTACACTCAGACTTGTGGGGACCCTCAAAGAATCCCACAAGGAATGGAGGAAGATACTTCATTACCTTCATAGATGATTACTCAAGGAAGGTATGGATATCTGTATTGAAAACTAAATCTGAAGCATTCAGTAGTTTCAAGAATTGGTTAGCTGAGGTGGAGAACATCAGTGGAAAGAAGTTAAAAGTTCTAAGAACTGACAACGGGTTGGAGTATCTATCTGAAGAATTCACAACTTTCTGCAAGGAGAGAGGCATTGTAAGGCACAGAACTGTACCTGGAACTCCTCAACAAAATGGAGTTGCTGAGAGGATGAATCAAACCTTGCTAGAAAGAGTGAGGTGTATGTTGAGTAGCTCTGGATTACCCAAGTCTTTCTGGGGAGAAGTGGTAACTACAGCAGCTTATCTCATAAATAGAAGTCCATCTACTCCACTGAAGTTCAAGACACCAGAGGAAGCCTGGTCAGGACACAAACCTGACTTCTCCAACTTAAGAGTCTATGGATGCAAGGCCTTTGCTCATATAAGGCAAGACAAGCTGGAACCAAGAGCTCTCAAGTGTGTACTGATTGGATATCCAACAGGGGTAAAGGGATACAAATTGTGGTGCATTGAGAAGGGAAGTGAAAGGTGTATCATAAGCAGAGATGTAACCTTTGATGAAAACTGCTTACCTCTCAAGGTGACTGAAAATGTAGGCTCTGGAGAGACTCAAGATAGTACTACACATCTTGAGGTGGAGCCACAGGATATAAGAAACTATGCTCATGAGAATCAAGGTGATCATGAGAGTGATCAAGGCAGTGAGACTGAGTACCAGGATTATCAATTAGCAAGGGACAGGGTCAGGAGACAGACTCATCCACCACAGAGATTTGGACATGCTGATGTAATCTCATATGCACTGTATGTTGCTCAAGATGTGGAGCAACAGGAACCTAAGACTTATACACAGGCTATTAGCTGCAGTGAAAGAGATAAATGGATTGTAGCTATGGAGCAGGAGTTACTTTCTCTTGAGAAGAACCAAACTTGGGAGATAGTGGATAAACCTGTGAATAAGAAACTAGTTGGGTGCAAATGGATATACAGAAAGAAAGTGGAAGCTATGAAAGGGGGATCTATAAGATACAAAGCAAGGCTTGTAGCAAAGGGCTTTACTCAGAGAGAAGGGGTGGATTTTAATGAGATATTCTCCCCAGTAGTGAAGCATTGCAGCATAAGGATTCTTCTGGCCTTAGTAGCTCAATATAATCTGGAGTTACACCAGATGGATGTCACCACAGCATTTCTTCATGGAAAGATAGATAAACCCATCCATATGAAAATTCCTGAGGGAGTGAACATACCTGATTCTGATAACAAGGTTTGTTTGATTAAGAAGTCACTATATGGACTTAAGCAAAGTCCAAGACAGTGGTATCTCAGGTTTGATGAGTTTATCACATCGGTAGGGTTCACAAGGAGCAAGTATGACAGCTGTGTTTATTTCAAGGATGGTCTCAGATTGAAGACTTACTTACTGCTCTATGTGGATGATATGCTTATAGCAAGTGAAGATGAAGAAGGAATTAACAAGGTTAAGGAACTGCTCAAATCAGAGTTTGAAATGAAAGACCTTGGGATAGCAAAGGTGATTCTGGGAATGGAAATAAAGAGGGACATGAATACCATTCATCTCAGTCAAAGCTCATACTTAAAGAAGGTGTTTGACAGGTTCAGAATGAATCAAGCTAAACCAGTAACAACTCCCCTTGGACAGCATATAAAGCTGTCAATTCAGCAAAGTCCGAAGGATATCAAAGAAAGATCTCATATGAGTAAGGTTCCCTATGCAAACTCAGTGGGAAGCTTAATGTATTCCATGGTATGCTGTAGACCTGATCTTACTCACTCTATGAGTGTAGTTAGTAGATACATGAGTGATCCTGGAATAGGACACTGGGAAGCTGTGAAGTGGATTATGAGGTACATTGTTAGCTCAGTTGAAAAGGGATTGAAGTTTCAGAAGTGCACAGGAAATGTAGAAGCATTAGTTGGATATGTTGACTCAGATTATGCAGCTAATGTTGATACTAGGAAGTCCTTAACTGGATATGTGTTCACTTTGTTTGGAACAGCAGTGTCTTGGAGATCAACACACCAGTCAAATGTTGCTCTATCCACTACGGAAGCTGAGTTTGTAGCACTTACAGAGGCTGTTAAAGAAAGTCTTTGGTTAAAAGGGATTCTGAAGGAGTTGGGACTTTATCAGAGAAAGGTCACAGTGTATTGTGACAATCAGAGTGCCATACATTTGGCAAAACATCAAGGCTACCATGAAAGAACAAAACACATTGATGTAAAGTACTACTTTGTACGGGATATGGTAGAGAAAGAGATGGTGCATGTAGCTAAAATAGCTACTGAAGACAATCCTGCAGATGGATTTACAAAGGCATTGCCTAAGGCAAAGTTTGAACTTTGTCTCAGGCTTATTGGAATGCATTAAAGCATTGGTTGGTGCTGCTCTTGAGGGAGCAGTGGTGAGGGTCTTTTTTGTTAAAAGTGCTATTGTTGATTTAGAGCTAAAGGTGGAGATTTGAGAGGTGTTATCTCTAAATCTGGTAAATATCTTTCAAGTCATATGAAAGTGTGAAGTTTGAAGATCCGTTCTTGACACCTAACAGCTGGAAAAGCCAAGAGAGTTGACAGTTATTCGGTTACGAATGGTAGTTACGCAAAACTGTTACAGTTTCAAGTGTCGTCTGGTGCCAACTTCAAGAGGTCATAACTTCCTAACTGCTTGGAGGATATAACTGACTCGAGTTGCAAGATGAAGAGCACGTGGCAGGCTATCACTCTCAACTCATAACTGCTCAAGATTGTCTCAGTTGCTGATATATAAACTAGCTCATTGTTAGGTGAAGAGTGGATTTCAACTTGTTAGCTAGAGTGATATTTTGAGTGCTAGATTCTACTTTCTTAGCTTATACTCTGGAGGATATCATTGTAGTTCTGTAATCTCTTCTTCAACATAGTGAAAGGCCTCACAAAGTGGATGTAGATCTATTGGATCGAACCACTATAAATTTCTGAGTCTTGTGCTTTGAACTCTACTGAAATTCTTATCAGTTGAGTTGCTTTCGGTTTTGAACTCGTCTGATAGCTCTTAAGGTCTACTGATCTTAAGGTCCACTGAATCCTAAGTCTGCTGATCTTGTTTAATCAACCCTGTTCAAGAGTGTATTCTAGCTCTCGAAACCTGACAGTTACATTATAGAATATTAGTTGTTTTCACTTGAGAGTCTTTTAATTTGTTTTCACTAAACAATTAATACTCTTTATTAAAAGGCAAAAACTTGTATGAGACTGTCTCATAATATGAGACAATACAAATTAACACCTACCCCTACCAAAGTGTTAATAAGTCAATGTCCTAGTTATATTAATTCCTATTTTCTTATGTCATGAGACAGTCTCATACAAGAACTACTCTTATAAGAAAAGAAAAAAAAAATACTCCCTCCGTCCCTGAGTAAAATTCTCACTTTCATTTTTGGGTCGTCCCCCACTAAACTTCACATTCCATAAATGGCAAAAACAACATTCTACTACAAATAAAATTTCAAATTCATACAATATTATCAAAGTGTCACTCATTCAATTTACTTTCCAACACTATTCATTACTTTATCTCAAAAGTCAACATATGATCCACCATATATTAATAAACAAATACATTTTTTTAAATCATTCAACAAAAAGAAGTGAAAAGTTTACTAGGAACAGAGGGAGTACTTTTCAATAAAAAACAATTAATATCATTTAATAGTTTATATGAATTATTTTTCACATTATGCTTTGTTTTTTTAACTACACTATAAAATTAATTAGTCGAGTTTATAAAATGACACTCGACTCTGAGGCCATGTTCTAATTAAAGTTAAATTTTTTTCTCCACTTTATCAACGTTTAAATAATCCTTCTTTTCTTAATGCATGCTTGTAAAGATCTGAAAATTATTAATTGTATTTAGCTAGTACGCTTTGTGTGTTACTTTGCAACATGCCAACCACTAGACTATTAAACAATAAGAGATGGTATGGTATTTTTTGTTACGGATGTGCACTTTGAAAATGAATAATAACGGATAATGCGATAAAAAGTTTGGCACACTACCTAAAAATACTCAAAAAAAATTAAATGGACATAATTTATTTTACCTACTAATCCAATAAAGAAGTCTTATCAACTTAGGATCCAAAAGATATTAGAACTAAAAATTTAAGATATACAAGATTTTTCCTATTGATTCAAGATCTAAATAAAAAAAAAAATTATCAATTTAAGACCTAAAAAATAGAAACTATTAATTTAGAACTCATTCATTTTAGGACCATATTTGACATCTCATAATTCCTAGTTATCCAATAATATTTTTATGAATCACAATTCCAAATATAAACTAGGTTTGATTGCAATTTAAATCACGATCTTTTAAAAAATTGCATTTTAAGCTAAGTTTTTTTATCTTGTTAAAAAAAAAGCTTCAATAACTTTTTTTGGCAATTCAGACTAACGAGCAAATTTCTCTCTGCCCGTTGCTGATGTGGCGTTTACGTGGCAACCGTCCAAAAAAATTTAAATTAGGTGGCAAAAAACTTTAATACTTAGTTGTAATTTAAATCACGGGTTTTTCCTAAATTGCATTTTAAGCTAAACTTTGGAGTATGTTAAAAAAAGATTCAATTTAACTTTTTTGGCAATTAAGACTTACAGACAGATTTGCAGAGGGTCGTCATCGATGCGACATCTACGTGGCAACAACTAAAAAAATCTTAAATATTGTAACAAAAAAACTTTAAATACATGGAACTTTTTTAATTAAATTATCAATTTCAAAATAATTTTTTAAAATTCTACGTCTCAATATCATGATAAAATGGATTATTAATTTTTTTTTATGGTAAAATGGTTGTGTTTATCCAATTTTGATTCAGTTATGTTCTTATTAATGCAAGTATTTTGTATCTTAATTTCATCTTTTCTTTACTTCTTTTCTTTCTATTTGGATTCATTTATTTATGTTCTCATTAATACAAACATTTGAAATTCAACGACGGACCTCTACAAATCTGTATGTAAGTCTTAAATGCCAAAAAAAGTTAAATTGGAGTTTTGTTTAACATGATCCAAAAATTTAGTTTAAAATGTAATTTCAGAAAATGTCATAATTTAAAATGCAATTGAATATTAACGTTATTTTCCACCTAATTTATGTTTTTTGGGTGGTTGCCACGTAGACGCCACGTCAGCCAATGGGCAAAGGCAAATATGTCTGTAAGCCTAAATTGCCAAAAAAAGTTAAGTTGGAGTTTTTTTTTTTTTTAACAAGATCCAAAAGTTTAACTTAAAATTCAATTTTTGAAAAGGCCGTGATTTAAATTGCAATTAAGCCACGTGATTGAAAAAAAAATGTAATAATGTCAAAAATATAATAATGTATATAAGTAAATAAGAATTTAATTTATAAGATGACTAACATGGTTTTAATATGTGTGAGTCCTAATTTAATAGTTTTCATCTTGGATTTTTCTACAGTCAGGAATGAGGTTCGCTCTGCCTAGCGTCACAGAACCAATAAAAAATTGACATATACTAACATACATATTTATGTGTTTTTAGGTATTGGTATTTTGTAAGTTTTTTTTTTTTTAATATTGATGTTCTACGATTATTTTAAAAGAATAATTTTTTTCTTCAAGGTAACTATAATGAAAACAATAAGGAAAAAATAAGAATTAGGTTAGGTAAGGGGAGGGGAGGGGAGGGGGACCGTTTGGCTTAGAAGAGGGGGTGGGGAGGGCTTGGGGGATTGAGAATATGGGGGTTGTAAGAGGATGGGGGGCGTTTGGCTAGAAGAGGGGGTGGGGAGGGCTAAGGGATTGGGATAGGGGTTATGTCGTTTGGGTTTGGGGAAGAAGAAGTGGTGGGGGGTTGAGAAGTCTTTTTAGAAGGATCACGACCGACAATCACCTCGTACGTAGATACGAAGGCTTGTCCATTCGGCAAACAAAACAAAGTTAAAAATGGGGTAATGGTGAGGTCATATGGATACCGAAAAGCTGCTCGACATGTGAGCACCAACCAATCCATGAACTGTTGAATCCTACCTCGGCTAACAAACGTGGAGCCAAGGCACCTGAAGCTGACAAGATCATGTATATTAAGGGAAGATATTAGTGTAACAGTGATAGTACAAATATTTCATACCTAGTTTAGGAAGTAAATCACTCTTTGTAAGAAGATCTCCCACCAGCGGACAACTAGCAGGAGATCATTGGATGAACCTGTTCATCAAGGACAAATTTAGCGCAGTCCACTCTTAGATCAAATCCATGCATTTAATGCATGGATCACGAAAAAGATATTAGGGCAATATTAAGTGTAATTCATAATGATATAACTATGGTCTCTAAGGCACAATAAAGACACCAACTTTAAGACTGGACCTACCAAACTCAACAACTCTTTATGCATTTATTATTTTTCTTTTATTTTTCACATTTGAAGTGTTCTTAATTGATTGTAGCATTCATTAGTTCAATCACTAATCAACTACTTGTTTTATCCAATCTTGGGCCACATTAACACTGCAAATCTTTCCGAATTTATATTAGGTAACTGCCTTGGAAGTTCCCAGAAAATGGGCAAGCAAAAAAGTCATTAAAGATTTTTTGTTAGTCAACTATTACAAAATCTAATGGTCTAGTGATCCTAATTTTAGCATCTATGTTATATGTGAGCTCGTCGGAGAGCTTGATCCTTCCATAGGTGGTTGTTGTGGTGCCGCTAAATCCCTTCACCTAGTTATTGTACGACTTGATGAAGCTGGCCAAGTTGTTAAGCTAGTCTAAAGCGGACTTGGAGATGATATTGCAGTAACAAATGTTGTCGATGAGGATTTGATCATCAATTTTGTAGAGAATGTTGGTCGAGACGACAAGAGCATCATTCTTTGGGCACTAGATGCCTTCCCAATCGGCATTAATAAATGTGATCGGGAGATTCTTGGATATGGTGGGCTCTGGGGCAGTGCAACAATGTTGATGATGGTGAAAACTTTGAGTTGGATCTTTCTCTTTTTGTTCGACATGGTCAACACTGGGACCAGACCGCCCAGGGAGCCTCCATTGAATTGTAGCATATTTACCCGACCACCGATGTTTAGCGGCATAATCTCATCATCGTCGTTGAACATATCGAATGTGGCTACTGGGGGAGGAGGTGGTTAGTTCGTATTGGGGTAATATGTGAAAGTATATTTTTATTTTGTATAACATATGTATTAAACACTTATAAATGAGAATAAATCTTTTATCACTATTTCTTTAAATATGAATGAATGTTATATATATTTATTGCAAACCGTTCAATATATACTACGTATTACATTGTAGTTAATGCGGTGATATCAGATCACAGAAGATCATGTTAACAGTTCCTTGTATATGAATGTACAACTTCACGACATAGGTGGAATTGAACAATCCACCGTAAAAGGTTGAAGCGCAGTTCTTAGATTGGTTTGTCTTGACCAAGAGATTGCACTAGAATATTTTGTATGTGCTGAAGAGGACCTACAGAGAGGATAAATTTTCTTGTGCTGAACAAAGAAGAATTAGACCTCAGTGGTTGTTGATTTCTCAATCGTTATCACTTAAATAGGATTGTGTGTGGTTAATACATATTGCTTTGATTCATGCTAGGTGAGAATCATTGTGACTTCGATACCTTGTGTTTTGGGCAATAATATTAATCATACAACATTTGCTAAGATTTAATACAGAGAAACGTGTGCAAGTACATCTTGTGTGATTTGTCCCCTTGGTGGGCTCAGAAGTTTTTTCATACCAAATCTTGCAAGTGAAAAATTAGTTTTTCGGTATGGATAGTAATGTTGAGCTGTCTTTATTCCAAGACACAAGATATTAATTAATTTAGAGCTATTCAGAAGCTCAATTAATTAATGGATTAAATAATCTTAAACACCCACTTGCATCCAATGGGCTCAACCCCACTAGGTGGATAAACCAACTCCCACACTTGACTATAATCCATCGAACCCACCTCGGTTTCCATTGCGGTTTGCCACGCCTCCGCGTCTTTGTCTTGGATTGCCTCGTCGTACGTTCATGGGTCTGATTCATCGCCGGGAATCAAATCCGAAGATTCTCCAATTCCCATGAATCTCTCGGGTTGCCTTGCAATCCTCCCACTACGAGGGGGTTCCGGTTGTGAAGGTGTGACGTGTGGTATATCATCTTGTATACTTGGTATAGGAGTTTGCCATCTTAATTCGTCTAAGGTAATCTCACTTCTGGGCTTTCTTTTGTTCGTATAGTCTTCCTCCAAGAATTTAAAGTGCGAACTAATCACGGTCTTTTAATCCTTGAGACTATAGAACATACACCCTTTTGTTCCCATGGGATATCCTATAAACAACCTTAATTCTGAACGTGGATCCAATTTACCGGCTTCCTTGTCTAGCACGTATGCCGGACAACCCCAAATCTGCAAGTGTCTTAGACTGGGCTTGCGCCCGGTCCACAATTCCATTGGGGTTTTAGGAACCGATTTGGATGGCACCAAGTTTAGAATGTAAGTCGTTGTTTCCAAGGCGTTACCCCAAAACGACTTGGGTAAATCCGAATAACTCATCATGGATCTGACTATTTCTAAAAGAGTCTGGCTCCTTCGTTCTGCCACACCGTTCTATTGAGGGGTTCCCGGTGCGGTCAACAGGGATACAATCCCTCCGTCTGATAGCTAGTTCAAGAATTCATCGCTAAGGTATTCGCCTCTACGATCAAATCGTAGAAACTTGATACTTCTTTCCCTATGCATCATAAGGTAGATGTATCCATATCTCGAGTAATCATTGAAAAAGACAATTTACTCATACCCCTTCTTGCTATGATCGTCATTGAACCACACATATCGGTATGAACGAGTTCTAACACTTCCGTGGTTCTATTCCCCTCGGCTCCAAATGCCCTCTTGGTCATTTTACCCTCTAAACAGGATTCACAAGTTGGAAACGGTTCGACTTGGAATGATTCCAAGGATCCGTCTTTCACCAATCTCTCTATCCGCTTTAGATTAATATGACCTAGTCTAAGATGCCATAGAAGTGTTTCGTTCATCTCCGAAGAACGCTTTCTTTTATTTCTCAAAATAATCGATGTGTTATTAGATTCAATTTTGTGAGTGGTGTGCCCAAAAAAAATGGTATAAAGATCATCCATTGAAGTTCCGGAACAGATAAACTCATCGTTTCAAGCAATAATAACATCCTTATTAAAAGAAACTGAGTATCTATTCAAACAGTTTAGAAACTGAAGGTTGAGTTCTTTCTAAACTAGGAACGTGAGGAACGTCTCTCAAGACCATAACTCTATCTTCACAAGATAGGCGCACTTCTCCCACTGCTTCAGCTGCCACTCTCGTAGCATTGCCCAATGTGATGGGGATCTCACTTCCGTTAAGTCGTCAGGTTAGCTTAAACCCATGAAACAAATGTGATCAGTAGCTCTCGTATCCACTATCCACGAATAGACAGCATACGCCACTTCACAAGTTTCGACGACTAAGGTGTGTGAATTACCTAACTTTCCTAGCCTCTTAGGCTTGGAACAGGCAGACCTCCATTGTCCTCTCTCACCGCAACTAAAACACTTCCCCTTCGATGCTAGTCTTTGTATTTGCCTTTCGCAACAATTAGATTTGCTTGGATCCGGCCCTTTGGTTCTCTTCCTCTTTTTCCCTCCCTTGGGACCAAAAGAGGTAGACGGACCATTAGCCACCATAGCACTAGACTGGTGCTCCATTTTCACCTCCACCGAAACTAAAGCTTGCAAGGGCTCGGGCAAACGATTTGTCCGTTCATTCATCTGACATTTCAGACGAAACTACTCAAAGCTTCTCGGTAGAGAATGGTATATGAAATCAATCAAAATCCGCACCAAGTACTTCCAACTTGTTAAGGTATGCCATTATCTTGAGAACGTGCTCCCTCACGGGCGTTCCCTCCACCATTTCCAACTTGACCGAGTCATGTCTGGTGAACTGATTAGTCATGGGTTTGATGTGAAGACATCTCTTCAAGGTGTTCCATGATTTCAACAGCGGATACAATGTCTCCATGAACGCGCCTCAAATCCTCAGACAGAGATGTCAAGATGATGCACTTCATGTGTTCATTGTCACGCTTCCAATCATAAACTGCCTCTTCCCATTGCTTGACTTATCATTAGGCTTGCCGGGTATATTAACATAAATAACCCAATTGTGTTTTCGTGCAGTAAGGACAAATTTTTTTAAAAAAACATTTCCAATCGATATAAATCACTCCAAAAAGTTTATTAACTTTAAGTATATTAAACAGTGGATTAAAAGGTTGCGACATGATGGAATGAGAATAAAACATACATTCATATCAATATCTAGAAAAATATGAAATTATCACATAATTCGATCACATCAATTATATTGAAACCTTAAAACAATATAATCATGCATCAGCCAACATCTCGAAACAATTTAAATGCGCCACGAGGGGTGGTCTATACATTTAAACACATTCAAGCGGATTACAAACTTAAAAGTTACAAATCCTTAATTCAAAATTAATAGTTGGCTCCCACTTTGACCACATAGAAACTGACAGGGACTCCGACGGGAGTAAGTTAATATCAATTTCCTATGCCTAAGTAATAACCATAATTAAATACAGGATTATTATTTCGCTTTGAGCAAGCCACTCGGGGTGAGGGTCAATACCGCCACTAGTAATAATCCACAATCATCCTTTCGGAATTTATTCATGTGAAATCCGTTCTTTTGGCCGATCCGAGGGGGAAATGTATTCCAAAAGAACTTCACAAATAAATAAATTATGGAGGTCAAAATAATCCAATTTTAATATCCGGAATAAAATTGCGATTATAAAAACATACTTAGTAATTTTCGAAAGTAAGGTTTTTCTTGGACAATTAAATTCATGCAAACACATATTAACAAATAATAATAAGTGCACGAAATAAAACATCCATCAAAACAAAATTAAACACAATGGAGCACTCAAATCCAATTGTCACGGTTTAATTTCTTCACGTCTTGATGCGAAAAATCGTCCTTGTTGCTTTCCGACGTTCGTCTCGACGTGCTCCCACTCGAACAGCAACACTTCTTCAAAACAACATCGTTTGGGGTTCGGGACGACGTTTAAAATCACACGGAAAAAAAATACGAACCGAAAAAATTACACGGCCCGAGATACGGCGCGCGTCGGCCCACGAAGTGGGCCCGCGCGCCTCTCGGCCCAAAAAGCGCCAAAACATTGCCCGAAGCGCGCCGAGGCGCAGCCCCGAGGCGCACCCGAGGTGCACCCGAGGCGCTGCACGGAGGCGCGCCGAGGCGCCGCCCGGAGCGCCCCGAGGCGCGCGCACGCGTGCGCGCGGCGCCGTGCTCCCGTTGCGCACGGCGTGCGCCGTGCACCCCCGTGCGCCGTTTTTTTCGCCGTTCGTCCTTGTTTTCTTCACCCCTTGCATGATTTTACGTCCATACACGCGCCACGCTTGTATGCGTCGTCCGGGTACGCCGTTTTTAATTCTTCGTTCTTCGTCACGATCCGGTTACAATTTATTTTTACAAAAAAAATAAATACTAGATCTAGACTAGTCTATTACAATGATCAAATCAAAATAAAAACAACTAATCTACTTGTGGATTTTCTCACGAGAAAAACGAATTCGAACGAATCGAATTAAAAAACAATTAATTCACACGCATGAAATTAACAACATTAAAATCATGACAATTGGATACCTGCAAAAAAGATCTAACAATTCTACTATCCAATTTTAATTTAATGTTTAACAATTTAAATTCCAATTTAAAATTCAGAGCCCGAAACCGTGGCTCTGATACCAGTTGTTTGGAAAATAGGGGTGCCCGGAATCTATTCGGGATGAAATTTAAATACGAATTTAAATACAATTATTACTAGCATGAATTAATCCTAATTAATTCAAATAATAATTCCAACAACTAATTTTCATCATGCATGTTGAATTAATTTCACATATTAACTAGGCGGAATAAATAAGTAAATATGTGATTAACGTACCTCTTGTAGAATTGGCCTTTGGATATACGGGACAATTATAATCTCGCTCTATCAACCCAAAGTCTTCTCAAGTATTTCCCTTTTCACCTCACTTGATCACCGGTGGGAGATGCTTTCAAGTAATTTAATAAACTAAGGAAAAAGAAAAATATCTATGCTTCTTGATTTTTCCAACACATGGAATTATGTACTTGGGGATGAAATAATCATCCCCTATTTATAATAAGGAGTGGCCGATTTTTTCATGTGTATATGGGCTTGGAGAAAATCTTTTCTTAGACTCTAAGAAATCTTGAATATATCTCATATATTCTTTTCTCCAAAATAAAATATTCCACAAAAATCTCACTCTCCTATTTAAATAGTTATTTTCGAAAATTATAAGTATGAAATTCAAGATTTGGATCTTCTTGAATATATGAGATATTCTTGTATTCCTAGAATATATATCTTCCATAATATCTTTCCAAGAAAATCAACAAAATCTAATTTCTCCTATCACTATTTTCGAAAATTTAAAGAAAAAATCAGCAATATAATTTTCTTTTATTTTAATCACCTTATCATTATTGGGCTACTTAATGGGCTACTTGAGGGGCCTTAAGGAGAATTAAGATTGGACCTCCTAATGGACTTCTGAATTTCAATATTGAGCCCCAATATAATTCAGTCCATTAATATTAATTATTACCACTAATAAATTAATATTGCACTATCCATCTTAATCCATATTACGATAATATGGGCTCCCGGTTATTATTTCCCGTGTTTAAGATTATTAAGTCCATTAATTAATTAAGCTTCTGAATAGCTCTAAATTAATTAACATCTTTCACCTTGGAGTAAAGACAGCTCAACATTATTATTCGTACCGAAGAAACTAATTCTTCACTTGCAAGATTTGGTACAATAAAACTTCTGAGCCCACCAAGGGGACTAATCACACGAGCCGTACTCGCACGCGTTTCTCTGTATTAAATCTTAGCAACCGTCGTATGATTAATATTACTGCCCAAGACACAAAGTTCGAAGTCGCAATGATTCTCACCCAACATGAATCAAAGCAGTAACTATTAAACACACACGGTCCTATTTAAGTGACGGAGATTAAGAAATCAACAACCACTGAGGTCTAATTTTTCACCTTTCAGAACAGAAGAATTTATCCTCGCTGTAGGACCTCTTCAACACATACTAAATGTGCTAGTGCAATCTCTTAGTCAAGACAGACCAATCTGAGCCTTACACATCGACCTTTCACGGCGGATTGTTCAATTCCACCTAGGTCGTGAAAATGTACGTTTAGTTACAAGTAAACTGTTAATGTTGTCTTCCGTGATCGGGTATCACCACATTAACTACATTGTAACATGTACTATATAATGAACGGTTTGCAATAGAAATTCAACATTCAATCATAACTAAAGCAAATGTGATAAAAGATTTATTCTCATAAAACGAGTGTTTGATACACGAGTTATACAAAGTAAAAGCATACTTTCACGTATAACTCCAACACATCAAAACTTGTCCCGTTATTCTCAAAGGTCATCGCTTCAAGAGGTACGTAATCGCGTAAACTCCTAGATATTCCGCTATAGGATTTTATGTGAATTAATTCATATGCATGATAATACGTGTTGTAGAAATTATTATTTGAATTAATTAGGATTAATTCATGCAAGTAATAATTGAATTTTACATTCGTATTTAAATATCATCCCGAATAGATCCGGGCAACCTGATATCCACAACAGTTCGCCCTTGGCTGTCGAGGTGGATCTTGGTCTTGCCATGAGGCACATTTCTTAATAAAGTCATTCAACCGTCCCTCTTCGAATAACTTCCAGAGTCATCAGAGAAGATCACGACATTGGCTGGTGTTGTGTCTCGATTATTCTGAAATACATATTTTTTGTCAAGCTTTGCACGATCTTAGCGAATCAGCTTTGGCTTGTTGAGCGAGTCACTGCTCTAGATGGCGTTCAAAATGTAGATGGGCTTTTATGTGTTCTTTTACAAGATTTGGACCTCGACCCTAGTTTCCTCGAATTTCTTGAAGTTCCCAGAGGCTTTGTAGTTGTTCGTCTTTTTGGCATGGTGATTTTTATTTTTGGACGAGGATGATTTCACCTTTATCTCATCCTCATTCTCCTCTCCAATCTGGTGGGAGCAACTTCTAGAGAGTGATTATATCACTCGCTCAGGCGCTAAACTCGGCATAGGTCGTTGGAGATCATTCACCATGTGTTTAAACATGGCGATCGGGGCTTGAAACCATTAAGGATGGCATGGAGCTACACTTTTCCCCAACGGGTTGTCCCATTAGAATGATTTCATTGATGCAATCAAGATATTCCTCGTCACTCACTATTTTCCCTTGGCGGATCCTTAGCAGTAGTTGTCGATTCTCGAGGCAAGCAATCTTGGTTGTAAAATAGGTGACAAACTGGTCGCCGAGCTGATCGAAGAAATGTATAGAGCAGGATGGAATGGAGACATACTATTTGTGGGTGTGTTCGCCCAAGATGAGATGGAATTGGCGGTACTTTGTCGCATCAGTAGCACTTCGCCCGATCATGTAGATTTTGTACTTGCTCAGATAGGTCTTCAGATCAATTCTCCACTCGTAGAGAAGAGTCTGGGGGGGGGGGGCAATCTTGGTCTGTATGGGGGCAAGCTCAATATCGTGGGATAAAGACTCACTCGCCGATGAGCTTCACTTTAGATATCTATCTCGGGCTCCGAGGTAGTCCGCTATATTATCAAGTTTGTCTGCATGTAGGCTAAAATTAAGTTGCGCATGGACTTTGGTCTGAGTACCGGTCCAAGACCGAGATGGTCTTGGACATTAATCCTCGGTTCCTCTTGGCATAAGAGGGTGCTCTAGGCGTAGTTCAGTTTTCAACAAGCAGAATTTTCCACTGATAATTACAGTATGGCATACTAATTTCCCCTCGGAGCGAGGTGCGAGGTCTCGAATTCCCCATTGAGAGGGTTACGAGTACAACTTGACAACCAGGTGGAGTTCATGGGGCTCGACCGGCTGAACACCAAAGTGAAAATAGAGTTTCTAGTCTAATAATGTGTGTCAGGACTTGGCCACGGCCAGTGAGCTTTCACATGGTTGCTCACCAAACTTCCTCTTGCCTTTGCAGGCTTGGATGAAGTGCTCCTTCTATGTGGTGGCCAGAGAGTTTTTATTGCCGCGCATCTAACGGGCATGCTCACAGAGTTGCTTTATGACAACCCCAACCTACCTCGGGGTCTTGAAATCCTACATCGGGATAAGAAGGATATCCCAAGTTCATCGGACCAGAGAGGTGGGGTAAGACTGAGCAACATCTTCCCGAAGTGGTATTGAGGTTGCCTTGGCTGTTGGAGTGGAGGCATTCACTTTTGACATATCGGAAAGCTTTGTGATACAAGATGGAGGCTTGAATTATTGAAGATTCAAAAGGCTTTCTTGAAGAACGGTGATCACCCTTCAAACTTTTTTCGAGTGAATTTAGGAAGCAATACCCTTCTTCTCGCGTCAATCGTTGTTACTCGATATTAGTCCGGGTAAATTTAGCAATGTGAATGTAGCTAAGTGTCGAGTAAAATAAGTAGTAAATGTGGAATTGAAGCAGTGAATGTTTTAATAATGAAGAACACTTTGAGTGTATTGAATGCGAGAATTAGCAGTAAATGTAAAAGGAATTGTTAAATTTCTTAGGCTCAGTCTTAGTGATATTTTCATTGTGCCTTAGATGTATTATTTATAGTGTCTAAGGTTATTTCTTTTGTTGCCCTAATACAATCCATGTATTAAATGCATGGATTTGCCGAATATAAAAGTTTGCTCTGAATCTGTCCTTTAAAAACAAGTTCAACCAATAGTTTGTTGTCAGTTGTCCTATGTGGGAGATCTTTTTACAACATACGATCTCCTTCCTAAACTATGTAGGTAATCCTTGCTCTATCTCTTTTCTAACTAGCTCTAATCTTGTCGGCTCCAGTTGCCTTGAATCCGAGCTCGACGACTAAGGTTTGCCAAGGTCGATTATCGATGGATATGTTGATGCAGCCTTGCCAGCTATTGTCTGATGATTGTGCATCCTTGTCGTGGCCTTACCCCACTTAACCTCTAGGAGACGACTATGCAGACCCTCAAAGGGGTGAGTATGGAGGTCGCCAACCGAGCTTTGTTAAAAGGGTTTACTACAAATGAACTGATGTGGACCTTGCCAGACGAGGTCCAATTCTTTATCAAAGTGTAGCACTTAAGGATTATACTTGCTACAACACAATACATTACATAAAATTTAAGCAACAAGTAGTTGGGAGGGACAAAAGAAAGACTGAGCTCAAAAGCAGTACAGAAGACTAAAATAAAACCACAGTTGGGGTTAGTGAATCATTGTATCAACTAAAGGATTTCAAAGGTCATTCATTTTGGGAGGGGGGATTGTTCAGACATTCATATAAATAAAGTCTCTTTGGTTATCAAGAGATCATGAGGTTGAAAATGTATTAAAACATTGATTTGTACTATCCATACTGGTCTTTTTTTTTTTTGTCTTATATTCTGGAGAATTATGATTTTTTTTATAGCAAGAGAACTGTGAAGTTGAGCGTGTTTAACATGGAGTAATTTTATGGGTGGATGACCCTTAGGAAGTTTTAAAGGAACGTGTAAGTGAGGACAAATATGTTAAAGAAATGAGTAGGACTTCTGTGAAATTTGTTCATAGTATGAAACTGATATCGTTAGATGCATTTACTGATACCATTAGATACATACACTAATACCATAATATTTTACACTGTGATTTCAGTTTACAAGTCTAATGGTATTAGTGAACCCTTGTAATGGTATTAGTTAATACATTTGATGATATTAATTTCATACTATAAAACTTGTTCACAGGAGAATTAGTGTAAAAATATTTATTGTACTTTCCATACTTAAGTATGTTTGGTTAGGAAAAAAAGTGGATGAGATGAGGATGTGGATGGGATGGGGATGCAGATGTGAAAAAGGTAGACGTGGATACTTTAATGAACATTAAATAATATGGCTCTATTTGTTGTTATTGTTGTTGATAACCTAAATATGAGGATGAGCAATATGGATTGATGTGGCAGAATCTAGGCAAAACACCATAAGAGGACTCCATTGGAGTAATAAATCCAAGAGTAAATGCAGAATGACAATGGTTAGTCATGAATGAAGATGAATGCAGGAAACAATAAATTGCAAGAGTATTTGCCAGGGTTTTTGGGCCCTGGACTTGAAGAACTATTTTGTGTGTATATTTTTTGTTGTGTTTAATGTACAGTGTTCACTCCATTTATAGAGATTACAAAAGGGGTATGATGGTCAATCCCAGCTATAGTAAGGGACCATTGGATTTAATGCCCTGATTCTTTGCTATGACGTGCTTGTCCTTTGGTGCAGAAATTGATTCAATGACGCCTTGACAATGGGCACGACACTGGAGTTTCCTGATTTTCATTCCTCTTTTGTGGAAATAATTGGGGCGTTCTTGTGTATTGGGGCGACTCTTTTCCTGATTTGGATTAATTTTGTTTGCTCTTATCCTCGTGAGTACGAAAGCGTCGTCGGTCGGGGTGCTCGGGGGCTTATTAAATATCTAGCCATCCATTTGGACTGGTTACCAAGTGGTGAGATGGTCGGCCTGATTGGCTAAGGTGTCCCCGATGGGGTTGGTGATACCGAGGAAAATCTGAGATCGATCCCTTGGTTAGGCCGAGCACAGGGTGGAGAGTCGTGGTCAATGATCGGCCATGTGTCTTTGCTAGGGGTGGACCAAATACCGAAAATACCGGTATACCGCACTTACCATACCGAAAAATACCGAATTTATCGAAAATTTTGGTATACCGTAATTTTCGGTACGGTATGATACCATACCGAAATTTTCGGTACGGTATCAGTATGAATATTTAGAAAATTTCGGTATACGGTATCATACCGAAATACCGAAATATTTCCGGTATATACCGGTATACCGGAATATTTTCGGTATACCGATAATATTTCGGTATACCGACAATATTTCGGTATTTCGGTATACCGGTATATACCGTACCTTTAATTTATTATTAAAATTTAATATTTAAATTATTTTCATATTAAATAATTAGTTAAATATTTCGGTATGGACCGGTATGACCGGTATTTCGGTATGAATCGGTATTTCGGTATGCATTGGTATTTCGGTATGGACCGGTATTTCGGTATGGACCGGTATATACCGAAATATCGGTAAGGTACGGCATACCAAATGTTCGGTACGGTATGCGGTATGCATTTTTGGTATACCGAAATTTCGGTATACCGAAGTTCGGTATACCGAAATTTTCGGTACGGTATCGGTATGGATTTTTGCATACCGAAATTTTCGGTACGGTATGCGGTACGGTACGGTATGGCCGGTACGGTACGGTATGCCACCCCTGGTCTTTGCCGACCATTGTTTGCAAGGTAAAGATCGATGGTCGGCCTTCGGGGCTATGCCGACCGCTAATAACTAGATGGTGATCGGTGGTCAATCCTTATTGATTAGGCCGACCACCATTGACTAAGTGGTGATCAGCACTTGTGCCTAGAAGACTTGACCGATCACCCAAAAGTGAGGCGTGGTTGGTCCCACAGGGTTAGAGAGAACTACTCATGTAGTGCTCGGCGATGACCGTGACAAATGTGGTAGCAACAATTGTGTCCTTATTTATTATTTTTGGATCACTTTTGGGCTTACACACTATGTTTTTTAGGTCAAGTTTGAGTCTTTAATTCTTTTTCTTTTGATAAAATTTACATTATTTGTCCAATAAATATTAAATTAGTGTTTAATTAGGGATGAGTGGAAATTTAAGTCAAGTCAAAATAATTGAGTGAAAGAAAAATGATAGGGTAGCTGTATTAAATTTTTATAAAAATAAATATGTCGGTGTATTTTATAAAGGTAAATGGGAAAAAAAAAATCTGAAAATGCAAAAAAATAGATAGACTGTGAATGTGCATAACTGCACGTCCAAATGTACAACCCCAGGCAAACACCATATCAGGCGTTTAGTTGTCCGTCCATTCACACCCACCTTTTTACAATAGTTTCATTATTGACTCGTTGTCATCGGGGGATCACGTATACTATTTACTTCTCATTCACCATATAACTTCGGTCCACTTTTAACTCCTAAATTCTATTGGTTTATTTAATTTAATTAGTGCTAAATATTATTCTTGCAGCAACAGATCTATAAATAAAATCAAAATCATATTTTGGAGTTGTGATTTAATGAGTGGATATAATATCCATATAAAATTGATACCATTACATTCATTCAATAATATCTTGAAATTCACTCAATAGTACCATTATACTTATATAAATTAATATTATGACATTTATCTATACAATTAAATGTGTTTGAATGTGTAAAAGTATTATAATATTAATTTATAAGAATAGTGATATTACTGAACAAATGTAATGGAATGATCGAATGAATCCAATTTCACACGGTGAAAAAGTTTCACAGAAGAGTTTAAACTAAGCGACCACAATTTAAAATGATAACTGTATTTAACGCATTCCAATTTAATAGATCAAAGTAATAGTCATGAAGCTCTTGAGTACGCCAATATCACGAGGATGATTAATTAAGCCATCAATCTTTACATTGGCAAATCAATAATAGTTAGGATATTATCACATCAAGATTGTAGCTATATTTTTTTACCCGACATATATGTATTATTTATTATATATATAGGTAGATCATGGCTAGATGTTTGGACATAAAATGTGGATTTCCTTTGGAATTATAATGTATCATGGTAATCTGACAAAATTGGTGGCCCTAACTTATTGGTGCCGGAAATTTCCTTGCACTTTCATTCAAATAGGACTCTTCCTTGTTCAATAATATTGATAACATGCCCTTTTGTTTTATTTTATTTTCCCCTTTTCATTTTAAGAAACACTCTCTTTCTTAGATTATCTAAGAGATCAAAATTTATTAACTAGTTCGATAACAAAATGCAGACTAGATTCATAGATAAAAAAAGAAGAAAAAAAGAAGGGTAGTTGAATAATATACTATATTTAATTTCAATTTATTTTGCAAATCACAAACACTACATCAAAGTACACAAGAATATTTTCCTTTTTTCCTCATGACATGACAAAAGAAACTTCATACATATTTCTGAAAATGATCATGGATGGCTACCCAGTATTGTATGGTCACATCTAATATTAATCTATGTATAATGTAACCATGTTCAAGTTGCTATCCCTCCACGTACGTAATATACTGCTTTAATTGTTTGATATCAGATGATAAGGGATTTTCAATTAAATATAGTGTTATATTTTATGAGTAAATATATTGTGCACTAGGTGCATCGTGCAACTCACGTGACGTAATTTTAAACAAATAGAACTTTTTTTTACTAAACATTTAGAGTAAACTATTCAAAAATACACTTGAGTACTTGCGTAGTGTACATGATGCATACAAGACATTGACTTATTTTATAGGCTGGTCTTATATAAAACAATTTCTCGGTGTAATTGGTTTGTAACTATCGTGCACTTTAATATAAAATAATTAATTTTATTAATGAAACAATGAATAGTATTAAACTAATACATTTTAAATGAAATAAGTAATACTGTTTAAAAATATATACACACAAAATGCGAACCAATTGCACATCAAAACTTGTTTGCATAAGATTTTGTCTTATTTTATATTTTTCTTGTTATCATTATGTAAATATATTAAGCGACTTTAATTACAAGATTATTTCAAAAAAAAAAATTAAATAATATTCATGTGTTTTTATCAAGAGGTATTATATATATGTATTCGACAAATAAAACAACATTTCACTAGCTAGGGTGTAAATGAGTGAGTCAGTGCACGATCTACTTTTAATCGACTTGTGAAATGTTAGATATAAATTTGAATGCAATTGAGTGGAGCTCAAGTGTAGGTCAGAAATACTTGGATCGACAGACACATAATTAAATGAATTAACGTAATCTTACTATTTTACCGTTAATATAAATGATAATTATTTATGAATATACCATATTAGTAAATAAAATAAAATCGTAATGAACATTGTATAAGTTATATAGTCGAGCTTGATTGAGTTTGAATCAAACCTTGAAATTTAAATATTTTAATTAGGGCATGATTTCAAACTTAACACTACTATTCAATATTATTATCTAGTCGGGAATCCAGTTCACATACGTGGAAGGATGTGTGATGTGTGTTGAGAAAATGTTTCAAGGTTGTTGAGAAGGATCATGAGATGTTACATTATACAACGAGTACTAGAAAATCATGCATTGAATGGTTTGCGCGCGGGTAAAAAAATTCGCTCACGAATCTAATTTATGGGCCGCTTGTTTGTTAAGTAACGATGATAGTAGTGAAAAATGAAATAAGTATGTTCTTAAAGTTATATTATTTGATTCATAATAAGAACTATTATTATAACCATGGTTTGCCAAATCTTTTTAAATATTGAATCGACTTATTAATTTATTTTAAGAATAATATTATTTTAACCTGTGATTTAAGTCAAACCATGAGCGAAAAACCAAAATGATTTGGGTTAAACTGGCATTCCAAAAGGGAGACCTATGACATATACATTTAATTTTTTAGAGTTAATTAAGAGGACCAGTTCGAGATAATTTTACATCTCTAATAATAAATTATAAACTATAAATATAATGCATCTTAGTCTGTCTTTCATCCATTAGTAGTATAAAGGTGTCATACTAATACACGTACTTTTCACCATATCCATGAAACAGTTGTGGTTGATGGGGTTGGGTTCACATGATCAAAAATCAAGTCGACATAATATTTTTGAAGAATAACATACTTTTTTTTTTTGGAGTTTTTGAAGAATAACATATCAAATGCATGAAAACACACCCAATAATTTGAATATTGACTCATTTATATATAATGTTTAGGGTACTACTAAATTTATAAGTTCAAGCATGTACATTGTTTCTTAAATATTAATTATTAGAAGTATGCTTAAATAAAGATATTTAATGAGAGGATCTCTGGTGAAATTTATTCATAATATGAAATTGATATCATTAGATTTTGTAGTTGATACTTTTAGATGCATTCACTGATACTGTGACAATTTACACTGTGATTTCACTTTACAAGTCTTATGGTATCAGTTAATGTATGTAATGGTATCCAGTGAATACATCTAATGGTGTTAATTTCATATTGCGAATTTTTTCATAGTAGAATTTGTGATATTTAATATATATATATATATATATATATATATATATATATTTATAGCTAAATCCATTAAGTATTTTTCTTGTGTAACATATATATGTTTTCTGTTTTATATTATAAATTCTAATTGTATGCTTTTATTGAAAAAGAAAAGAAAATGTTTCACAACCATCCCAGGTAAAAGTTTAAAATTAAAAAAGAAAAAAAAAAGAAACTGTTGATAACCTTAATCCAAATCGATAATTAGTGGCTGTTTTACTCTTATAAGATCATCAAACAAGAATATAATCAAAGATTAAAGCTGGATTTTTATAAGTAGGGATTGAGAGAGAAATTTGCAAGAGTTTTGCTTATTTTTGAAATTAAGTCCACCCCTCTTATGATCCCATGAAGGGGTATTTATAGAGGTACAAGCAAGTAGGAGGTGTCACCTCCTTAATCATCCTTATTTACATGGTGACAAGTGTTAAGACACTTGTTAATTCCTAAGCTATTACATCTTTACACAATGACAAGTGTTAAAACACTTGTTTGCTCCTAATGTAATGCTTAATTATTGGGATTTTTGATGATCTTTCGAGGTGCCCTCTTGCTCGCCTGCTCGCCTCTGGTTGGGTCTTTGTGTCTTCTTGGTCTGGCTGTTCGCCACCTCCTTGTGCCCTTCATGACCAGCTGCTCGCCTCCTAGCCTCTATGACCAGCTGCTCGCCTACTTGATCTTGGTTCTTCAAACCCAGCTGCTCGCCTCCTAAGGTGTGAAGTCCCTGCTGGTCGTCCTCTTCATTTATTATTTTCATTCTTGATCTCTTAATCTCATTATTTTAATATTTTTATTTCTAATCTTGTTGCTCGGTTGTTCGCCTATCAACAATGCCCCCTAGTTTGGCATATAAGGATAGATTTTATCCTTCTTTGTCAAACTATAGGATAGGCTATATTATTTAACAGGAGGCGAGCAACAGGGAAATTGTGCTTCATTTCTGTAGGGAGCGAGCAACAGGTTTTTGAATTTTTGGGCGGGAACTTCTGGGGGCGAGCAACAGGGAACGACGCTTGATCTAGCGTCGTTTCGTTTCTCGAGGCGCGGAATACGAAACGACATGACGTGGCCGCCCACGCGTGCGCCCCTAAAATTGCGTATAGGGGCCTCAATTTTTCACTTCTCTTAATTTCGCCCCCGAATCCATATCTATAAATAGCTCTCTTCTTCTTCTTTCTTTCTTTTTCACGAATTCTCACAGAGAACTCCATAGCCAAAAAATCCTTAAGCTTTTCTTTTCGATTTCCTCTCCTTCTTCGTTGATTTCTTCGATTAAAGAGGTGAATTTCTAGTTTCTTTTGTTTTCTTTCTTCGATTCCTTGCATTTTTCCTCCAATTTTCTTTTTTTCTTGGCGATTTCCGCCGATTTCACGCATCGCCGCCGCCTTCATCGCCGTTCCGCCGCCGTGTCACCGCCATGCTACTGTTTTCATCCTTATTTTTATTTGAAATACGTCCTTATTGATATCACCCTCTTTATTTTTCCATTCGTCTAATTCTTTAAAAGAAAATTCCTAAAATGGCGTCTCCATCCTCAAGTAATACCTTATCCGTCGAGTTCGTTGGACGAAACCCGGGGAAAAGACCATTGGAAGCTGAACCGTCGGTTCCTGCTCCTCGCCGCTCGCTCCGGCGAGCAGCTGGGCAAAACCCTAGGACCCTGCTCGTCGATGAGGATACAGGCTCTGAGGCGAGCTCTGTTGTTCGCTCTTTTGATGAATTCTATGCTGTGGATAGCTCGGGCGAGCAGGACGTCCAAGGTCCTGTTGCTCGCTCCTCGCCTCCTGAAGGTACCTCTTCGGACTTGGGCGAAGACTCTAGTGACGTTGCTGCTGAGATAGAGGAGATGAGTATCCCTGGAGATATGGGAGCGAGCAGTGGGCACCAGGCTAGGAGCGAGCAGGTGGCCCACTCAGGGAGCGAGCAGTTGGGAGTTACGTGAAAATTTCTTCCGGAGATAAACTTCCCTGTCACGAGGCCAACTCCTGAATCTCTCATTCCTAAAACTGTGATCCGGAGGCAAGAGTGGATCGATTATGCCAACAAATATCACAATACGTTTCCTACTCAGACAAGGCCTATTATGGAAGCCCGGGACTCTCTGTATATGGCAGAAAGGGTAGCAAGTGTTGTTATAGAAGAAGATCTAGTCCGGATACGGTCTCGCTACCGTATTCCGTATGTTATCCATTTGTACGCCCCCCAACCAGGAGAGAGAGCTGATAATCCACCTCCGGGCTGCACTGCCATCAATTTAGACATCCTCAACGTGGGATTCCCTCTTCCTTTACATCCAGTGATTGGGCGAGTCTTGGAAGATATAAATCTGGCGATCACCCAGATCACCCCAAATGGATGGAGTACCTTGTTAGCCTTCATCACACTCTTTGGACTGGAAGGCTACAAAAATAAGATTAGCACGGTGGAGATTCATTATGCAATGATGATCTCCTCGGCCGTCCATGAAGAGGGTCTCGGGTGGTATTATCTTAAAGCCCGCAGCGGCGTAAAGCTGATTGAAGGAGTGCCCAACAAAGTTAAAAGTTGGCACAAACAATTTTTCTTCATCGGCGGCGATTGGCGGGCGTCCTCCGATCTCTCAGGAGGACTAGGGCGTATAAACTCCCCTACGCATTTTGGTGAAATTCGGCGTAGGTTTTGTTCTTTAGTTCATCATACCTTAGGTGAACTAATTTTAATTTCTTCTTCCTTGTTTTGCAGGTCCGCGTATCTTAAAGTGGGGACATCCCGAGCTGAGTGAAGAGTCCCCCTACGTCCTCGCTTTGATCTCTTTGCAAAACATCGAGGATCGGAGTATAGACCATCTTTCACAGGCGCACTGCCGGAGACTTGCTCAACTTACCACCAGCGCTCACCACTTGGAAGCACGGGCGGAGGTCCCCGAAGGTAAACTTTCCTTTATACATTTTGGTTATTTCTGAATTTTTACCTATTACTCGCTCCTTACCTGTTGGTCGCCGCTTCCCTGTTGATCGTCGCCTCTATACTTTTATCTTACCTTGATTTTTATACTTTTGTTTTCAGCTTAAAGGGCAACGATAGCCGTTCCTCAAATACCAAGAAGTTATCACCTCCTTGCTCGTAGGGTTAAACAGATGGCGGCCAACCAACCTTCGAAAAAGAAGAAACTCGACCCTTGCACCTCCTGATTAGACTAAGGGCAGGACAGCATGATGAGGAGGATGCTCCTCCAGCACCGGCTCCAGTTCCTCGCCCACCTCCTCGTTCCTCGTCTCCCAAAGACACCCGGGGGAAGAAGAGGTTAACCAAGGAAACTGTCCCCAGAAAGGAAGATGATCGTTCTAAATGGACCAAGGGGCAAGGCTCTTCTCAAGTGGGCAAGTCTGTTGCTCGCTCCTCGCCCGTAGAGGAGGTGACCGAGCAGCAGGTCATTGATGCGATGGTCGCCAGCCGAAGGGGCTCTTCACCTGATAGCTCCTATCTGGGCTATGACCCAGTGAAGATGAGGGAGTAAGTAACTTCCGTTCTGCTCGGCTGCTCGCCTCCCCGGATATGCTGCCTTTTGTTAAAGTGTCTTCATCTTTTGCAGGTACCGGAGAGATGATTATCCCGGTCGCTCTAGAGTACTTCACCAACTTAGTTGTGTGAAGTCGGCCCCTGCCTACCCCGACCTCAAGGATTCTCATGTTCGGCGGGCTACAGAGCTTGTCCCCCGCTCCTGGACGAAAACCGGTGAAGAAATCTTGCAGAGTCAGTCTCTCAGCGATCGCCTCCTGGGTTACAACGCTAGTCACCAAGCCATTACCGCCCAGAGGGTCGTTGACCAAGCCATTGAGCTTGAGAGGACCAACCAGAGCTTGGGTCGGAAAATAGAGCAGCTTGAGGCGGACCGGGATGCTCAGCTGAAGAGAAAAGACAAGGAACTGGCTAAGCTGAAGGCTGACTTTGAAAGGGCCAAGCATACTTGGGAGCGGGAAGTGAAAGCTGCCGAGGACCGGGAGATGGTAGAATCCAATGCTTCGGAGAAGCTTAAGTTGGACTTGGGCATTGCTACTGACCGTCTGCAGGTCTTGGAGACGGAGCGGGTGAGTCTGGTGGAGAGAGTCGAGTCTCTAAAGGTTCATGTTGACCAGCTGGAGAAAGAGAAGAAACGGGCCATTTCTTACAGCACGTATGTGCAGGATGTGACTGATAACACTAATTTCGGTTACATCTGTGCGTACGCAGATTGTGTCCGATCCGTGAAGTATGCCTTGGACAACGGTCTTGATGTAATGACTAGTACCGTCAAGGACTTCGCGGATTACATTCTCGAAAACCCGCCTGCTGCTGGCTTCGAGATCCTCGTTGCCGACCTAGGGGAGATGGGGTTAGACTTGGGCATCTTTAAGGATGATGTTCAAGTTGTAGCTCCCAGGGAGAGGTTGAGGTGAGCAAGGATGCCACCGTTTTCGATGCCTTAAGCCCTATTCTTACAAATCTCCTTGGTGAAATAAGTACTTCTGCTACTGTAGGCGAGCAGCAGGTCCCAGCGGCCACTGACCAAGATGCACCTCCCCCTCCTACTGAAGATTTTCCGGCACCACCAGCTCCTCCGGCCTCCGAGATTTAGAAAATTTTAGTTGATGTAGTAGGACGATCTTTGTACGCTCTTCTTTCTTTGTATCTCTGTATTTTGAATGAATGGAATCGTACTTTTTTATTCGTTCGCCTTTTACTCGCCTTTTATTTTATTTTTGCCTAAGTGTTTTCTTTCATTAATGAAAGTTCCAACACTTTTCTTGCGAATTTTTGTTCATTAGTTATACATTGGTCACTTTGGTCCTTAAGGACTTGACCTTTTTGTTTTTAATGCCCTGTTGCTCGCCTCCTCTACACATGTGCTTGGGCGAGCAACTTCGTGTTATGGGGCGATCAACTGGGCTTCAGGAACCCTGCTGCTCGCCTCCTTCTGGACTTGTGCCTGTAGCACTTGTTTGTCTTCCGGCGAGCAGCTTTTCTGTTAGGCGAACAACTGGGCTTTAATGCCTTTTTGTTTCCTTAGTTATACAATACAACGAATAATCGTCTCTGCTTTTACAAGATTTTGTCAAAAAAGTTTGAAAATTTTATCAATCTTACTACAATACAACAATACAAATGATATAATACAAATGATAGTTTATATAGAAAACTTTACATTAGCCTCCTAGCTACTGATAATATTTTTTCAATAAAGCCGCGTTCCAGGTGTATTGGGCCGAGTTGCCCTTCATATCTTCGAGATCGTATGTGCCATTGTACCACTTGTGGGTTATCCTGAACGGGCCCTCCCAAGTCGGTCCAAATACACCTGGAGGTGTTGCTAGAATTTTTCGAAGTACCAGATCCCCGACTTCAAATTCCCTGATTTTTACTTGCGAGTTGTAATACTTTGCAATCCTTCTTTTGTATATCTCATTTTTTATTTCTGCCGAGATTCTTTTTTCGTCGATCAGATCCATTTCTGCAGCTAGTGCCTTGTTATTTTCTTGTTCATTGAACTCGGCTATCCTTTCAGTTGGTACTTTGAGCTCTATAGGTATAATTGCTTCTGTACCAAATGCCATAGCAAATGGTGTTTCTCCCGTGCTTGTTCTATGTGATATCCTATATGCCCAAAGTACTTCAGGTAGTTCTTCCGACCATTTGCCTTTTTTGTCTACCAGTCGAATTTTTAAGATATGCTTGATTATCTTGTTAACTGCTTCGACTTGGCCATTTGACTGAGGCTGATAGGGTGTCGAAAAATACTTCTTGATCCCCCATTTTTTTGCAGAAATCTCTTATCTTTTTTCCTTCGAACTGTCTTCCATTGTCGGTTAATATTGCTTGTGGGACTCCGAACCGGCACACTATGCTTTTCCATATAAAATTGATCATTTTTTCTTGTGTTATTGTTACTAGTGCTTCAGCTTCAGCCCATTTCGTGTAATAGTCTACGGCTACTACTGCAAATCTGACATTCCCCTTTCCCGTTGGAAAAGGTCCTATGATGTCTATTCCCCACTTTGCGAATGGCCATGGACTATTTACTGAAATCAGCTCTGTTGGTGGCTTATGTATGTTGGGAGCAAATAGCTGGCACCTGTGGCATGTTTTTGCAATTCTGATCGTGTCTTGCAACAGAGTTGGCCAGTAGTAACCTTGCCTTACTGTCTTGTATGCCAGTGTTCTCCCTCCTGCGTGATTTTCACAAACTCCTTCGTGGATTTCTTTCAGTACCTCTTGGCCTTGCACCCTTGCCAAACATTTTAGTAGGGGAAGTGAAAATCCTCTCTTGTAGAGTTGACCCTCCATGATCGTAAATCTTGCTGCTCGTTTAACTAACTTGGCCGCTTCTTGTGGGTCTTCGGGTGTCTTGTTGTTCTTAAGATATCTGTATATCGGCGTTCTCCAATCTTCTTTTGTTAATTCCTCTTCGACTTGGTTGATCTTGTAGTCACTGGTGGATGGATTAGAAATCCTTGGTATTGTGACCTCCGTAAGCTCTGCTGGTCCCGTACTAGTAGCCAATCGAGCAAGTGCATCTGCTTGTGCATTGTTGTCCCTTGGCACTTGTTCGATGTAAATTTATTCGAATAATGAGGCCAAGTAAGCAACAATCTTTTGGTATAATGCCATATTTTCGTCTTTGGCCTCATACTCCCCACGGACTTGATTGACTATCAATTGGGAATCTCCATAGATTTGGACTCTTCGGACCCCCACAGCCAATGCCAGACGCAGTCCAGCTATTAATGCCTCGTATTCAGCTTCATTATTTGTTGCCATGAACTCGAACCTGACCGCTGAAGTGAACACTTGTCTGTCTGGACTGATTAGTACTATCCCAGCTCCTGCTGCTGTGTTATTTGATGATCCGTCTACGTACATATGCCATGGATAGTTATGACCTCATGTCGGATCTTGAGGGAAGGTTAGTTCGACTATGAAGTCGGCTAACGCTTGTCCCTTGATCGCTGTTCGAGGTGAGTGACCATTTGAGGAGGCGACCAGCGGTGTCAGGCCTTTGCAAGATTTGTCTTAGTGGGAAAGTTGTTAAGACCTCCACTTGGTGATCAAAGAAGTATGGCCTTAGTTTTCTTACACTCATCACCAGTGCGTAAGCCAATTTTTCCATAGGTGAATATTTAATCTCTGCCTCATGCAAGGCCTGACTTACATAGTAGATTGGCAAGTGAATTTTTCCTTCTGCTCGAACCAAGACCGAGCTGATGGCCACCTCCAACTCGGCGAGATACAAGTACAGTTTTTCTCCGGAGACAGGTTTTGATAGAATCTTAGTGTCACTCAGATACTCCTTCAGCTGCTCAAACGCTTGTTGGCAATTACTTGTCCACTGGAACTGTCCTTTCTTGATGGCGTCAAAGAAAGGTCGACATTTGTCTCCTGACCTGAAAATGAATCTGTTCAGAGCTGCCAAACATCCGGTTAGCCGCTGGACTTCCCTAACCAACCTTGGTGGTTGCATGTCCATGATTGCTTTGACTTTTGACGGATTTGCTTCAATGCCCCGTTGACTAACCAGGTGCCCAAGGAACTTTCCTGAGTGTGCTCCGAAGCTGTTTTTCTTCGAGTTTAGCTTCATGTTATATGCCCGAAGAATCTCAAATGCCTGTGTCAAATGCTCCAAGTGATCCTCTTTTCTTAGGCTTTTCACGACTATGTCATCCACGTACATCTCCATTGTCCTGCCGATGTGATCATTGAACATTTTATTGACAAGCCTTTGGTACGTGGCTCCTGCGTTGATTAACCTGAACGACATCCTTTTCCAACACAACAGGTTCTTGTTGGTGTAAAACGCCGTGCTTTCCTGGTCATCTGGGTGCATCGGTATCTGGTGGTATCCGGCAAATGCGTCCATGAAGGTAAGAAGTTCGTGTCCTGCTGTGTTATCCACTAGTTGATCAATATGTGGTAGTGGAAAGTTGTCTTTGGGACATGCAGCATTCAAGTCCGTGAAATCAATGCATAACCTCCATGTGCCATTTGGCTTTTTTACCAACACTGGATTTGCCACCCATCGAGGACACAAAGCTTCTTTGATCAGATCATTATCAAGTAGCTTCTTCACTTCGACATCAAGCGCCTCATATTTGTCAGGTCCGAATTTTCTTCTCTTCTGCTTCACCGGTTTCCTAGTTGGATCAATATTTAGCTTGTGGCAAGCATGCTCAGGGCTAATGCCTACCATATCTGCATGCGACCATGCGAATACGTCGAGATTGGACTTAAGGAACTCGTTCATTCTGGATCTGTATGGCTCCGGGAGCTCAGATCCAATGAACAATTCCAAGTCTTCTCTATTCGGGTCGACTTTTATTGTTTCCAATTCCTCAACCGGGGTTGCTTTCCTCTTTTGGCTCTTCCACCGAGGATCAATTATTGGACTTTCCAAGTTGAGTTCATCTTCGATCATAGGTTCTGCTTCTAGTCTTGGCTCAATATCATTTACTCCATTTGGTTCAGGTATAACCTCTTTTCCTTGTTGCTCGCCCAGACCCTCCTGCTTGTCCTCGCCTTGCTGGTCGTCCACCTCCATCATTTCCGTATCGGTGGATTCCATGATTTCGTCCAACACGGAAGGTTCATCCTCAGCCCTGCTGCTCGGCTGCTCGTCCATGACAGACACACCATTATCTTTAGGTTGGAGTTGTAGGAGGCACTCTCGAGCTTTCTTCTGATCACCTTTAACTGTTCCTGAACCTTTCAAAGTTGGGAATTTAAGACAGTAATAGTACGTTGAAACAGCCGCTTTGAATTCATTTATAAAAGGCTGACCGAGAAACCCGTTGTAGGCAGACTGTTGATTTACAACTAAGAATTCTATCATTCTAGTCAGTCTCCTTTCGGGGTTCTCAGTCGATACAAGTTCGACCGGCAACGTTACTAAACCTAAAGGAACGGTTACAACATCTCCGAACCCTACTATCTTATGATCACACTCTTTCACATACTCTTCACAGTCACCTAACTGGTCTAATGTGCTTTTGAATATGATATTCGTGTAGGATCCCGTGTCTACTAGCAGACGGTGAACTCGGGCTCCCATGATATTAGCACAGATGATTAGTGAGTCATTGTGTGGGGTGAGTATCCCATGATATTTCTCGGACGGGTTCGGCTGGTGCTGTCATTGTCTTCTTCCTCTTTTGATCCCTCCTGCTCAGCTGTTCGCCACTCTCTTCATCTTCCGAGCTGGAGAATATTGCCACTCTCGGTTTCTTCCCTGGTTGTCGTTTCACGAACTCTGATAGCTTTCCTTCTTCGTAGAACTTCCATAGCTGCTTCAAAAGGTCTCGGCATTCACTTGTGAAGTGACCTATGGTTTGATGATATGCGCAGAACTTGTTGGGGTTCATCTTTCCTCGCTCTTGTCGTATTTTTCGGGGCTCTGACAACATGTCTTTATCCTTTACATTGTTGTATACAACTTCTATTGATGTGGACAAGACATGGTTCAACTTCTCCTTTAGTTCGGAACCTTCGCTGAAAGCTTTTATGTTCTTAGGGGCTTTGTATTCTCCTCCTGATTTCTTTCCCGACTTCTTGGTATCAGCCTTGTCTCCTAACTCTCTCTGCAAGGTTTCTTGCATTGAAATGTACACCCCAGCCTTGTGTCTGAATTCAGAGTATGTTTTGGGGAAGGCTAGGTGCATCTCCTTCCATAGATTTGTTCCCTTCCCGAGTCCTGCCATTACCGCCACTATGTTAGTGTCTTCACTCACTGGTTCTCCTTCCAGTAGGACTTTGTCGAATCTTTCGAGGAAAACTCTGTCAGACTCCTCGTCTCCTTGTTTCAGATCTGCCAGCCTATGTCTCTGTATTAGGTAAGATCCGACTGTGGAGAAATGTGACAGGAACTCCCTACTGAGTTGCATGAATGAGCTTATAGAGCCAGGAGCAAGTGCGGAGAACCATCTGTGAGGGCCGTCGCCCAAAGTTAATGGAAAGTTGCGGCATTGCGTTGCGTTAGATGCTTTCACAGATATCATGTAGTCGGTGTATTTGGACAAGTGCACCTTCGGATCCGACGTCCCTTCATATAAGCTAACAGCTGGGAACTGTACTTTCTTTTGAACCGACGCGTTTAATATTGCCGGGGACAATGGCGATGATGGGAATACGGTGGCCCCTCCGCCATTCTGAGCATCCAACAGCTTCTTCATTTTCTCAATCGTTCTTTTGAGGTCAAGCCACTCATTTGGAGGCGCTCCTCCATTAGAAGGTTGTTCATCGTGGTTTGGCTCGAAGCCTTCTTCACGACGCAGTCCCTTGCTAACGGGACGTTTCTCCTGTGTGACCCGCCGGGCCACATTGCTTGCCCCATTGGGACCCAAACGGCCAAAAAGTGACCTCCTCAGTCTATCATGTACTGAGGGGCGAGCAGCAGGGTATGCTCGCTCCTCACTCCTCTGTGATTCTTCCCTCCTGAATTCATTTTGATTCCTTGTGCCCCTGCTGCTCGACTCCCTGTCCCCTCCTGGTGTGGACTCACCTCGACTCCCAAGTCGCTCACTTATTGGCGCTTTGCCTTTGATTCTCCTTGCCTGACCACTATCTACCTCTTCCACTTTTATGTGTTCCCTTTGTTTAGCTCTTTGCTCTGTTGCCCGGTTGCTCGCCTCCGGGGTCTTAGAGGATTTATGACCTGCTGCCTGGTTGCTCGCCTCCCGGGCTCTCGATGGTCCGGTAGCTTCCTGCCGTCGTTGCAATGATTGCAAAACGACGATTGTTTTTGCTAATTCCTCCGGTTTTGAGCTAATGCTTCTACTTCCGGGGAAAGAGCATCGATAGTGACTTGTACATTTCACCGGGACGTGGCTCGCACCGTTCTTGCATGGTCACCAGTTGACGATACCCTAGTTCGTGATTTGCTCGCCGGGTGGTTGCTTGATTCTTGATGATCTTGTGATCGTACCATTTCCTGAATTTTGATGAAGATCTTGTGTTTTGTTGATGTCTCGACCTATGAACAACTAGCCTTGCATGTAAGGATTTGGTTGTTTACAAACCTTTATCCATATATGCATGCATTCAAGCTTGTAGGTCTTGTGTAACACCACCAAAAACACTTAACCCTTCTTCCTAACTCCAGTTTCCGGCGACCTATTGCCGGATTTTTGCAGTTTCCGGCGAATTTCCCAGAAATTCCTTGAATTCTTCAACCAACGGAGGTTCGGACCCTTCCTCTAGCGCCAATTGTTGATGACCTTAATCCAAATCGATAATTAGTGGCTGTTTTGCTCTTATAAGATCATCAAACAAGAATATAATCAAAGATTAAAGCTGGATTTTTATAAGTAGGGATTGAGAGAGAAATTTGCAAGAGTTTTGCTTATTTTTGAAATTAAGTCCACCCCTCTTATGATCCCATGAAGGGGTATTTATAGAGGTACAAGCAAGTAGGAGGTGTCACCTCCTTAATTATCCTTATTTACATGGTGACAAGTGTTAAGACACTTGTTAATTCATAAGCTATTACATCTTTACACAATGACAAGTGTTAAAACACTTGTTTGCTCCTAATGTAATGCTTAATTATTGGGATTTCTGATGATCTTCCGAGGTGCCCTCTTGCTCGCCTGCTCGCCTCTGGTTAGGTCTTTGTGTCTTCTTGGTCTGGCTGTTCGCCACCTCCTTGTGCCCTTCATGACCAGCTGCTCGCCTCCTAGCCTCTATGACCAGCTGCTCGCCTACTTGATTTTGGTTCTTCAAACCCAGCTGCTCGCCTCCTAAGGTGTGAAGTCTCTGCTGGTCGTCCTCTTCATTTATTATTTTCATTCTTGATCTCTTGATCTCATTATTTTAATATTTTTATTTCTAATCTTGTTGCTCGACTGTTCGCCTATCAACAGAAACCCCAAATGATCAAAAGACAGACTATGTGAGGCATTCACACTTGAGGCGTATATTAATAAATAACCGAATTCAATACATTAAGGAGCCGTTTGATTCACGGGATAGGATTGGATTAGCTAGTATTGGATTAGATCGACTATCGAAAAATGAATAGATTAAAACCAGAAAAATTGGACTAGAACCAAATTTTTTGGATCGAATTGTACACGAGATAGTCATTCTAGTCTATACAGGGTCATGGTCTTGTGCAATCCTTCAAACCAAACACGAGATTACTTGGGATTATAAAGACAATCTCAGACAATCCCTCAAACCAAACGGCCTCTAAGAAAACCTTTAACCCATCTGAAAACACATTTAGACTTGAAATATTGGTTTTAGTTTAAAGATCGTAATTTTCTTACAATTGTTCTAATACGTAAAAACATATATATCTGAAACAAAAAAGAATATTATGAAATTTTATTGGTGAAGAAAGTTTTAAAAAAAGAAAAAGAAGAAACTATTGAGAGTGCAATACTATTTTGTGGAAGAAGGTTTTGCAGGAGTTAAAGTTTTTTACTATTCTTTATTCATAGTACAAAACTAATTTGACCTGTTGAAATCAATATTGGAGACAATATGAGCATGATTAGACGGGATAACTTAATTCTTGGGCATTTCTCATATGTCAAGGAAGGCTGGTGAGGGTAACAATCAAGTAAACTTATTTTTCTGTTTCTTCTTCTACGTCCAGAGAGAGAATTATTTTCCCTTTTGATTGGAGGATTTTTAGATGATATATATATGTAATCCAATAATAAGTTTACACTTGTTTCTCCTCTAAGAAAAAAAAAAAAAAGACACGATTTATTTTTTCCAACTCAAATTATGTGTGATATGATTCATCTTCAAGCCTACATACATTTTCAATAGGTACTTGATTGAAGCGTCAAGATATTTGAGTAATTTAAGTGTAATTAATTCCCACAAGAGAGACTCTATATACAAATTTTCTTATTACATTAAAATTATTTTAAGATTTTTCTTTGAAACAAAAGTTAATACTTAAGGGTCAATAACATGATGTTTATCAATTTATTCAAGAAACGTGTGTATAGTCGTCCTAGATAGAGTATTGTGTGAACAATTGTTTCACCGTAAAATTTGTTTGAAAAATATTAATTATTTGTAAAAGGGTATTAACTATTTGAGTAGGTTTGGTGTGAGACCGTCTCATGACATGAGACATTTGAATGAAATATAGCTTGGACATTGACGCATTAACATTTTGGTAGTGGTAGACGTTAATTTGTATGTCTCATGCCATGAAAAGGTCTCATACAATTTTTCGTCTACCTATTTTTACTAATGGGTATTGACTATTTTCACTAAAGAGAAATAGTTGAAGAGTATTAGTAGTTTTATTAAAAAATATTAATTGCAAACTAATTTTTATCATATACAAGTTTCACACTATATATGCTTAAAAAAGAGTTGCTCTCAATTTTGTTATCAATTTAATGTTGAATAGAAGATTTAATTATTATAAAATGACACGGGCCAAGAGTACTTATGGGCGATAATTGTCTCTTGAAACAAATTTGAAAAAAATATCGGTAAACATATGTAAGGACTAAGGATGGTCTTGACTCTAGAGAAGGCCTGAATATGTAAACACGTGCAAACTCCGCAACTCTCTTTATCTTGTCTAAAATGAAAGGTATCAGCTGGATCAAGTAAATCGTCTCAAATTAATCATGAATTTTGTAATGTTACGAATTCAAGGGTGCGATTGATATGATGAGAGGAATGGTTTGAAGATAGGAATGACTATTCCTACAATATGTTGATTGGTATGATTATAAATTTTTCTAATAAATTTTTTATCATTAACTTTTTTAAAGTAATTTTTTCATAATCTAATAATACTTATATAATATAATGATTAAAAAAATTAAAGATATATAGAAAATAAAATAATAAACATAAATTAAGGGAGAAATGAAAGTCTTTTCAATTCCTCATTACTTGAATATCATACTCATTCCTAAAAGAATCAAACCATCACACCAAACATCTATTTTTATTTCCAAACCTTACCTCTAAAAACCTCTAAAGGAGATATTGTCATATTACCAATCAATTCATGAATTTGAATTTTTTATTTATTAAGGGATGAATTGAGTCATAAGGAAGCTATCTAGCTTTGACAATTCTTCAACCTTTTTGCAATCTCGGATTTGTTAATTTTTTTTTTTTTTTAAAACGGAAGTAATATGAAATTATGTTGTGAATCAATTCTACCTTAAAAATTATTTATATTTTTATGTGTATTTTTTAACAACATTAGTTATTTTATTAAAAAATATCAACCGATAATAATATTGTATAATAAAAATAACTAATAGTGTTTTGAGGTGTAAGAGACTTACTCCACCTATAAATCTACTACCATATTTTCAATATAATTGATTCTCTATCCATATATTTTAATATATTTAAAATATAACTCGCATCATTCAATCATTATCATCACATACACCAATATAAATATAATACTCCTTCCATCTCAATTTTATCTTTTCATTTGTAAAAAAGGTCCATCCCGCTTTTATTAATAATGGAAACAAATTAACAGAATTATGTATTGTAGAGAGATGAGATATAATTACGTAATCGAATCTACACACTTTCGTTGGATACCTAATACACTCGAGTTCAATTTGGGGGGAGGATACACACTTTCATTGGGCAATGAAATCTAATATCCAACTTTAATTTCACAAGAGATGCACATTGACAGAATCTTTCTATTCATGACTTAATGGCCCGTTAAGTATTAATATACATGTTTGCTCTATTTAATTTTAATTTTATATATATGAAGGTATTATTTCCAAGTCATTATAGGTAACCACCTGATCATTGAAACGACTTGCTCAAAATGCATTTGGATATTAATGAGATAACTAACATAAACTGAAAACATTCATCAGCTTAATTAGGTATAACCGTCTAAGATGGAGTGCATGAAATAAAATATCAATACTTGAAGGATTTTTTTAATAAAAAATCACTTAAAAACTTATCGAAGTAAAAGTTGATCATCTCTTGATGCATTATGCAAATATTTATTTCAAATTCATCAATGGGAACTAGAGAGAAAAATGACAAGATCTTTTCCTCATAAGGCCTATTCAACCGGAAGATTAGAGGGAGAATTGATTTGACTGATAATAATTTAGTATTCCTATAATATAAAGAAACTTTTGCCAGTTCAGAGAATTAAATAACCGAAATAGTTAGGACATTCTGTAAACACGTAGTCATATTTTGCACATTTCCTGAGAACTTTTCATTTTCCTGTACAACCACATATATTACTCCCTCCGTCCCGCTATAATGTTCTCCTTTTGCCATTTTGGTCCGTCCCACTATAAACTTCCTATACCTTATTTGGAAATCAAATAATATTATTATATTCATCTACTTTATTCATATCCACTCATTTAACCACATTCCACTTTATTCTCTTCTCTCTCCATCACATCATTTGTACTATATCTATATTTTATTATCTATCTTAAATCTTGTGCCAAAAAGTAACAGGAACGTTATACCGGGACGGAGGGAGTACCTAAATAAACATCTAAGACTAAACAAACTCACCACAACTAAGTTTTGGATTATAAGTTGCAATTTGATATTACCTCTTTATATGTTTATATTATATTATGTTTATCAAGTTACAAGTTGTATATGTTTTTTTTTTATCAATTCGCAACTTGTACAATGACCTTTAATCAATTTGCAATGTTCTGCTATTTTTTTTATCTGATTACAGTCTAAATTATACAAAGTTGACCGATTACTACCTAAAATATAGTTTAGATTGTAATTAAATAATTTTGTATATTATAAATTTTAATCGAATAAAAAAATTGTACAAGTTAAAAATTGGAAAAATGGGAAAATAATGGTATTAATATTATGACCCAGGTTATTGGCACTACATTTTGTAGTGAACGCACTAACCAGATTAACGCACTATCTATCAGATGAATACACTACACTTTTTTTCCTAACATACCCCACTGTTTCTCCCCATTTCTTTTTTTCCTGCACCGCTAATTTCTCTCTTTTCTCTCATCCCCTCCCCACCGCCGCCCACTCCACCACCACCCCACCACAAATCCCCTTCAACATCTCCTCCCTCCCCACCAAAAATTCCCTTCTGCTTCACATCCCCTCCCCTCTCCCCACCGCGAATCCCTCTATTTTCTCATCCCCCACCCCTATGCGGCGTCGCTCTCCCAGCCCTGGCATCCGCACCGGCGTCGTCATCCTCATCCCTGACGTGCATAGGTTAGTTCTCTTCCCTCGTTTTTTTAAACTGATTTAAAAGATGTTGATGTTAGGGTTTTTATGGATCTGGATCTAATATCAATCTTTTTTAATTTCTTTGAACTATTTTTACGTAAGTGTTGTTATCTCTCGATTTTTTTCCAACATTCAATAGATCTGAAACAAAAATATGTTTTTTGTTTTTCAAATTTTTTATACAAAATTCATGTTTTTTGCCAAATTTTTTTTAGACCATCAGGTTCGGTTATTTTTTTCGAAATTTTTGTATATTTTCGAATTTTTTATACGAAATTCTTGTTTTTTTCTGAACTTTTTTTTCGAACATCAAGTTCGTTTATTTTTTTCGAAATTTTTGTATATTTTCGAATTTTTTGCTCTAAATCTGATATTATTTTCGTTTTTTTTTTTCAAAACTTCATATATTTTTGGTTTGGTGGAGTCTGAGTTTCTTGTTTGTTATTTTCTCAGTTCCGGCCGGACAGTGGGCGGCGGCCATACGAAAATCTTTTTTTTTTTTCTTAGAAGGAGTGTATTTAGCAGGTTGTATTAGGACTCAAGTATAAAGGGTAATATAGTCTTCTCCTATGTTGCTTTTTTTTTTTTTTTTAAGTTTGGTGTAGTGTATTTACTTCAACATGTAGTGCTAATAACCGTGGCCAGTAAAGGAAAAATGGTGAACCACACCCCGGCCCAATAGCTAAGTAAAAAAACCAAGGCCAACTGCCCAACAAAAGCCCTTGGTTATTTGCACTAGCCTTTGAGTTAAATACCCTACCCAAATTAATACACTAACTCTTGGAGAAATACACTACCCCTTTATTCCAAAACATCCTTTTGATATCCATACACTACCTAAAATCAACACATAATTTTGGAAATAAAGAACGAAAAAGCAAGGGCTACCCGCAACTATGTATGATTCGCATCTTGTTTTTCGATTTGATGCAAGATTTGATGAAAAAAATCTTCGATTACTATTTTTCGAAAAATTCTGTCGAAATATTGTCTAGTTTTCGAAAAATTTAGCCGAAATATTGTCTAAATTTCAAAATTTTTTGCTGAAATTCGTGTTCGATAAAATTTTCCGAAAATCAAACGAAGTTTCGGCTGGAATTTTCGAAAATTGTACAAATTTTCTCATTTTTTTGCCGAAATTTTTCATAAATTTCGAATTTTTTTTCCGAAATTGTGTATCAGTTTTGGCAAACCAGTCATGAAAATCGAAGTCGCGATTTTTCGAAAATTTAACATTCAATATGATCAACCAACAACAACATTATCACACCCATTCAATTTAACATTCTCAAACAACAAATAAATGCATAAAAAACATTCCAAATACAATAAACATCATCATATTCAAGATTTTAAAAACCTAACTTTACAAAAAAATTATGAACCTTTACATATGTGTAATTGGGCTTGGGGTATTCACCATCTTGAGTACATAGTTCAACAAACCATACAATACACAAATTTTCGTTCGTGGTTCAACAAATTCATGGAGTTCAAAGTTTCATTCGTTTTTGTCGAAAATTTGAGTGATTTTCGACCAAAATTGTAGAAAAACTGAGAAGTGTATTTACTACATTAATCTTGGAGGGAATTCATTGAAGGGCATTATTGACATTTTGTATAATTATTATGATATGGTAGTGTCTTTAACCAAGCGGCTAGTGCTAATAACCGTGGCCCCAACAAAAATACAAAAGAAGCCAGCCAAAAAAAAAATAAAAAATTCTAAAAGGAAGTGGGCCCAAATACAACAAAGATTATAACAGGCCCAGTGAGCAATAAAACTCTGAGTATCACTATATACCCTTCCATAAGTTACAGATACACCAACATTTATATTAAATTACCAGTTATACCCTCAATCGATTTTTATTTTTTCGAAAATCAGATTGCTCTTATGCGTCATCATCCGTGCTGAGCCACAATCGCGCTCCAGCCCGCCGCTGTTTGTCACAGAATCCCACCGTTTGAAGAACTAGGTCTCATTTTTGTTATGTATTTCAAACAACTATTGCCGAAATTTTGTTTATTTTTTTCAAAATTTGTTGTTTATTTTTTAATTTTGCAAAATTTTCCGAAACGTATGGGTTATTTCAATTTTTTTTCGAATTCTATGCTTTTTTCCAATTCGAAAAAGAAAAAACTGATTCGATTCGGCGGACATGGCGGCAAAAGGTATAAGGCTGTAAGTTACTTTTTGCGGCGGCTGTGAATCGGGGTGGAGATGACGATGAAGGCCGTAAATCTATAATTTGTGGTTTATTTGGACTAGAAATTGAGGGTTCATCGTTCATCAACTCATTAGAAATTGAGGAGTGGGTTCTGTTTTAATGCCGCAGGGTCCTCCGGGAAGAAGAAGATGAACTTAATTTTTTTTTGACAAAAGGGTGTTTTTGACTTTTTTTATAAAATTAAAATTTTAGTAGGTGTATTAGCAATTAAAGAGGCAACTAAAGAGGGTATATAGCCGGGTCCTAAAACTCTAGAAACGCAACACAAATATTAGTCTAATTTAAGCCCAAATCCGTCAAGAAACTCATGCTTCAGCCCACCTGATTCGAACCAGTCCACGGCAATAAAATATTGAGAATACAGTTTGCATGGCCACGCCAAGATTCATATCTATCTTTCCTCTTTTCTTACTCTCTCTTTCTCCTTATTCGACTGTCAACGTTTTTATGTATTCATATTGCCACCCTCACGTTCTATTAGAGATATGGTACCAAATCAAAAAATTTTAAAAAATTATTAGAAGATACGTATCTATTATAGTCAAGATTGTATACTTTATTTTTTTAGATTAATTTTTATAATTATTTTTCTTATATAATTTTTTAGATAAAATTGTAATTTCTTATAGAACACTAAAAAAGTTACTCCTAGAATACTCAAAGTATTGTATATGTATTTATACTCTTGTAAGACAATAAAATTAAGTAGCCACGATATCATATTATTGACAAGACGCATACAAGACAAAGCTAGTTAGGTGGCTATCCTAATTTTACCTTATAATAAATGAGTTTTGTTATGGGCAGTTGTTAAAGGTGGTGTATTATTTTCTATTTCTACATTCTGATTTTCCCACCTGATTTTTTCGTATGTAGGTTTTTAAAGAACGCATGCCTAGCCAAGGGAGTCTAAATACTAAAATAGAGGAAATTCATATGAGACCTTCTTGTACAAGATACTTTCTTTCTTCTATAATTGTGGCCGACGTTACAAATTTTATAATAATATATTATCAAATCTCTTCAAAATGATATGTTTACACACTGCTTTTTGTTGGAAAAACCAACGCAAAACCGGTCCGCTGTCCGAGTCTAATGTGCGAGAAAAAAAGAAGGCTGGCTTTGGAGTTTTAGGACAGTTGAATACCGGAAGCTTTGAAAGGTTTTGAAAAACCAGTTACACCTTGAGTGAGGCAAGCGACAGACGCCTCCCTAAAGCTCACTTCGGGACCACGACTCTGACGATGTGTATAATGCATTCTACGCCCCCGAATGTATGGAATGGTTAACCGGACACCACCTTTTCTCAAACCTCTCCAAGATGATGTGTCAACACCACCTTATTCTTAGGCTGATGTGACGTGTCTCAAATCTCTCCATTTTGAAATATTGTGCTCTCATTAAAAGTTGGTTAAACTTTTAATCTCGACACCTCGTTCTATATCATTAAATCTAAACCATTAATTTATATCTGCATAATTAATGCAAATAGATATTTTTTCCATTTTCTTATTTAGTTATTTTTAGAATTTATTATAAATCATATTTTTTCCAAACCTTAACGTAATTAAATATGATCTACTTATTGAATGAATCTAAATTTATCATTTCTAAGTTTGAGTTAGTATATATAGTATAATATAATGCTCGATTATTTTTTCCTAAAATAAAAGGTATATAGTTATATATTCCAAAGAATATTCTTATGTGATATATTCTTATTATGTACAACATATAATATTGCATGTATTTTTTTTTATTATAAATAAGAGCATATTGTATTTCATTTTTTATTGTCAACTTCTATTTCAAAATTGGGGCATGTCACTAGCAATGGTATCACCAATGGAACACTTCTTCCCCTAACATATCATTTTTCTCATAAGGGCATAGATGAAAATAAATTTTCATTCATATTGCCATTGAAGAATTGCTAACCAAGCGCCCCCAAATTATCTAAGTTGTTTTCGCATTCATTTTGAGGCTCATTTGTTATGAGTTAAATAATCTATGTGTTTAATTAGATTGGTTTTTTTATAATTACACGCCAATAATGTTGGATTTGAATCTCCTATATGTATATATAATTTACAACACCAATAAAAATATCATGCACATAAGCACATTGGTATCCATATAAAATCTTTATGTGGACAAAAGAAATAACAAGCCTATCATTCAATGTTTGGCGTCTCCTTAAAAAGAACTTTATTAATTGAAAATTGAAAATTGAAAATTGAAAATAAAATTATTCTAAAGATTTTTTAGTAGAATACATTCTTGAATCGGGCGTAAAATCTCCATGACTTGTCTTCGAAATAAATCGCTGAGATGCAATCTGCTACTTAATCCTCTTTCCAGAAAATCGGAATTAATCAATTTTGTTGTTGTGCCTGGATTTAATATGAGAATGGGCCCAAGTACTGGGCTGCTTAATTTTTTTCTTTTTTAATTTTCCATCGTCAATACAAATTGATTTGGGCCGCAAGTCCAGGATCGCTTCTTCATTTCGCTAGTAGAAATGAGTGCACCAATTTTATTTTGTTCATATTTTGAGTTTTCCAACTTTGATTGGCAAATTTATTTTTATGCAGATTTTGTGATTTCTCATATTGTTCAATCATCTTCTCCATTTTTCTTATGGATTAAAATTTTTTATTATTCATTAAATATCATCAAAAGATTTCAAAATAACCTAAACTTCATAAAAAATAAAAAAAATACAATCAAAGTATTTAAGCAGAAACCATTTCCATTTGAGTGGCCACATAGATAGAATTTGGATACTACAATTGACATCAGACATGTCATCCAACCAATTTTGTGGGAGTATTCCGAATTCTGTGAGGTATTTGAATTTATCTCACAACCGTCTCACAGGACATATTCCCACATCTTTTGAAAATATGACGATACTTGAATCACTGGACCTGTCTTCAAACAAATTGGAAGGTGAAATTCCGAGCCAATTGGCAAGTGGGACAGATACCTCAATTTGGTGGCCAGCCTGATCAGGTAGATGATGATGGCTTTCTTGATGGGCTTACGTGGCAAGTCGTACTCTTGGGATATGGATGTGGTGTGATATCATTCTTCAATATGGTTTGATGAATTGTGCTTTTATATTCATCAATATGGTGCGCCGAAAGGATCTTGATCCGTGGTGAAAGAAGCAGTTCGATTTCACATGTTCCACTTTTGTTTTTTTGTTTTTTGTGTTCTATTATATGTTCCACATTCTGGATTTTAATACTTATTTATGTAATATATATATAGAGAGAGACCGTTAGAAATATGTAGATATATATTAAAGATAATCATATTGGAATAAAAAAACATTGTAAGAGATAAACCATGTCTTTTAAATTGTGACTTTTAAAGCTTTAGTAGAAACTCTCGCATATATTGGCACGATGTATAATGAATCAATATATTGTTGTTAATTAATGATATTTTTTTATCAAATTGAACTTCATAGTTAGTTTGAACCTATTAAGGATGTAGAGTATGGGTAATGTGCCTAAGTGTTACTTCAATTCTTGGAGACTAGCCTCGCAAATTGAAATCCATATAAATTCTTTATACTTCAATTCGTGAGTTGTGTGGTCTGGCTATCTTGTTTAATTGCATTAATGAATTAGTATATAAATAAAGTTCGATCGGCTCGAGCCTAATCATATATAACATTGAAATTATAAGAAAATCATCATGTATCAATCTTAACAAATTGAGCTTCATCCAACTCGTTAGTATACCAAGCAATTCACGAGCTCTAATCGACACTTTTATCAGAATAAAACAACAAATTGAATAACAGCTCTTAGCACAAGGTATCTTTTTCTTCTTCATTTTATACAGATAGTTTGCCCTAAATTGAGCACATGAAACATTTTAGTAACATATTAATAATCTATAGCCAACTCGTAAGTACGAATTTGAACAAAAATGTATCAAATTATAATGATCAAAAGGTTTTCACCAACGTCCTGACTTTGACTTTCATGACACCTTCAGCCTTGTTGTCAAGCCTGCTATTATCCGTATTTTCCTAACTCTGGCTCTCCCAAACTCTTGGCCCATCGAACAATTTGGATGTGAACAATGCTTTTTTACGTGACACCTTATCCGACTCTTACAGGGTCTTCATGTCTCAACCTCCAGGCTTTCCTGATTCTAGTTTTCCCACTGTTGTTTGTCGCTTAAACAAGGATATTTATAGTCTTAAACAAGCTCCTCGGACCTTACTAAAATCCTTTCTTCTATCTTACGGGTTTACTATGGCGCACTCTGATACTTCCCTCTTCCTATTCAAACAAGGATCAATCTCTCTTTTCTTCCTAGTTTATGTTGATGACTTACTCATCACGGGTAATAATTATGATGTCATCTTTGCTTTCATTTACGCCATTTCCGCTTGCTTCTCGGTTAAAAATCTCGGTGCCCTTCATTATTTCCTTGGTGTTGAGGTTATTCGATCATTCTCCTTTATTTTTCTAAGCCAGTACAAATACATTCATGATCTTCTTGAGCGCACAAACATGCTTGGTGCCAAGGAGGTCTCTTCTCCTCTATCAACCTCTACGTCTCTCTGTCTTCACAATGGTTTGTCGCATACAGATGCCCGCCAGTATTGTCAAATTGTTGGGGCACTTCAGTATCTCTCACTCACTCGGCCTGACATTTCCTATGCTGTTGGGAAATTGTCTCAATTCATGCACTGCCCGTCTGAAACTCATTTCTCTGCAGTCAAACGTGTCCTTCAGTATCTTAAACATACAATTTTCCATGATCTTCTTCTTCGTAGGGGCGTCCCACTCACACTCACTATCTTTTCTGACTATGGTTGGGCGGGTAATTAGGATGATCGTTCCTCCACTTTTGCTTATATTATTTATCTTGGTTGTTGTTCCATCTCCTGGTCTCGAAAAAGCAACGAGCAATTGCTAGGTCGTCCACTGAAGCTGAATATCGAGCATTTGCCACATGATCAATGGAGATACTCTGGCTTAAAAACTTACTCTCCGATTTTCATCTCACACTTCCTTCTTCACCGACTATTTTCTGTGCTAACCTTGCTGCCACATATATATCTATGTGTCAATCCTATCTTTCACTCCAGAATGAAACATATTACCATTGACTATCACTTTGTTCGTAATTATGTCACCTCTAGTTCATTCAAAGTCTCCAATGTCTCCACCCATGATCAACTTGCGGATATACTCACTAAACCACTTTCTACCACTAAGATTTCTGTTTGTGGGTCCAAGATTGGAGTCTCCGATGGATCCTCCATCTTGCGGTGGCTTATTAGAGATATGGAATTGGAAGAAGTCAAAGTTATCAATAAATAACCAGAATAATTCAAGAAATATTATTGTCCTTATTTAGTAAATTTGATTTTATTCCCACACCTTATATATGTAGAAAATTTAATTGTATATACATTTTTTGTAGAATAAGTTGTAGGCGTGTATATATATACACTTGTACAATGTAAATAATGTTACTCAAGTCAATGAATAAAAGTTTTACTTATTGTACGGAGATGACTAGTTTTGCTACAAGAAAAATTAATAGGTCGAGCTTGTTGAGTAAAAGATACGAGAATCAAGAAAATATTATCATAAAACTTTTCCAAAAAATAATATCGTAAACAAAGGGATCTTTGGGAGTTACAACTAAAATGATTATGTGATAAAAGTTGCAACAAATTCTACAATTACATACTCATTTTTCTACTCAAATAATAATAATTTTAAAATTTCATTTCAATCAATATCCTTTTTCCAATGAACTTCGAAACATAAGAGATGAAATGAATTTGTAAATGTAAAACTCATATACATCTATCATGAGATATATCTTATATGTATGACGTTAATTAGAGATAAAAATTAATTATCTAGATTTAATTAGCGATCAAGTATTTCAACAATTAAAATTATCTAGATTTATAAAATCCAAATCCCAAAAAACACCAAAATTAAATGGCTAAGCGTATAAGCTTTTTAAAAAAGTTTATATGTTGTTTAAAAATTTATAAACATTGATTGTTTTGCAAAATAAAATGTTTAACAATTTAGGTCATAAAATAAGCTACTAACAGCTTATAAACTGTAAAAAAAAAAAAAAAGAGATTTTTCAACTTATTTTCCTAATCACCTCCACCCCCAACCACTCACCCTACCCTAGAACCATCACACCCCCACCCACCTCTATTTCAACATAAAAAACTAAAAAATATTATTTTATATTAAAATTTAAATTTAAAAAATATTTATTATTTATTCTCAAAGATCTTATAAATTGTAATAGTCAAATACCTTAATAACTTATTAGCTACCTAATAATTATATCTTATAAGTTCTTTAAACCATTTATAAGATATTAAAGTTTATAACAAATCCGATAATGAAGTCGTCCTTCTAACTTGACCGGAACACTAGATAATGGAGCGTAGTTTTCAAGTTAGAAATTAGCACCTCTGTATAATAAGTGGTTTAGTGGTGAGATATTAGCAATGATCACTTCCTAGTGTTCCCTCTACTCCTTCACCACATGATAAGTCTTTTATATATAATGTAAAAACTTGATAAAACTCTAAAATAAATAATGTAAAAACTTGAATAATGGATTTAGGGGCTAGTGACAATTGATTGTTGTAGATTGTGTTTTATATAATTCTAAGAGGAAAAATAATCTATTTGCAATAGAAAAATATTTTAAGGGTTGATTAGAACCTGAAAAAACAAATACTTGTGAGCTTTAAAAAATACTTTAAACGTTTACTTGGACCGGAGGTTATACTTTAGGAGTTTGAATGTATCTTTTCTCTTTTGTAAACTAATGTACTCCGAGCAATATTTTAACTCCACAATCCAAAACTTTCTGTGCACTAAGTGCATTCAGTAATACAAGTGAATTTTTAATAGTATCAAATATTTTCACCGATAAATGAAAGTGAAAACACGTCCAACAAGTTTTATCTGATAATAAATGTTACTATTAAAAATTAAATGCACTTAAATTGTATAGTGCAGAAATTGATCGGATTTATTTATTTATTTAGCAATTCCTGCTACTCCCCCGCAAATGCACGAGACCGTCGTAGTAGAATATGAAGTATAGCAAACAAGTAGTATTAAACAACGAGATTTAGGAGTACAGTGCGACCCCATTGCTATGTGTCAGCTTGTATTGTAAAAGTGAGACAGAGTACAAAGCGAGGAAAGAAAAACAATAAACAATAAAAAAACAAATAAATGGAAAACAATAAGACAAAGTATAGAGTGAAACTAGTTTATACATAAATCCGTAAAGGGTATTAGTTGTTTTCACTGAAGAGTATTAATTGATTTTATTAAATAGTATTACTGATTTACACTAAAGAGTCTTAGTTGTTCGGTGAATATGAACTAAGACTCTTAAGTGTAAACCAGTAATACTCTTCAGTAAAAACAACTAATACTTTTCAGTGAAAACAACTAAGACCCTTCAGTGATTCATGTATAAACCAATTTCACTCTATACATACTCAAACAATAGTCACCCGACTATATGGGATCCTAACATATAGGTTCAATTGATACCTAATAATTGGTCTTTGGTTCAAAACTTTATGATATATACAAAATGGTTCAAAAGTGGCCCCTTACCTTTTCTCCACCCATCCCATCAACCTTCCTTTCCCATCCCAGCCCTTTTTCAGTTTTCCCCACACCCACCCCACCCTAGTCAGGCCCCCCTTTTTCAGTTTTCCCCACGCCCACCCCACCCCAGTCAGGCCCCCACCCATCTATTTACTAAATTTTTATTTATAATAATCAATTTTGTATTGTTTAAAAAATTTAAAATTTTAAAAATAACAAATAATATTATTTTCTGATGTTTTATTTTCAAATATTGAATTTTTAGGTATTTATGAATGTGCAAATACGATAATATTGTGCACAGAAACAAATTTATATGTATTTTGCTAAATTTTCAGATATTAGTTGGATGTGCATTTCCAATAATTCTTTGCACAAACATAATTATTCTTATTTTTTCATATTTTTAGTGAGAGTTTGATTTCAATAATAATTTGCACAGAATCTAAATTTGGGATTTCAATCTAAATTGAATTTTTATTTACATATTTAAATTTGAAATTGATAGATTATAACTTAAATTAGAATGTATTCTTATATGCAAAAAATTAAAAAAAATGCACATATTCTAGATCTTCAAATCTTCTTCTTCTACATCTTCAAATCTTCCTCTTTTAATCTTCTTCAAGTGAAAATACAGTCAAAATCACCTACAAACCACACACAAACTACAATTTACATGTTTATTGCTTAGTTGCAAAAAAAGAAAAAAAAAATGCACAGAGTCCTTCTTCAAATCTTCATCCAATCTTCATTCAACTAGTCCCACGTACACACACATAGTACCCCAAATTACATCACACAGTTGGGGATAAAAAAAAATCAATTTATTACAAATTAAAATCAAATCTGCAAAATAAAAAATCTTCAAATCTTCCTCTTCTAATCTTCTTCAGGTGAAAATACAGTTAAAATCACCTACAAACCACACACAAACTACAATTTACATGTTTATTGCTTAGTTTCAAAAAAAGAAAAAAAATGCACAGAGTCCTCCTTCAAATCTTCATCCAATCTTCATCCAAATACACACACATAGTACCCCAAATTACATCACACAGTTTGGGACAAAAAAAAAATCAATTTATTACAAATTAAAATCAAATCTGCAAAACAAAAAATCAAAAAAATCATGTTCATCTTTAACACTGAGACACACACCTGCACATTGCTCGGGTGGAGACGGCGGTGCGTGACATCGCTCGGTGGAGGTTCGGTCGCCATTGGGTAAGAACCACCGCTAAAGGCATCGCCGCGTCTCTTCCTTGGATTAACGGATCTTCGATTTTCAGATCTGTGGACGGCAGTTGATGATGGGCGGTGGCCGGTGGCGGATCTGGACCGATCGCGAGACAGTGGCGGTGGGCGGCATCACCTATAGGTTGAGCGCGGTGGTAGGCGGTGCTCGGAGCTTGGAGGCGGCGTCACTTGAGTGGTGGCGGTTCGGTGGTCTCAGACAGCGGTGGCAGTGGCGGGGGCGGTGGAGCGCTCTCCGGGGCGTCGCGGTGGAGCGGCCGCGAGACGAGGAGGGCTACGCGGTGGTATGTAGAGGTAGTGTAGAGATAGATAGAGAGAGTAGAGGGAGAGAGGGGGTTTGAGGGTCTGATGGGGGGGGGGGAGATAATGGGTGGGCGGTGGGGTGGGGTGGGTTGGGACGCGTGGGGAGGATTTGAAATGGGATGTGGTGGACTGCATTATTTTCATTGTGGGCCCCATCTTTTGAACTCTTTTGTTATAATGAAAAGGTTTAGAACTAAAGACTAATATATGGATTATATGTGAACCTATTAGTAATAAATCCTAAAATTATCACTAGCTCATTTCTCAATCGTGTGACTCAAAGCTACTAATAAGCTCGACAGAGTAAAAAGCTATAGAGGTTACCGTTTCCGTCCGGGTAGGGTGTTCCCATATTTTATTGAAACTTAATTTATTAAAAAAATATGACGTGTCATAGATTAGATATTTTGTTGGATGAGAAGTTGGATTCATATTTTGTGTTTACACTTTGAATTGCAGAGGACCAATTCAACGGTTAATTGACAAACTCAATCGCTACTAAATTTTCCATTTTGCACCACATTTTGAGGTAGCATTCCAAGGAGTTTGTTCACAGCTAACAAGTATCGTATTGATCTTTCGAGTAACATGTTTGAGGGCCCTATTCCACTAGAAGTTGGGAGATCTCAAATATTGTCTGAGCTAGCTAAATCTAGGAGAAAATCACGTACTATTCAATTCCAACAAATTATTTGGACAGATTCCATCATCCATATGCAACTTGAAATTCTCTCTCTCTCTTTAATAACAGCTTGGAAGGACAGATTCCACCGTTTGAGTAAGTCTTTGGAATTCTTGAATTTAGGAAAAAACCACTTGAGTGGCCACATTCCAACCACATTTTCTAACTTGAATGGTAATAAATTGCTTGTCAATTGTGGAGGACTAATCATACTTGATATAGAAAACAACAAAATACGAGACACGTTTCCATTTTGCTCGCTTCGAGTCCTCGTTTTGAGGTCAAATAAATTTCACGGTACCCTTTTGCTCGCTTCTAAGATATCATTTCAGTTTTTGATATATCTGGGAATGAGTTCAGTGGCTCTTTGCCTGAAAGGTATTTCAACAATTTCAAAGGCATGATAGATGTCAAGGAAAATGCCACATACTTTAACACTTATCGAGACTCTTTGAACTTAATTTTGAAAGGTATGGAACAGTCAGTGGATAGAATTTGGATATCATTTACTACTATAGATATGTCATCAAACAGATTTTCTGGGAGCATTCTGAATTCCATTGGAGAGCTAAGGTGCATCCCTACATCTTTTGGAAATATGACGACACTTGAATCATTGGACCTCTCTTCCAACAAGTTGGAGGGTGAATTTCTGAGGGAATTGACAAAGCTCACGTTTCTTTCAAAGCTAAACCTTTCAATGAATAATCTTGTGGGGCAAATACCCCAATCTGGTGGCTAGTTTCCTACATTTGATAATGATTCATACATTGAGAACTCGGGATTGTGCGGATTTCCATTGACGAACAAATGTGACGAAGATCCCAAGCAACAGCCGTCGATGCCTGATCAGCTAGATGATGATGATTTTCTTGTGGACTTACGTGGCAAGTCGCTCTTGGGATATGGATGCGGTCTTATAGTAGGGGTTATTGTGGGTTATACCATTCTTCAATAAGGAAGGCCGATATGGTTTGATGAATTGTGCTTTTATATTCATCAATATAAATAAAAAAATAAAAAAAAAAAGGAGAGGGAGAGGGAGAGGAAATATGGTGCTCCAAAGATCTTGATCTGTGGTGAAAGAAGTCGATTCAAACATTGCAGGCGATGAGCCATGTCTTTTAAATTGCGACTTTCAAAGCTTTATGTAATTTTATTTTTTTTAAAGAATGATAATGTTGTTACTTGAAAAATCATTACTCATGTTTTCCTCAATGATCCAACAACTCATCGGGACTCAACTTATCAATGCTAGTTTGAACACGTTAGCTTTGAGGTATCAATCATGAATTCATTTTCGGATGCCGAGTACTGGTAATGTGCCTAACTGCTGCTTCAATTCTTGGAAATCCATATAAATTCTTCACTTCTTTTTGTGAGTTTTGTTAATGGTTTGGCTATAGTGCTCGATTACATTAATGAGGTAAAAATAGAGTTTGCCTCGACTCGAGCCTAACGAGTCCTCATAAATTACAATAAAATCCTCATATATCGAGTTCAGCTCAGACCGACTCATTAGTAAATCGAGTATTTTACTAGCTCAAATTCGAATCTTTTTCAAAATAGAACAGCCGACTACTAGTCTAAATCGAATAACAACACAATGGATATTTTTTCTTCTTTTTAAGTTTGTGCTAAAGCACATCAAAATATTTAAGTAACATATTAACAATCTATATTTGCCAATTCGAACAAAACTGTATCAAAACACGAGTATAACAAATCCGAGATGGCACCTCAGAAGTTGAACTTGCTTTACTACATACATATTCCCATCTCATCCCCTGTCTTGGAGAACGATAACCAATTTGTTTGTATGATACAGAAGCTGAAAGAGAAACCATGTAAGTCTCGAGATTTGAAAAGAAAAGTAGCAGAAGACAATTTATTGTGAAAATTTGTAATGTTGAAAGACCCCGACTACTTTTCTAGGTTGTGCATGAAAATTACAATTCTGATAACTGAAATGAATAACTATAGAAAGATAAGAGAAGTAGCAAGAGCGTTACCTAGGTAGCTAAGAGTTTGGTATCAAACGGCCATTATACATCTTATCAAGCAATTGCCGTGCATCTGGTCTTCGAAGCAGTCCTTTGTTGTTCCCTACACCTGTCCCCAAGCATACCGGGCACACTAATTTCCCACGACCTGCAAGCGTGATTTTTTTAAGATAACCTTAATACTCAAGTCCAATTTGAGAGATAGACAAAATGGGGGAGGATACACACTTTCATTGGGCAATGAAATCTTACAAAAGCAATGCTCACATGTAAAGGTAAGAAAACATTTATTTTAAATTTATCAATGGGAACTAGAGAGAAAATGGCAAGACCCTGTACAAACTTGAATATAAAAAAAAAAGCAAATACTTCTATGCATCAGTTGTATCGTGCAATTCAAGTGCATTTTAAAATAGTATTAATAGTCTTACTAAAAGGTATTAGTTAGTCGGTACTAGTTTTTTCACTTAACAGTATTAATTGAATACATTGAACAGATTTTTTTTTTTTTTTTTTTTTTGAGAACCTTTAATTGAACAGTATTGATTGGTGCAACTTACTCTGAACAAATTATTGTCAGGCAGCATCCAAATGGATGTATAGATACATGATGATACTACACAAACAAAAACCAGCCCGTTGAGGAGGCGTGAGAAGTTAATTACCGTAACAGTTAGGACATTCTGTAAAGACGTACACATCTTTTGCACGTTTTCTGTTGAGAGCTTTCCATTTTCCTGTACCACCACACATATCACCTAAATAAACAGCAAATCAACATCTTATGCAATTTTGTGCAATTTTTTATTTTTTCATATATAAGAATGACCATTAGAAATTAAGAAATAAAAATTATCTACACTTACAGATAATAGCACCACTCCCTCCACAATTGCGACAACCTGCTTTTTCTTTCCCTTCTAAAGCAACTGCCTTACGATCAGAACCCGAAATCCCTGGAGCTACGATCAATGCCATAGTCGAACATAAGCAAGAAAGACACTGGCGTCGAGAGGTTACAGTTTGAGATGCCTAAAAGAAAAGAAAGAAAAACTTCACTCAAGCAGCCAAGAAATCATTCACAACAATGAATTGTCACTTAGAAGTTACAGTAACCAAGAAGAGAATAATAAACGATCATGATTTGCAAAAGAAAACAACTACAATTAAATGATAAATCAGGAACTCAAATGATGTAAAAGCAGCTGATCAAGTGATTGTAAGAACATGAGATTTCCTTACAAAATTGAAAACAGCTCTGAAAGTCATAACATTGAGAGCATCTGAATATATCATTACCCTATTAAACATACAATCAATGTCTCGTATTTAAGGTTCCTTTCATAGAAAAATACCGAAATGTGTTTATCTGAAAAACTAGAAGTCAATGCTACTCGAGGGAAATATCCTTCCAAAAGTTCAACACAAATTTGCTCCCCAATAGGAGATCAAACATCTTCCAATCTTCAGTTAAAATAGTTAAGAGAGCCTATGAAACATGTTATTTACACACCTCAATCTACTTGGTCTTGGTGAGTAAATTCAAATCAATGATTGGCAAAATATCATTGCTTTTAATATCATACTATACTCACTCAGAGAAAACCTCTTATGAGTTATGACTATCCCAAAAAAAACATAACAAGTATCACAAATAGTAAAGATCAACAAAACATTGTTTTGAGATGATAAGTCCACTCTCTATCATTTAACCAACAGTCAGCCTTATAACTAGAGCTCCTACATAAGGAAATATGAGAGTTAAATCTTCACTAAATCAAAAAAGGTTCATATTCACTAAACAAATCTTCAGTAATCTGCAACTAGATACAAGATAACAGGATAATTATACATATATATCACTCAAACTCAATGAAAATTTGGTATTAGCCTCCTAGCTACTATCAGAGTTAGCTGCTAAAGATTTGGAGCACAAAGAAAGAATCTATCAAGCTCAAGATTATCCCATTTAGCTATGCATTTCCAAATTCATGATGCAGAAATCAGATAACATCAAAAACACAAAAGAACATCTCATGGAATAGCATTAACAAATACTAATTGGGAAATTGTAAAAAACACAAATACCTCCGTCTTCTGGGGTTCCAATTTGTCATCAGAACTAGCACGAGAGCATTCGTCATCCTCTAGACTGGATCTAATTTGCAGTCCAACCGGCTTGAAATTAGCAGCTACAAAATGAGCCAAGAAGAAACCTCTCTTTCAGCATAATTACACTACAATTATTACTTTCTCCCCCAAATTTACATCAATAAAGCCCAAATATTAGCAGCTTAATCATGAGATAAATTCAATAACCAAACAGAGCCGAAAATTGTGTAAATCATTCATACTTCATCTTCTACTCTGGCATTTGGAAACTAAATTAGACCAATAAATCAAAAGCGCATTATCTAGCACATTCCTTATCTGCACATGTGCTTCGAAAATACGAACCCAGCGAGAAGAGAGAAATCAAGAGACAGGTATGCCCACAATCTTACATTCAACACAAAATATATTTTCAATAACTCGGAAAATAATCCACATAATTCGGCATAAAAAGAAGTTTGAAATTCGTTCAGTTTTTACATGCAGTACAAGCTAAAGATAGAAGAACGTACAGCGCTTAGAGGGAGATTTTGCGTGTTGGAGAGAAAATCCAGGGAGAGCAGAGGGGGAATGTGAAGAGAGATGAGAAGCCATCTCTAAAGCTGGGAGATAGTGTGGGGGGAGGGGAGTGAGATTTTGAGAAAAAGATGAGTTTTGTTCGTGTGGTGGTGGTGGAGGTACTCGAAATTGCACTTGATTTTTACGACGACACATATCCATCTGCAAAACAACACGTTATTTAAACAAATCATGTTATTTTTATTTCAGGTAAATTGTGATTTGAATAGACAAAGTCTAAAGTGAAACTGGTTTATATACGAATTATTAAAGGGTATTAGTTTCTTTTACTAAAAAAATATTAATTATTTATAACTGACTCAAATTAATAATACTTCTCAGTAGCGGATCCAGATATTTAAATTTGGGGGTACAAAATATAATTAATACATATTAAGTCTATTTTTCTGAATAATGGGGGTACGAATTAGGGTTGTTCACGGTACGGACCAAAACGGATATTTGAAAATATCCGTGTCCGTACCAAAGTTCGGTTATTTTAAAATTCGAGTGTCCGTGTCCGTACCGAAATTTCGGTACGGTACGGTACGGATATTTTATTTTTCGGTGCGGTTCGGAACGGATTTTCGGTTACAAACGGATCGGATTGGTATGGTACGGTACGGAGCGGATAAACGGAGTTTTTAAACTCTTTTTATCATTCTCTCCGTTTTTTAATCATAAAAAAACATTCGATGCATGCACACTCACGAATACTACTCAACTTCAACTACAATCAAACATATATCATTACAAGCTTGAATCATATATCATTACAAGCTTGAATATAACACATTATATGGTTAAAATATTTACGTAAATCACCACCAATAAAGTATTTAAAATACAGTATATAATATATATATATATATATATATATATATATATATATATATATATATATATATATATATTGTGAATGAAAGTGCAATATTAAAATTATATTGGTCGTAATTCATGACACAAGGTACACCATATCCAAGTTTTTGTAAGAAATGAATATACATGAACAATGAAATTAAAAGAATAAGAAATTAAATTTAAATTATTTTGATATACATTTAAACATAAGTTAACATTTTAAGAACTTAAAAGAGAAATAATATAGTGTTTGTGTTAAGAAAATGAGCAGAAATTATGAAATCGCTTAGTTGTACTTAAATTCAATAACATTATAATAATGTTTGATAAATAAAAAATAATTAAAACTAATACATATTTAATTCGGTTATTCGGTTCGGTACGGTACGGTACGGTTCGGTACGGTCACATTCGGTTTTTCGGTACGGTTAATTTGGTAATATCCAGATCCGTACCAAAAAAATATTCGGTTCGGTTTCGATACGGTTAAAATAAAAAAGTCCATAATTTTTTCGGTACGGTTCTTTTTCGGTGCGGATTTCGGTACGGGTTCGGTAATCTCCGAACTCCGTGAACAGCCCTAGTACGAATATATTTTTTTACATAGAAAACTAAAAGGAAAAGAAAAAATTGGGGGTATAGGTGTAACCCCATGTACCCCCTAAATCCGTCGCTGATACTCCTGATCAAATATTCGATATTTTAAAACAATTTCATAATAAATTATTATAAACTACTTTCATATTGTTGACAGCGATTTATAACGGATTTCGCTGCCGGGTTCCTAGCGGGTAGGATTTGATATCAATGTTGACAAAGAGTAATAAATGTGAGAGTAAATGAGCTCTCAAGTATGTATTTGCAATAAATGTGATGTGTTCTACAAATGGGTATTTAAAGCCCTATTTATAGTGTACAAGGTGGGGGTTCCCCATGCTTGGTAGGTGGACCGGTGGGTCCCCCCTACTCCTAGCTGGAAGGTAATAAGTGGCTACAGCCTCCCCTACGGGCCAATGAGGAGACGCCACGTGGCGCTGTCACCCTGAGGTGATTGGACTTGGCCCCAACTGCCCTCTTTGACCCTGTCACGTCCTCTGGATTGATGGCACTCGATGTCCTCTCACAGCTGGCGCGGTCTGGGGGTCGGGCAGACGGGTACTCGGGTACCGGGGAGCGAGTCCGGATGAAAATGCCCCGGTTGACCATTTGCGGGCAGGCGGGTAGAGCCCCTGCACAGGGGCTCGTCGCTGGTCGCCCGATATCCGGGCCTGTGGACTAAGTACCCTTCCCGGCAGATCCCAGAGGCTCGCGTCGGGCAGCGTCTGGGTCCCCGCCCGTCTGTCTGACCGGTCGGAGGATTGCTCTCATCCGAGCCCGCTACAGTAGTGGGCATGTATCCGATACCCGATGGGTCGGGTAGTAAAACATCGGGTGTAACAATTGCCCCACCAGCCCGACATCGGGGGGCCGCAGTCGTCGGGTGGCGGGCTGGTCGTTCTGCAGACCATTTTGATTTTGAATTTGAATTTTGGGGGTGACGTTTCGGTTTCCAAGACGACGCCTCGTCTGCCGCGCCTGCTGACGTCACGGGATGGCGTGACTGATGCGCAGAAGTCCAGGGGTCACGTCCGCCGAACCTGCTCCCCAACCGTTGCGCGCGTGACCCCCACGCGCCCCCCCTGAACTTTGTTTTATTCCATTTTTTACCACGTTTTTTTTGCAGTTTAGTCCCTCCTACTTCTTCTATAAATAGGGGCTTCCAGCCCATTTTCTCATTTTCACTCCCTTGCAAACTCGTGCCCCCCTTAAGAGGATTCAAATTTTCCGGCGAATTTCCCAGATTCCGGCGAGCCTTCTCGAACTCCGAGGTAATTTTCTTGCTTTCTTCTTCGAAATTCTCCTTTCTACTTTTCCCCCATCATGAGCGACTCCGCCGAAAGCGTTGGGGCCGCCGACGTTTATCACTTCCGCCGCCGTGCCGCCGCCGATGCCGAGAGGCCTTTTCAACCGGTCGGGGAGGGAACGTCCCGCGCCGCCGTCGCCAGAGAGGGCGAGGGCAATTCCACGGATGTGGATGCCTTCGCGGAAGATTTGGAGGGGATGAGCCCCCAACGAGAGGGGGAAGCCCTAAGCGTTTCCCCGGTCTCCGCCTACCCGCCCAGGGCCGAAGATTTTTTGTTCGAGCGGGAAGCTGTGCCCGACCAAATAAACTACGCGGACAGCCGGCTAATCGGGTTCGACTACTCGAAATACATGAGCCGGTCCGTGCGAAAGCGCCCTCCCCGCGCATATCTCGAGGCCCGGGACACCGACTTTGGGGCCTCTCGCCGCCCCAGCTGCCTTCCCCCGGACGCCGACGTAAAGGAGTTGTATTGGACATTCCAGACGCCCTCCGACGTCTTCTTTTATGCCCCCCGGGAGAATGAACGGGCTGACCAACCTCCGGAAGGCCTAATCGCCATTAACTCGGACACACTTCACGCCGGGCTCCGCTTCCCGCTTCACCCGGCGATCTCCAAGTTGCTCGCTGCATGGAACATGTCGATCACCCAGATCACTCCGAACGGGTGGAGCTACATTCTGGGGGCAATGGTTGCGCTCGGTCGGCGCGGGCTGCATCGTATGCCCACTCCGTCCGAGATCAACTATCTTTATTACACCGTGGCTTCGGTCGGGCGGATGAACCACGGGTATTACTCCGTGAAGCCCCGGGGCGGGGATGCCATTGTCTTCGGCATCTCGACGAAGGTGACGCACTGGCAGGAGAAATGGTGGTGGGTCGGCGGCGCCTGGGAGAGCGTTGGTGTCGACGGGCACACCATCCCGGTTCCCCGGGAGTATCGGGAGCGCGACCGTCGAGGTAGATACTGAATTTTTTTCTCATCTCTTAGTACTGATCTAATTCTTCCTTCATTGTGCAGGCTGCGCGGTCCCAAACCAGGCCGACCTGGCCGACGACTTCAGGCAGGCGCTTGCCCTGGTGAGATCCGAGAGCGTGGACAATCGCGACGTCGATCTTCTCAACGACGACGAGTATAGAAGGCTCTCCGGACTTCAGACCTTCCCGCGCCATTTAGATTTCGGTGGTAAGTCTCTTTCCTGCCCGACCCTTCCTATCCTCGTTCTCGCTCTTCGATTTTTAACCTTGTCACTCCTCTTGCAGCGCAACGTTTCCCGGCCGAATCCTCCACGCCATCATCTTCCCCGGAAACTTCCCCGAGGGCCGCACCTGAGGCCGGCCAGGCAGCCATCCCGGTCGTCAACGTAGAATCATCCGAGGAGACCGTCGACATGGCTCCCAAGAGGAATGCCCTGGCAAAGCTGGCAAAGCGGGGAGCTGTCCGCACCACTGGGGTGACGATCCGCGGTCCTCCTGCGATCCCGGTACCCCCGACATCCTCCTCCCCGGCGGACGGGCAGCATCCATCGAAGCAGGCCCGGGTTGAAGGCCAGACATCCGTCGACCCGGCCATGGTGACGGTCAACCTGAACCCGGCGACGGGCGGGCTTGTGGCCGGCACCGTCGAGGCGACTATAGGGAGCCCGGCCTCCCCTGCTCGCGATCGCAGCGACTTCTCCTTCCTGGGGTGGGGCAATCACCTCACGTAAGTATTTCGTTTTCCTTTTCCAAGTTTCCTGGTCGATTTTGCAATGTAGATTTTTTAACACAACTTTTCTCCCCGTGGTTTTGCAGGCCTGATCCTCTGCCCCCGCCCGAGGTCCTTCAATTCCTGCGCTCGCAGGATCCTCCGTATACGGAGGCCGTGCCCGAGTCCTGGCCCGAGGACCTCCATCGCGCCGTCCTGAACCTGCCCCGGTCCTGGACACTCAACTGCCAGAAGGCCACGCGGACCGTCTCGCTAACCGACCGGATGAGGGCGGCGGCCATCCGTTCTTCCCGCAACACTATTGCCATGGAGGGCATCATGCTCGAGTTCGAGCGGGAGATGCGGACTGCCTCCTCTTACAGGGTAGCCTTCCAGACGAAGAGGGACGAAGCTACCCGTCTGGAAGGGGAGAACAAAAAGCTCCGGGAGGAGCTGGAGGCCGGACGAGCAAGTCGGGCAGAACTAGAGGGGGTCCTCGAGGAGGAGAGGAGGGCGCGCGTCGAGGCCGAGGCGAGGACGGCTGAAGAAGTCCGCCAAGCCAAGGAGGCTCTCACGGCGGAGGCGGAAACGCGCCTGGAGTCCGAGCGTGCCCGATTGGCCGCTGAGAACGAGTCGGCTGGGTCTATGGTGTACATTAATGCTTACGCCGACTCGATTCGCTCCCTACTCCGTCAGAATCCCGAAGCCGACTACTCCGGGCCTCTGGCAGATCTGAGGAGTTATGTCGAGTCCAATCCTCCCTCCCTGGACTATGATGTTACACTGAAGGACTTGGTCGATCGCGGGCTGGATCTATCGTTTCTTGGCGACCCGGCGACCTTCATCTACCCGCTAGCCGATGAGGAGGTGAATGAGGACCCGGGAGTGGTGGATGAGGCGCACCCGTGATTTTTCTTTTCCTTTGTTGTTTTGCTTAAGTTTGTTGGCCGCCGGCCGTTTGTACTTTCTCTTTCCCGGACATCCTTAATGAAATTACTTTTGCTCTTTATTTCGCTTTGTCTCCTTGAACTTTTAGTTTATCGGTCGGGTTAATAACGTAATCGGATAATAAATAATAAACGATGAAGTGTTCTAGCCGAATGTCGGGTAGTGACTTAACAACCGCTTAAAGAATTAACCAACAAATTAATTAATGAAGTGCTATAGCCGAATGTCGGGCAGCGACTTCACGAAGATGGGATCGATTTAACAACCGCTTAAAGAATTAACCAACAGGTTAATTAATGAAGTGCTATAGCCGAATGTCGGGCAGCGACTTCACGAAGATGGGATTGATTTAACAACCGCTTAAAGAATTAACCAACAGGTTAATTAATGAAGTGCTATAGCCGAATATCGGGCAGCGACTTCACGAAGATGGGATTAATTTAACAACCGCTTAAAGAATTAACCAACAGGTTAATTAATGAAGTGCTATAGCCGAATGTCGGGCAGCGACTTCACGAAGATGGGATTGATTTAACAACCGCTTAAAGAATTAACCAACAGATTAATTAATGAAGTGCTATAGCCGAATGTCGGGCAGCGACTTCACGAAGATGGGATTGATTTAATAACCGCTTAAAGAATTAACCAACAGGTTAATTAATGAAGTGCTATAGCCGAATGTCGGGCAGCGACTTCACGAAGATGGGATTGATTTAACAACCGCTTAAAGAATTAACCAACAGGTTAATTAATGAAGTGCTATAGCCGAATGTCGGGCAGCGACTTCACGAAGATGGGATTGATTTAACAACCGCTTAAAGAATTAACCAACAGATTAATTAATGAAGTGCTATAGCCGAATGTCGGGCAGCGACTTCACGAAGATGGGATTGATTTAACAACCGCTTAAAGAATTAACCAACAGATTAATTAATGAAGTGCTATAGCCGAATGTCGGGCAGCGACTTCACGAAGATGGGATTGATTTAACAACCGCTTATTAATTTTTACAAATTTGCGCTTCGAGTAGCAATTACAATGAGCCCCTACTGGTAGTATTTTTTGAGTAGGGAGGCGTTCCAAGGGTATTGGGCCGGGTTGCCCTCAAGGCTTTCTAGCTCGTAGGCACCGTTGGCTAGGCGCTTAGATATCCTCAGGGGTCCCTCCCAACTTGGGCCAAATGTCCCTTTGGGTTGTCCGACCGTCCGTCGAAGCACTAGTTCCCCGGCTTCGAATTCCCTGACTTTGATTTTCGTATTGAAGTACTTTTCAGCCCGACGTTTGTAAGCAATGTTTCTTTGCTCGGCGGACAGCCTTCTCTCCTCCAGCAGGTCCAGCTCGTTTAGCATGGCTTGGTCGTTCTCGGTCCCCACGGGCTGTGAGGTGCGGAGGCTTGGGATGATGACCTCGGCCGGGATGACTGCCTCCGTCCCGAAGGCTAGGGCAAAAGGAGTCTCCCCGGTTGCAGTGCGACAGGTTGTTCTGTAGGACCATAAAACTTCGGGTAGCTTGCTTGCCCATGTTCCCTTGCTCTCCTCCAACCTTGTCTTCAACGTGTGTTTGATTATCTTGTTTACTGCCTCGACCTGCCCGTTCGACTGGGGGTGGTAGGGCGACGAGAATAGCCTCTTGATCTTGTGCTTCTGGCAGAATCTTTCCATCTCTAGTCCGTCGAATTGTTTCCCGTTGTCCGAAATGATTATCTGTGGGAGGCCGAATCGACAGATTATGTTGCGCCAGATGAACCTGATAACCTGTTCCTGGTCGATCATTTTCAGTGATTCCGCTTCCGCCCATTTGGTGAAGTAATCCACTGCGACAATTGCGTACTTGACACTGCCCGGGGCTGTAGGTAAAGGGCCAATGAGATCGATCCCCCACTTTGCGAACGGCCATGGGCTCAGGATCGAGGTGAGCTCGGTTGGAGCTCGGTGGATTGCCGGTGAATAGACTTGACACTTGTGGCATGCCCGTGCGTAGTTGATTGCGTCCCTCTTTAGGGTGGGCCAGAAGTATCCCTGTCGGATAACCTTCTGGGCGAGCACCTGGCCGCCGGCGTGGTTCCCGCAGCGTCCTTCGTGGACTTCTACCAAGATCTTCCTTCCCTGCCCCTGCGTTACGCATTTTAGGAGGGGCAGGGCGAAGCCTCGTTTGTACAACTGGTCCCCGATGATCGTGTACCGGGCCGCCCGGAGCTGCAACTGTCTTGCCGCTACCCGGTCGACTGGGAGTTGGCCGTCACGGAGGTATTTCAGGATGGGGGTCATCCAGCTGTCCTCCGCCTGCCCCAGGCTACTCACCCGCTGGTTCGAACTCGTAGGGGCGGTCAGGTAAGTAACTGTGATCTGGGACATGTCGGCTGCCCCTTCGAATGTTGCGAGGCGGGCAAGTGCGTCTGCTTGAGTATTGTCGAGTCGGGGTACCACCTCTATGCATACTTGATCGAACTTTTCGAGCAGGTTCTTGGCTAATCCCTGGTAGGCCAACATCCTATCGCTGCGCGCCTCGTATTCTCCTGAGATTTGACATGTAACGAGCTGTGAGTCGCTGTAGACCTGGAGTCTCTTCACTCCCATGGCCATAGCCATTTCCAGGCCATTAATTAATGCTTCGTACTCGACCTCATTATTGGTCGCGTGGAAACCGAATCTTATGGCTGTCGTGAACGACTGTCCGGATGGGCTGAGAAGGACAATTCCCGCGCCTGCCCGCGTAGTTGTGGAGGATCCGTCAACGTACATTTTCCATGGTGGCTGCTCGATCTTGGACATCGCCTCCGGGTAAGTGAGCTCGACTATAAAGTCGGCCATAGCTTGGCCTTTGATGGATGTTCGGGGAGCGTATGTGACTACGAATTGCCCGATCTCGATAGCCCACTTGAGGCATCTGCCCGCCGTGTCTGGCCGATGTAGTACTTGGCGAAGTGGCATTGTTGTTAGCACCTCTACTTGGTGATCGAAAAAGTATGGGCGTAACTTGCGTACGCTCATTACTAGAGCGTATGCTAATTTTTCCAAGGGTGGGTACCGTAGCTCGGCGTCGTGAAGTGTCTGGCTGACATAGTAGATTGGCAGATGTGCCTGCCCCTCAGCCCGCACTAGCACGGCGCTAAGAGCTGAGTCTGAAGCCGCCAAGTATAGGAAAAGCTTCTCGCCGGGGACGGGTTTGGCCAGTACCTGGGCGTTTGACAGGTATGCTTTCAAGTTATCGAAAGCGAGCTGACTCTGGGGAGTCCAGTTTAGTTTCCCCTTTCGCATGCTGTCGAATAAAGGCTTGCATCGGTCCCCCATGCGGGAGATGAAACGGCTGAGAGCGGCCAGGCTGCCCGTCACCTTCTGCACCTCCTTCACCGTGCGGGGAGGGCTCATGTCGAGGATCACCTGTACCTTGGTCGGGTTTGCCTCGATTCCTCGCCGGCTAACCATGTGCCCCAAAGAACTTGCCCGACTCGACGCCGAAACTGCATTTTTTCGGGTTGAGTCTCATCCGATATTTTCTTAAGATCTCGAACGTTTTAGCTAGGTGTGTGAGGTGATCTTCTTTCTTCTCGCTTTTAACGACGATGTCATCGATATATACCTCCATGGTCGCCCCGATCTGATCGTGAAACATGTGGTTGACCAGCCTTTGGTAGGTTGCCCCTGCGTTCATGAGCCCGAATGGCATCCGCTTCCAGAAGTACATGTTTTTCTCGGTAAGGAAGGTGGTGTGCTTCTGGTCGTCTGCGGCCATCGGGATCTGGTGGTAGCCGGCAAATGCGTCCATGAAAGTAAGCATCTCGTGCCCGGCCGTGCTGTCCACCAGGTGGTCGATGTGTGGCATCGGGAAGTGATCTTTTGGGCAAGCCTTGTTCAGGTCTGTGAAGTCGATGCATAGTCGCCAGGTGTTGTTGCTCTTTTTGACGAGTACAACGTTGGATACCCATTGAGGCTTGTCATCGGGGTCGACCATTCCGATGAGTTTGTTGTCGAGCAGTTTTTTGACCTCGGTGGCAATGACCGCGTATTTGTCTGGGCCAAATTTCCTTCTTTTCTGTGAGATCGGCTTGCGGGATGGATCGATGTGCAATTGGTGTGAGCATACGGCTGGATCGATCCCGACCATGTCTTCGTGGGACCAGACGAATACGTCTAAGTTCTCTTCTAAAAATGCGGTTATCTTTGCCCGCATCTCGCCGGACATTGACGAACCGAGTTGGACACTTACTTCCGGCCGATTCTTCATTGTGACCGAAATTAATTCTTCGATCGGACTGGCTCCCCGCTCGCCGTAGCGTGGATCGTCGATCTTCCCTGTTAGGCTTTTGTCAATCTCCATGGGTTCGTACCCGAGCCTTGGCTCCAGGTCGACTTGGATGTTCTCAAAAGTTTGCGAATCTTCTTCCATTGGGTGGGCAGCGGGTGGGATTACTTCGTCTATTTCCATGTCTCCCTCCCCGATTGTGCAGACATAATCTAGATTTGCAAAATTTGAAATAACATCGATATACGCCAAACATCCGCGTGCCATTTTCTGATTTCCCTTAAGAGTCCCAACCTTCCCGGAGGGGGTTGGGAACTTGATACAATAATAGAATGCTGAGGCGGCGGCTTCGAACTCGTGCTCGAATGGCCTGCCGAGAAACCCGTTATAGGTTGACGGCTGGTCGACAATGATAAAGTCGAGCTGTTTCGAAGCCTTAACCTCAGCGTCTATACTAGAAACTAATTCTACGGCTAGCCTAACTATTCCGTAGGGTTTCACTGTGGCGTCGCCGAAACCTTTGATAACCTGGTCGCATGGCTCCACATACTTCTCAAAGGAGTTGTCCAGCTGGTCGAATGCGGCTTTGAAGAGGATGTTGCAGTAGGCCCCGTTGTCGACGAGCATGCGATGGACGGTGACGCCCATGATGTTGACGGACACGACTAGGGCGTCGTGGTTCGGGTAGATGACCCCGGTGCGATCCTCCTCCTTGAAGGCGAGGAGGTTTGACTCCTTTGCCGTCGTGTTGATCGGCAGGGCGATTTGATGGATATTGTCCATCGCTCGCAGCTCGCTCTTCTGTCTGCGGTTGGAGAGCGAGGTGGTAGGTGCGGAGCCTCCCACCGGGGAGAGCATGTTGACCGCCCGCCGGGCCTGATGTTCCGGCATTGGTGGGCATATGAGGGCCACCTCCCGGTTTGGCTCCACGGGGTGGGCATCGGCCTGAGCCTCCGGCCTAGCAGCCGGCCTCTTCATGAACTCCTCCAGCCTCCCCTCCTCGAAGAGTCGCCAGAGTTGCTTCAGGAGGTCGCGACACTCACTCGTGTTGTGCCCGACGGTTTGATGGTAGTGGCAGTACTTGTTGGGGTTGAGCTGCATCCCCGGCTTGTGGACCCATGGCCGCGCCTTGGGCATCATATTTTTGTCCCGGATCTGCACATAGACGAACTCCGGGGTGGCCGACAATTTTTCGGCCAGCTTCACCTCGACGGAATCGAAGGGCTTGAAAGGCTGGGGAGCCCGGTAGGAAAAGTTCCTCCGGCTTGATGTGGTGCCTGCCGAGGCGCGCGGTTTCTCCTTCTCGGTAGGGGTGCTCTCGCCCAGCCGCTGTGCCAGGATGTCCGCATTGTAGATGATTTTTCCGGCTCGCTGCCGGAACTCTGCGTAGGACTTGGGGTAGTCCTTGTTCATCGACTTCCACAGTTTGGTTCTTAAGCGGAGTCCGCCTATGATCCCGACGAGCTTGACCTCGTCCCCGACGGGCTCGCCCTCCATAATGATGCGATCTACCCGGTCGATGTACGCCCGGTCCGTCTCGTCTTTCCCTTGGTCCAAGTTGGCCATGCGGTTGGCGCCGGCCATTCGTGGCGCCATCGAGGAGAAGTGCTCCAAGAACAGTTCCCCTAGCTGGTGGAATGAAACCACCTTCCCCGCGGGAAGCGAGGAGTACCATCGGTGAGCCTGTCCCCCAAGGTTAACGGGAACATCCTGCACTTGGTGGCATCCGTTGCCCCCATGGAGATCATGTAGGTGGAGTATTTGCTGAGATGGGTGACGGGGTCTGTCTCCCCGTCATATTGGCCCACGGCGGCCACGTTGATTTTTGGTTGGGCCGGGGCCCGCACCAAGATGTCTGCGAGGGGCGAGTTGGGGATGTAGGGGACATGATGTTGCCCGTCCCGCCTCTCGAGCTTGGCCTCAAGGTCCGAGACCTTCTTCAGGATGGCGGCCATGGCGTTGTCGGCCGCGGGGGGAGAACGGGGACGAGGGTTGTCCCCCAAGCGGTCACGGACCGACGGCCTCGGAGCCGCGTCGTTGTGACGCCTGGGAGATCGTGCCTGTTCTCGCTCCCGGGGCCTGGAGCTGGCGTTGGACTCACAAGGTCGGGCAGCTCCCCGAGCCTGGGATCCTAATCGGGAGAAAACCGATCCCGCAGGTCGGCGAGAAACCCGCTGTGAGTCGGCCTCCTCATCGAGGCGCCTCTTTAGATTCTGAGGCCGGGGGTTGCTGGCGGCCCTCCTGGCCGCCTCTTGCTCCTGCCGGGGCTGGCAGGTGGTCCTGCTCCGGGCTGGCTCCTTTCCAGGTCGGTGAGTGCGGATAGGAGCGGCGTCGATCTCGGCCTGACGGCATTCGATCATGGCCCTTGCGGCCTGGAGGTCCTCCGGAGTTCTTATGGCCGACAAGAACTCGAAAGGACCCTGAAGGGTTTCCGCCGTGGCCGGAGCCGGAGTGGCGATTTAACCGATGTCCTCGACTTGCTGCTGGGTTCGTGTGGCCTTCGAAGTGGTCATTTCCTGAATGAAAGTGGATGGGATTTCGTTCGGGGTGACTAGATAAATGAAACCGAGTGTACTTCGATATTAGTCACCCTCCTTCTAGCGCCAAATTGTTGACAGCGATTTATAACGGATTTCGCTGCCGGGTTCCTAGCGGGTAGGATTTGATATCAATGTTGACAAAGAGTAATAAATGTGAGAGTAAATGAGCTCTCAAGTATGTATTTGCAATAAATGTGATGTGTTCTACAAATGGGCATTTAAAGCCCTATTTATAGTGTACAAGGTGGGGGTTCCCCATGCTTGGTAGGTGGACCGGTGGGTCCCCCCTACTCCTAGCTGGAAGGTAATAAGTGGCTACAGCCTCCCCTACGGGCCAATGAGGAGACGCCACGTGGCGCTGTCACCCCTGAGGTGATTGGACTTGGCCCCAACTGCCCTCTTTGACCCTGTCACGTCCTCTGGATTGATGGCACTCGACGTCCTCTCACAGCTGGCGCGGTCTGGGGGTCGGGCAGACGGGTACTCGGGTACCGGGGAGCGAGTCCGGATGAAAATGCCCCGGTTGACCATTTGCGGGCAGGCGGGTAGAGCCCCTGCACAGGGGCTCGTCGCTGGTCGCCCGATATCCGGGCCTGTGGACTAAGTACCCTTCCCGGCAGATCCCAGAGGCTCGCGTCGGGCAGCGTCTGGGTCCCCGCCCGTCTGTCTGACCGGTCGGAGGATTGCTCTCATCCGAGCCCGCTACAGTAGTGGGCCTGTATCCGATACCCGATGGGTCGGGTAGTAAAACATCGGGTGTAACACATATAATACTTTGCCATAAATTTATACTTATTGATGAACATGTGATCATTTCCGCATTCGCATGATAGCGCCTTTAAAGTTAGATGTGTTTTCCCTTCTCGTAGGAAAAAGAAAAGGGAGCAATAGTTTTGAGAAATCAGTGTACGATTGAATGTAAAAAAACAAAAAACATTGAAAATGAGAGTGTGATTAGATGTGAATTGTTTATAGTTAATATAATGAAATATTATTCGTGTTATTTTAATTATTTTTTATTTAAATATATTTGATGTTTTATGTAAAATTACGTGGATTATAATTTATTAAGTTTATGAAATACGAATTAAAATTTATTTGTTGTTGAAAAATGGGAGAAAGTTCTTTCAAAGTTGAGCAAATGAATAGAGATGGATACAGGTGGCAAGGGTGAAAACTATTTGTGCACTCGGTCCCTCAAAGTTAGGGGGAAATTCCAACAATGTATGGCATATGTTAACCCAATGAGATCATGTAGTCGGAATACTTGGTAAGATGAATTTTTGGATCCACACTCCCCTCATAGAGAATATTGGTGGGGAAATGAATCTTTTTTTGGATTGGGCCTTTGAGATTGCAAATGACAATGGTGAGGAAGGCAAGGGTCGCCTCGACCCCTTTCTAAGTCTAGCTGATTTTGTAGATCTTCGATTGTCTTCCTCATTGCCTGCATTTCATTCCGAGGCAACCCCTGACTTGGAGGTTGTTCGACGGGTGATGGTTCTTGACCAGTCATCCGTCGTAGTCCCTCACTCGAAGTGGTTACCTTATATGCGGGCTTTTTTAGGTTGCTTGTCCCATTCGTGCCCAGATGCCCAAAAGTAGACTTCTTTAGCCTCTCATGAATTGAAGGGCGAGGAGTCGTGGGTGCAGCTCATCCTTCAGGTGCTGGTGGGTGTGCATTCTCTTCTCCGTTCGCCCGGGGTCGACTCTCCGTGGGTTCCGAGCCGATCACTTACTTTTGTCTTCCCTTTTGCCCCTGGGCCTAGCTTTGTTAGCCTCATTGGGTTGCTCGCCCACAAACTACCTTTGACGATGTTCTCCAGCTGGATTAGACACAACTCTTGTTTGGGACGGGCCTGCTTGATCACGCTGTTTCTGGAGAGTGCGCAATATCGCAATAGTTTCCTCAAGATCCTCCAGGTTTCGGGCCAAAGCTTCCATTTCTGGCGGAATGCCATTATTAGTCGTTGTTGGTAGGGGAGAGCAGAGTTCAGTTAAAATCGAAAAATCGAGCCGAACCGAACTATCAATTCAATTCGGTTATGTTGGTTTTCGGTTAGGTATCGGTTTTACATTTTAGAAATTTTAGCTTTCGGTTATGTATGCAAAAATACCAAAATAACCGAAACTGAACCGAAATGATATATATATATATATATATATATATATCTAATTTCTGGCCCTAGTTACATTTACTCATTTTTAAATTTGTTGTTGTCGTCTCTTTTGGTTGTATTTCTAGATAATGTTTATTTTGGTTGTATTGCACTGTTGTTGAATAGACTATGGATGAGATATGAATTTATAAGCATTTTGATATTTTAATGTGGTTGTATCCTTTTGTTTATTTTGAATATTTTTATTGTGGGTTATTTGTTTTGATTGCAATCTATTAATATATATGAGTTTGAGTTATTAGCAAGTTATAACTGTAGAAATATGTCCCAATTTAAAAGTCCACTATATTTTGATTTTTCAGTTATTTACCGAAACCGAAATTTTTGGTTTTGGTATTTTCGGTTTTAAGAAAATTCGGTTCGATTTCGGTTAATTTTATATATAATTCGATCTATTTCAGTTATGGATTTACGATTCGGTCCGGTAACCGAACCGAGTCATGCTCTATCCTAGTTGTTGGTCCATTCCTGTTCGGAATAGCATGTGAATTTCATGCTTGTCGACCAACCGAGGAGGCCCCGGTTGGTGGGGTTCTTGCCGGAGTGTTGGAGAGTTGAGTATCTCGTGAGTATGTCATATGTGTATGAACACCTTTGAATCTTCAAATCTTTAAATGAAGAACACAAGAACACCTTCGAATATTCAAATTAGATTTGAATTTCTTGATGATTTCTTCGATAATTGGAGGTTTGGACCCTCCTTCTAACGCCAATTTCTTGATGATTCGATCTAATCACGAAGATTAATGGTTGTTTAATCTTAACAAAATCACCAAACAATTACGTGTAAGTAATTCTTGAGGTAAAAATGTTATAAACGAAAGATTGGGGTAAATATGGGAGTGATTTCGTGTATTTGTACGGGTATGAGAATATGAGTACAAGTATAGGAGTTTAATGTGTATTTTAGGATAATATACATATTTTTATTCATTAAATTCAAGATATTTATAAAAAACACCTACAAGTAGGAGGTGTCAACCTTTCACCTTCTACTTTGCATGCATTTACATGTGTACTTTTGACCTTATTTATACATTTGCTTAGTTACAGAGTCTTGCTCGTCCCTGGGCCTCTTAGGTGAGAATTCTCATCTCTACCCTTCCTTTAGATTGGTCATCTCTGTTGGAGTTATCCTTCACCCTACTCACACAGCCTTCTAGATGTGTTTATAAGATTGACGATTTTCTGGGGCTGCTTACCCAGTAGGGCTTGCGTCCATCTGGTCTTTTGACATGATCCTGCATTAGGGTTTAAGAGTTGCTCGTCTATGTCATTAGGTTATTCGTCTATCAACACATATATTAAAAGAAAAAGTACTTCAAAATATTCATGGTGAATAGGCGTGGTTCGATATACCGAAATTTTCATTACATTATCATGTAACGTATCAAAAAATTTAGTGTGTGCAAACCTATATTGACACCATACCAATTTTTTTTTTATGATCAGGACCATACCAAAATTTTAATATACCAAAATCTTGAACGATATCAATATATATTTTTTCATACCAATATTTTGACAAATAGTTTTATACATAAATTCATATGCGATATCAGAATGCATTTTGTGTTGGAATTTTTGATGACTGTGGAAATAATAATTTAAAAAATTAAAATAAAATTACAACTCGATATAGAAATTTACACTGAAATAGAAAAGAGAGAAAAAATGTGTGTCGAGTCGAGGAAGGTCTCTTCCCCGGTAGTGCTCTTCGGTTCTGGAAATACGTCCCCAAAGGTAAAACGACACTTTCGTCTTCAAGAGTACAGCACCGCAGGTCTTGAAGCTCCGGCGAACAGAAAGAATGTATGAACTGGTCTGCTTTCTTAAAGACTCTATATGCTAGAATACTTAGGGAGAGAGTGAGAGAGATTTTCTGTGTGGCGCCAGAAACTATGCATGCAGACACCTATTTATAGGCCTCCAAGACTCACACATGCATGGAAGGATTGTTAGTCAAACTACGAACCTGAACCTTTCTGCATTCCGGTTCGTCTCAACCAAAATAAGGGAGACGTAAGTCACTCCCAATTAAACGAAAATCAGGGAATTTGCCAACAATTGAAATTCATCACATGTTTTGCATGTTTATCATGCACTTTCATGTCCTCTTCAATGAATCTGGACACTCCAGATTTCCGGGCTAAGTCCAAACTTTGGGCTCAACAAACTTAGAAAACTCTTTTAAGGCTCAAATACAACCCAAAGATCAATTGTCAAGGACCAATAACCAAGGTCCAAGATCCAATGTCTTTAGCCCAATCTAAATTAAATTTTCTTTTAATTTTCACTCATATATTAATATTAGTAAACACCAATAATTTCCAACATTTTGAAAATTTGAAGAGAATTTTACCAAAATATTAAATATACCGAACATATGATTTTTTTAAATTATTCTATAAAAAATACCAAAGTTTATAAATATACTTACTATTGTCGTACCTAAACTTTCGATACAATATTATACATTTTCGAAAATTTGTTTGATACTTTGGAGATTTACTCTAATTGCCAACCAAATATATAAAATTCGACTCAGTTCGATTACACTAACATTGATAGCAATAATTTTGTCTCACCTAAAATGTTTTATAGTATTATTATTATTATTATTATTGCATATATCTTGTGTTTATTAATTTTGATTTTCTATAGTTTAAACTCATAAAATTTTCTAAAAATATTTATAGGACAATTATTTTTGCCCAGCTTTTAAAAAAATGTTTTTTTCCAAAAAAAAAAAAAAAAAAATTAGGCAAAAAATAATTACACTACAAGTTTTTTTTTTTTTTCTCTTTATATACTCCGATACTCTGCTTCTGAATTGTAATGGCGAAATATAGATACACGTAATTGTGGAGGTCCACTTTGAGAAAAGTGTATGACCATTGAAACACAAGCATATGCTCTCATTACATCCCCATTAATATACGTGTTTTCCAAAGCTTTTCCCATTCCCATTACTCTCTCTATTTCTTCAACTTTCGGTTTCCATTCTTCTGAGTTACAACAAAACCCATCAACAAAAATTCTCCATTTTGAATTTGATTTTCTGGGTTTTGCGTCTAATTCCGGTCTTCCTCTTATCCATTTCTTCACGCTCAATCAACTCACCCTTTTGAAATTCTTCTCGTAATCTCTCACATTTCAAGTGGATTTTTTCTAACTTTTATTTTTTAATTCTTTTTTGCTAAATTGTTTCATTTTTTTTCTTGAACTTTGGGTGGAGGATATAAGAATTGTGATGGGGAGAATTTTTGAGATAACTCTGGAAGGCAAGATTTATAGTTGCAAGCACTGTGGAACTCATCTTGCACTTACTGATGACATCGTCTCCAAGGTTTATCTTCTTCTGCTTTCAATTTATGGGAATCGTCAATCTGTTTTTCTTCTTCTTTATTTGATGCAAAATCTTGAATTTGGGTTTAATTCTGTCCTTTTTCCGATTCCTTTGATATGGGGCAATCGTGGTAGGTTTACCAGTTGTGATCAGTTTTGGGTTTTCAATTAATCTGATCTGAATAGTTGACTTTTGTTGTTTTGAATCTTTGGTGTGATTAATGATTTCTGACATTACATTAAGATGGGCATATCTTGAAATCATAGGTGTATATAATCAATTTGCCTATCAATTTATATAAGCCTAAATGTCTGATAGTTAGTATATTTTGATTGTTGGTATTTCTGGGAGAAGCATCTTTTTCTAAGTTTTAAATATTCTTGATTTAGGGATTAACTAATAGATATATGATTGAACTTGGAGAACAGAGAAATGTTGAGAAATTATGCCCTCTATTGTGCTATTTCAAACTTCGAATTGAAGACTTAGTTTTGACTTTGTTCCCAATTTTTGAGAGTCTCTGTAGTTGGAGTGGAACAATGGCAATTTTATTTAGATGACTTTGTTTAGATATTCACAAAGAAAACCGGGTGCCTGCTGATTAATGTTTAAAATGGCGAAGGTGATTTTCACTTGATTGAAATGGATGTCCAAAGTTATTTGTTCTTGGAGAGTAACAGGGGTTTCTTCACCATAGACGACTTCTAATGAGACTCCATGGTTTTTTTATACTTTACATGTTATCTTATCATAGATTTTTAGGAACACTGATTAATCAAATGGTAAAACCCTTGTTATATCTAGAGGGACGAATATCAAGTGTTTTGTTGTGTTATGCTTCTTGGTTCGATCACAACTTGTTTGACTCATTCCTTTTATTTGTTCAGTCTTTCCACAGCAGGCATGGAAGGGCTTATCTCTTCAGTAAGGTGTAAGTTTTTCTTTATTTTTGGCAGCTGATACGTGTTTCTGCCACTTTTAAGGGCACGAGACGACTTTATATATGATGAATTAGTAAGTTGGAGAATAAGTTTTTCCTTGTGCAGTTTTGTATTCATTTGGTTTAGGGATGTTTGGCAAATGAAATGGCATGCAATTTCTCATGTTTTGTGCAGTTTTGTCTAATGCTCTTCTCTGATCGTCCTTATCTCCAATTGATTAAAATAATATTAATAATAATAATAATTATAATAATAATACATCTTTAGAGAACGTGAGTTGGATTCTGCTCAGGCACGAGAGTTGTTGGATCGATCAATCATTAGGATATAGTTGTTGGATCGATCAATCATTAGGATATAGTTGTCGATTAATAACTTCAGTAATTTCAATTAAAAATTAAGAGTGTAGTCCTGTTCTTTTAGTGGGGTAGAATGTGACTAATAAATTAATCGTTGATTCATCAAGAGTTGAATCAAGATTAACGTATTGGAGTTTAATGGTGGCTCTACAATGGACTCGTTGCAGAATTAATGTTATGGTGGATTGATTGTATTTGTATTATAATGTTAATTTATTTGACATTCTATGATAATAAAATCAGAAATTTGGTAGGAGATCACGAACAATGAAGGAATTTTAAATATTCACATGCTAGAAATCCTTTCATTTGCACTTGTGTGCAAAGTATTGAACAGAAATACGTAGTAGAATCAGCTTGAATTCGACGCTGTTTCTTTTCTTCTCCAGAGTGAACGTAACTCTCGGGGAGAAGGAAGAACGATTGATGATGACTGGGGCACACATAGTCGCAGATATATTCTGTGTCCGATGCGGTTCGATTGTCGGTTGGAAATATGTAAGAATCCCGGGATACAAAAATCTCGTTTTTTTTATAAGTTCTAACATGCCTACTTGTCTATAATCTTCATGCCGTTATCATCAGGAAACTGCCCAGGAAAAGAGTCAGAAGTACAAGGAAGGCAAATCCGTTCTCGAGAGGTGTGTTTCTTTTCAAATTAGAGAAATTGTACGCTGAGTTTTTCGTGATTTTGAGACGAAATATGTTAATATTTTTAATAGGTTTAAGATTTCTGGGCCGGATGGGAGTAATTACTGGGTGAGCCATGGAGCACATTTTGGGGGAAGTGATGCTGATGATGCTTGATTTGTTGTCTTAAAATCCACACATTTGATCTCCAATTGTACATTCTTAAACCTCCTTTGTTTTTCTTGAATTGACATTAATACCCTCCTACAACTTGTGGTATCATGTTTCTGTGATGTATATACATTTGAATTGACAATTAATCTGCTATTGAAACTTTGTTGTAACATCAGAAACTGGGCCTCTTAACAATTATTTATTTTCTTCACTTGGTTTATTTGTTATAATCCCCATGTACAAGGGAGGTTTTAGTACTAAGTTGAATTACTACTACTTCAAGTGCAAATCCATCGTGCTTGATCCTCTTAAGCTTATGGAACGAGAAGCGTGCAATCTGGTATGCTCGAGCTTGCTCAAGATGCTTCAGTCGCGCAACACGGGAGTCTTTAGCCTGAACTGGGAAGGATTGTGTCGCACCTCCAAATATCTTCCAAAACTGTAAGAGAAGCTACAATTTCATTGATTGTTCCACATTTGAAGTTATATTATCAGTAGACAGATCGATTGTAATGAACTGTTTGTATTTCCCAATAAAATGTAAATTTGATCAGCATTCTCTTACAATTCAGTGTTGATTTGTCAAATTCCAACTGATGTGTATTTTTAGTCAGACAAATATAAATTAAATGCAATTTTATTCGCATATTCATTTACCTGCTTATTTTTGTCTATTCTTTTTAGTATTTCATTAATTTTAATTATTTCATATGAGACAGTCTTACCAGAGATTTTCCCTAATGTTAGTCATAGTACCTGAAATTCACAAACTAAATGTGATTTTGCACCATCGGAAAAAGGAAATATTGATTTGTATGCACATTTACGTTAATATACAAATATGTCATTATTTTACTCGAAAAAATGCATTCTTATAAAAACTGTGTCGTTTTAAGTATGCAATAATTTTGGGATGGAGGGGGTACTTATTTACTGTTATGATTTATGAAATAATAAAATAGTGGATGTCCTTTTGATTACTCAAATAATTACATGAATTATGGGGGTGTCCTTTAATTATACTTTCACAATATTAATGCATGCATGTGTAGAAATAGGTGGTGCAACTTCATTTGGTAAGCATGAAAAGTTGAACAATACAATATGATACTCCCTACAATATTTCTCTCTACATTGCCTTCTTTTCTACACATTTCATTAGTTTCACAACACGTTATCAGCACGAGTGCTCTATGCTTTTAGATTTTAGAATTTTAATTCTTTCGTCAACTAACGAGTATTTTATTACTGCAAAGGTACGTTTACAATCTGGGTCGATTTTTTTCGCTTGTAAATCATTGTTGTTTCAGCAATATATATAGATGTTGTTATTCTCGTTTGTACCTTTAATTGACCCATATTTCTTATTTTAATAATAAAATTTTAGTTAGTCGGATTTTACTATCACATATTTAATTTCAAGAAAATGGGAACTTTACAGAGAATCTTAAACGAATTATATATACATAGATATTAACAATGTTATTGTGAGTAGTATGTGTATTCCTCTTGCGTGTATGTGTGTTGTTTTGCGAGTTGAGTTGGAAGATTAATAATATGTTTGTGCTTGTGAGATATATTCAGATTATTCTTAATGATTTTTTTTTAAAGATTTTATAATTACTAGTTTCATTAATTTTAGGTTGTTCCGCCTTATATTTCCACTTACATGTAATTGCTATGAATTAAATAAGGGTATTGTTTGTTGGAAGCTTGTTACTTATTTGTAAAGATGTATTGTTTGAATTATAGTGGTATCATTATATACACAAGTGTGTTGCTCTTGTTTATTTGATCAAATAAATTAAATATGTGGCAAAACTATATAATGGTTAGAAAAGATAAAAGCATATTGGTGAGTTTCTTGATACTATTTTGGCTATCTTGTTTTGTGTTGAGTTTTATTTTGAACTTGATATTGATTACTATATCTATTTGGACATGTCTAAGACAACATCTTCATATATGAGACAAGACAACAAGCACAAATATCATAGACTTGATCAATTTTTGAGTTCTCATTAAAATTTATGAGGTGAAACCACAATTGATAGGATATGCTTGAAGAAAACTTTTTTATATTTCACATGTCTCGAATTTACTCCTATAGCTGCAATATCGAGAAAAATGATTTAAGAAATATTATGAACAAATTCTCTGTATTCTCTTGTATATTGAGAAAATCTTGGGTTCCAACCTATTGATGCTAGTCCATTTCTTGAAGCAAATGAGCTTTAGTCTCAAATTTTTGGATTTTGACATGTAAGAAGTTGTGGGCATGGTCATGGTAGATATATATCATATAACCATAATAACCATGATTGTGATATAACCATGATCGTGATAAATTACAAATTGTCTCCACTATGAGGAACAATGTTAATTTTTGTGTCATGAAAGGTCATTGGTTTCGTATGTGTCGATATTACATCATCTTGTTAAATTTTATTAAGTATCCTTAAAAAAATGAGGAAAATGTTGAGATTAATCATGTGTAATGGTGATGATGAAGAAAAAAAGTTTCTGATTTAGAGAATGGGGAGACGAATGTTAATACTATGAGTTGTACTGCAAATTTGCTTGATGATTTCGGAAGAGTCGCAATATTTCTCCTTGAATGGACTAAACTTGTTATAAAATTATGCACTATAGTCGCTCAAGTCTCAAAGATTTGTTGGGTTTTAAAGATCAACTGAAAAAATGAACTTGTAAAAATAACCTTGAATTTCCTTAATTTTTGAAAAAAAAAAGTGAACTCAAAGTTCAAAGGATTATACATTTGCATCAAATTGCAAATCAATAATCGAGTGCATTCAGTGACTCCAATAGAGTTACTAAATCACATATTACTAAACAAAATATTCTGACAAAGATTGGTGTCCCTGAAGGACAAATACCAAGTGATAATGAACTCGTAGCACACTTGAAGCGTGGGTGACCTCTTGGTCAAACGACAAAAATCCTCGAAAGAAAGAGGATTATATTAAAGTAATGAGTCAAAAACTCCAAATCACACACACTAATAAAATTCAGTCTCCTGAAGAGGTTGCCTCTAAAGACGATGCTCCTGAAGAGCTAATGACTACTCTCCTTTATAACTAGTGTGTGGGAAATAACAAACAATATCTATCTGCGAATATTTGATTGCATGTGCATTATATAATTACATATCACCACCACTGCACCACAATTTACCTCAACAGCGCGGCTGGCTGACTGCACATTTGATGAAGATCATTTCTCGACATTAGGGAGAGATTATAATCCAAATTAAATAAATATTGAGAAATTTCCCTGAAGGAAAAGATCTTCATTATGTAATCCCACACAGAGTCAAACTGAAACAGAAGTTCAAAAGATAATTAATTTGTAATATTCAGTAAATAATCTGTCAGATGTGTATACCAATCATAAAGGAGTGACTACGTCGCATATAACTGCAGTATATGCTCTACAAAATATAAAGGTTCTAATGAAATCAAGTATATTTATTTGTACGCCAGCAGCGTAAATGACCTCTAAACATGAAAAATAAATCCGCGATAAATTAAAGATAGCTAAATATTAAGTCACTCCGAAATTATCCTGAAGAAATACGTTTGGATGACGAAAATCCTAGTAATGAAACACGTGCACGAAATAATCAAAACACTAGGATTGCTGAATGACCATATCAAAATATTATGGGAAATAATGAAGGTCTGGTTGATATAAATAAATATAGGAGAAACTTACAATACAATATTATCGTTGTCGACAATATATTCGTGTCCACTATTGCTTTTACTATCATTAATAAAAATTTGGATCTAGTACCTAAGTTGAGTGTCAGAAGCACTCTGACTAGGTGAAATAGCATGAAGCAAATTGTGGCAAAGCTAGACTCGCTAAACAATATAAAGTGTTGATTTTATTATACGTACACCCAGAAGCGTGTATTTGTACAAAATTAAAATAAGCATAACATGGTGGCAAGATACAAAGCGAGATTAGTAGCTCAAGGGTTTTCGCAGAGACCCGATATTAATCGGACATATTCTCCTGTTACGTATAAAGTAATATTCCGCTATTTAATATCTCTAGCAACCAAGGTTAAAAATATCGCGATATATCGCTGATATATCATAAATTTTGAGATTGGAATATGGATATTGGGGTGCAATGTGTTTTTTACAGCTTATCGCGGATATATTGCGATATATCGCAAATTATCGATATCGCTTCACTTGTAGTACAAAAGTGAATGAGAATCGGGAAATATCGCAGATATATAGCAGATATATAAAAATACCATATTTTTTTTTATGTTTATTGTTTTTAAGTTTATTCTTTATATGTTTATTATTTTTCTAAGTTGACCTAGCATTAAAGTGAGTATGTATAGAGTAAAATTGGTTCATAGATGAATCACTTTGCAATACTTTTTATTGTAATCAATTAGTTCTCTTTAATGTAACCAACTGATACTCTTTAGTTAAATAATTAATGTTCTTCGTACCCTTCACTGGAAACAACTAATACCCTCCAAAGTAATACCCTTTAGTAAAAACAATTAATAGGTCATCAACCAATACCCTTTATGCAGGATTACTCCAATGTTACGAATCGGTATCAACATTGTTTGGACAAAGTTGATATTTCATCTTCTGTATTTGAATCTCATAGTTCATCATTTCTGTACTAATTGTATTGTATCATGTAATATTCGTTATCTTGTATTGTATTATATATTATATTTTGTATTGTATTGTATTATGTATTATATCTTATATTGTATTGAATTATATTATATTATGTATTATATTATCATTTGTTTTACGCAGTATTTATATAGTCTATTATCTATATGATTGCTTTAAACATGTAATTTTATAGTAATTTTAAATGGAACATATGCATAATATCATATTATAGTACTCCCTAAAATTTCATGTTAAATTTCCAAAATTTTAATGAAGTTTCCTTCATTTTTCAAAAAATTTGCGATATCGATATATCCATCGATATATCCATAAATTTAAGGTTGCGATATTATTTGCGATAACGATATTTTCATCCTTGCTAGCAACAAATATAAAAATTTGGAGATTGTTCCTACCTTCAACCCCGACACAGTATCGGATCTTCAATTTGGGCAATACTTCTCCGGTGACGGTTCCGATGATGGTTGGGATTTTGGAGAAGCAATTGAAAGTGAAGGCGAAGAAGAATGTGGTCAAAATGCCCGGAAACGGCGACGTTCCGTTCACCCACGCGAATATAAGCTCGGCCCGGAGAGAAATCGGGTACAGGCCCACTACCGATTTGCAAACCGGGTTGAGAAAGTTTGTTAAATGGTATTTATCTTATTACGGCTACAATCATGGAAAATCTCCAATCGTACGTCTACAACAAAACGTTATCAGCACGAGTGCTCTATACTTTTAGATTTTAGAATTTTAATTCTTTCGTCAACTAACGAGTATGTTATTACTGCAAAGGTACATTTACAATCTGGGCCAATTTTATTCGCTTGTAAATTTATTTCAGTAATATATATAGATGTTGATATTCTCGTTTGTACCTTTGATTGACCCATATTTCTTATTTTAATATTTTAGTTAGTCAGATTTTACTATCCCATATTTATTTTTCAAGAAACCGGGAACTTTATAGAGAATCTTAAACAAATTATATATACATAGATATTAATAATGTTATTGTGAGTAGTATGTGTATTCCTCTTGCGTGTATGTGTGTTATTTTGCGAGTTGACTTGGAAGATTAATAATATATTTGTGCTTGTGAGATATATTCAGATTATTCTTAATGATTTTTGTTAAAGATTTTATAATTACTAGTTTCATTAATTTTAGGTTGTTCCGCCTTATATTTCTACTTACATGTAATTGCAATGAATTAAATAAGGGTATTGTTTGATGGAAGCTTGTTACTTATTTGTAAAGATGTATTGTTTAAATTATAGTGGTATCATTATATACACAAGTGGATTGCACTTGTTTATTTGATCATATAAATGAATTATGTGGCAAAACTCTATAATGGTTAGAAAAGATAAAAGCACATTGGTGAGTTTCTTGATAACTATTTTGGCTAACTTGTTTTTGTGTTGAGTTTTATTTTGAACTTGATATTGATTACTACATCTATTTGGACATGTCTAAGACAATATCTTCATATATGAGAAAAGACAACAAGCACAAATATCATAGACTTGATCAATTTTTGAATTCTCATTTAAATTTATGAGGTGAAACCACAATTGATAGGATATGCTTGAAGATTTTTTTTTATATTTCGCATGTCTCGAATTTATTCCCGTACCTGCAATATCGAGAAAAATGATTTAAGAAATATTATGAACCAATTGTTTGTCTTCTCTTTATATTGAGAAAATCTTAGGTTTCAACCTACTGATGCTAGTCCATTTCTTGAAGCAAATGAGATTTAATCTCAAATTTTTGGATTTTGACATGTAAGAAGTTGTGGTAGATATAACAATATGCATGGTCATGGTAGATATATCTTATATAACAATAATAACCATGATTGTGATATAACCATGATCGTGATCTAACCATGATCGTGATAAATTACCAATTGTCTCCACTATGAGGAACAATGTTACTTTTGTGTCACGAGGTCATTGGTTTCGTATGTATCGAACATTGGATCATCTTGTTAAATTTTATTAAGTATCCCTAAAAAAATGATGAAAATGTTGAGATTAATCATGTGTAATGGTGATGATGAAGAAAATATATTTCTGATTTAGAAAAGAGGGAGACGAATGTTAATACTATGAGTTGTACTGCAAATTTTCTTGATGATTTCGGAAGAGTCGCAATATTTCTCCCTGAAGGGACTAAACTTGTTATAAAATTATGCACTATAGTCGCTTATGTCTCAGAGATTTGTTGAGTTTTAAAGATCAACTGAAAAAATGAACTTGTAAAAATAACCTTGAATTTCCTTAATTTTTGAAAAAAAAAAGTGAACTCAAAGTTCAAAGGATTATACATTTGCATCAAATTGCAAATCAATTATCGAGTGCATTCAGTGACTCCAATAGAGTTACTAAATCACATATTTCTAAACAAAATATTCTGACAAAGATTGGTGTCCTTGAAGGATAAATACCAAGTGATAATGAACTTGTAGCACGCTTGAAGCGTGGGAGACCTTTTGGTCAAAAGACAAAAATCCTCGAAAGAAAGAAGATTATATTAAAGTAATGAATCAAAAACTCCAAATCACACATACTAATAAAATTCAGCCTCCTGAAGAGGTTGTCTCTAAAGACGATGCTCCTGAAGAGCTAATGACTACTCCTCTTTATAACTAGTGTGTGGGTAATAAAAAACAATATCTATCTGCGAATATTTGATTGCATGTGCATTATATAATTACAAATCACCACCATAATGTACCTCAATAGCCCGGCAGGCTGGCTGCACATTTGATTAAGATCGTTTCTCGATATTAGGGGGAGATTAGAATCCAAATTAAATAAATGTCGAGAAATTTTCCTGAAGGAAAAGATCTTCATTATGTAATCCCACTCAGTAGTCAAACTGAACTAGAAGTTCAAAAGATAATTAATTTGCAATATTCAGTATATAATCTGCCAGATGTGTATATCAATCATAAAGGAGTGACTACGTCGCATATAACTGCAGTATATGCTCTACAAAATATAAAGGTTCTAATGAAAAGTTGATCAATACAATATGATTCTCCCTATCAATAGGATTTACCACATAAGTCCAGACTGTTTGAGCCCATACAAAGACCTTTGCAATTTGATAGAATAAACTTCTCTTGGATTTGATTGACATGTTTTAGGCATGTTAAATCCTTCTAAGATTTTCATATATATTTATTTTCAAGATAACTGTATAAATATCAATGATTGCATCATTTGACTCATTCCCAAATTTTTATATGTGTTGCCAGAGATGTTAAATAGTGGAACAATACTTTATACATAACAGGAGAATATGTCCGATTAATATCGGGTCTCTGCGAAAATCCTTGAGTTACTAATCTCGCTTTGTATCTTACCACCATGTTATGCTCATTTTAATTTTGTACAAATACACACTTCAGGGTGTACGTATAATAAAACCAGCATTTTATATTGTTTAACGAGTCTACCTTTGCCACAATTTGCTTCATACTATTTCACCTAGTCAAAGTGCTTCTGGCACCCAACTTAGGTACTGGATCCAAATTTTTAATGATAGTAAAAGCAATAGTGGACACGAATATGTTGTCGATAACAAATAATATTGTATTGTAAGTTTCTCCTGTATTTATCTATATCAACCAGATCTTCATTATTTCCCATAATATTTTGATATAGTCGTTCCACAATCCTAGTGTTTTGATTATTTCGTGCACGTGTTTCATTACTAGGATTTTCATCTTCCAGACGTATCTCTTCAGGAGATTTTCAGATTGACTTAATATTTAGCTATCTTTAATTTACCGCGGATTTATTTTTCATGTTTAGAGGTCATTTACACTACTGGCGTATAAATAAATATACTTGATTTCATTAGAACCTTTATATTTTGTAGAGCATATACGGCAGGTATATGCGACGTAGTCACTCCTTTATGATTGATATACACATCTGACAGATTATTTACTGAATATTGCAAATTAATTATCTTTTGAACTTCTGGTTCAATTTTTTTTTTCAAAAATTAAGGAAATTTAAGGTTAATTTTACAAGTTCATTTTTTCAATTGATCTTTAAAACTCAACAAATCTCTGAGACTTGAGCGACTATAGTGCATAATTTTATAACAAGTTTAGTCCCTTCAGGGAGAAATATTGTGACTCTTCCAAAATCATCAAGCAAATTTGCAGTACAACTCATAGTATTAACATTTGTCTCCCCCTTTTCTAAATCAGAAATATATTTTCTTCATCATCACCAATACACATGATTAATCTCAACATTTTCATCATTCTTTTTTTTAAGGATACCATCATTCTTTTTTTAAGGATACTTAATAAAATTTAAGAAGATGATCCAATGTTCGACACATATGAAACCAATGATCTTTCGTGACACAAATATTAACACTGTGCCTCATAGTGGAGACAATTTGTAATTTATCACGATCATGGTTATATCACGATCATGGTTATTATGGTTATATGAGATATATCACAACTTCTTACATGTCAAAATCCGAAAATTTGAGATTAAATAATCAGTAGGTTGGAACCAAGATTTTCTCAATATACAAGAGAAGACAAACAATTGGTTCATAGTATTTCTTAAATCATTTTTCTCGATATTGCAGCTACATGAGTAAATTCGAGACATGCGAAATATAAAAAAGTTTTCTTCAAGCATATCCTATCAATTGTGGTTTCACCTCATAAATTTAAATGAGAACTAAAAAATTGATCAAGTTTATGATATTTGTGCTTGTTGTCTTATCTCATATGTGAAGATATTGTCTTAGACATGTCCAAATAGATATAGTAATCAATATCAAGTTCAAAATAAAACTCAACACAAAAACAAGTTAACCAAAATAGTTATCAAGAAACTCACCAATATACTTTTATCTTTTCTAACCATTATATAATTTTGCCTAGTGTACAAAGTAAACATTTTGACGTAATCTTTAAAATACTATTTCATTAAGGTCCAACTATTGATACCGAAGTTTTGTTGAAACACTCACCTTAATAGTTGTACTCACTCTGTCCAATATTAATGAACATATAATTTTTTACATGAGCAAATAATCTGTCTAAAATGCACGCGTTGTCCATATTAGTGTATTCAGTGAAATCCAGGATGTGAATAGGCACCCTCTAACTTAAATAGTAGTATATTGTTTAGCATTCAAAGTAATATGCTTGAGATAAATGTAAACTCCCTACGTTTTGTAAATAAATGTGTTGATGATCGTTTCTAATCACAAGGTTTAGTGGCTGTTTTTTATGGTTAATTGATCATCAAACAATTACGTGTGATTGATCACTAACGTAATTAGTGAATTTGAAATTTCTGGTTTTAAGTTAATTAAGAACGTTTATAAGCTTACGTGATAAGTTCGATCGTAATATGAACGAACTGCTTTGGGTTCGTAGATAAAGTTTGGACGTGTATAATAATTTGTGCTTATTTTATTAGCTGAAAAAATCTAAGTATTTATAGACATTTGCCTAGCAGGAGGTGTCATGACCTTTGGCCTACCAGGCCTGCATGCATGACACCTGGGCTTTGACCAGGTTGACCTTATCTAAACTAAATTCTATCCTTATCTGCTGGACTTATTCGCAGTCAAGAGCTGATCGTCCTATTGGACTTGTCCTTGAGGTGTCTTTAGTTTGATTCTGGTGGGTCTTTAGTCTTTTTAAAAAGTGGCTTTGGGATTGTGGTTGAATCTGGTCGGCAGAGGAGTATGTGTGCTTGCTCGGCCTTGGTTCAAATTTCTATATTCTTTTGATCAGATTCTGTTCGCCCATTTCGCCTTTGTATAGCATGCAGGTTTTGCTCGCCAAATATCTTGTTAAAGCTTGATCTTGTGCCAATCTTCGCCTTAATCAATGGGTGTTTTATGTTAATCCTGGTCGCCCAAATGCTGATTCTGCTCGCCTATCAACAAAATGTTACATTACTGTTTACACAAAGTGTAAAATGGTCCTTTAACACACATTTTTATGTGAAAGTTTGGTTAGGGTGGAAAAATAATGAGACTGTATCATAGTATGAGACAATATAAATTAATACTAAAGTGTTAATGAGTTAATGCCCTAATTATACCCAAGGGCGGAGCCAAATTGGCCCAGGGGGGTCACTGGCCCCCCCTGGACCTTTCCAAATTTATATGTATACCTGAGTTCTGTGTTTTATTCCTAATAGCTATAGATATTGGAGTTAAATTGGTAAGATGTATTTAAGACTCCTTTGTTCATTCAATCAATAGACCAGGTCTCGATTCTCTATGGGTGCAGTTTTTTTAATTTTTTTTTTTTAATACAAACCCCTCCAATTATAATTTATAGATCAGTTTCTTGGTCAATTTCCATTCCATTTTTACTTAACTTAATTTATATTATTATTATTATTATTATTGTAATATATTTTAATTATTGTTAAATTATATTTTTTATAATTTGATTTTGGAAGATCACATAAATAATATTTACTAAATGTACATCTTTTTATTTAATGTTTCAATTTATATATATGAATTATTTTAAGGCAATAATATCAATATTATTTTTAGATCATGATTTAATTATATATGTTTTTTAAAAGTGTGATTTAATTATATTAAATGAATTATAATGTGATAAAATGAATTTTTAACTTTATTAAAATTATTCTAATATAAAATACTAATGTAGTTCTAAAATATATTGTATTTCCATCTATTAAATTGGGGAGCAAAAGTTTGTATGAGACTGTGGCACAAGACAGTACAAATTAACGTTAACCAAGTCAAAGTGTTAATACTTCATGCTTAATTTATATTTCGTGGCATGAGACAATTTCACACAAAACCTACACTAAATTGGGCCCCCCTAACTAAAATGTCTGGCTCCATCACTGGTTATACCCATTCTCATTGTCTCATGTCATGAGACGGTCCCATACAAGATCAACTCAATTTTAAAATGTTTGAAGTGAGGTAATATAGGAAATGATGCATTTATTTGGGGATAGAGTGAGTTCAACTTGTTCAATATTACATCCTTTATGACATAATGTTATGTCTTGTACAAAATTTAGGGTGTTTCAATTTCATTATGAATTACATGCATTCACCAATACTATTACATGCATTCCGTCAAAAACAATATATATATATCTGCTCGTCTGCTCGCCTCTTGTTGATACTTTGGATCCCCTTGTTCTTGTTGCTCGCCTCCTTATAAGGACCTCTATGACCAGCTGCTCATCTCCTTCATATGGTCCATTGTCCCTGCTGCTCGCCTCTTCTGACTTGGTCAACTGGCCCTCCTGCTCGCCTCCTAGGGCCCTATTCCCTGTTGTTCGTCCTTCTCTCAACTGCTTATTTTGTTAATCCAATAAGATCAATAATTTTATTCCCAATCTTGTTGGCCGGTTGTTCGCCTATCAACAATGCCCCCTAGTTTGGCATATAAGGATATATTTTATCCTTTTTGTCAATCATTACATACATTAACTGATGTCATAAAATTTAAAATGTTATGGTATCAATGAATTTTATGTAATGATATTAATGATGCATATGATGGTATTAACTTTTTACAAATGAACAAGTTTCACAGGAGACAATCCTACGTCTTATGTTAAACAGAGAAAATAGGTTGGCGTGAGAGGGAACAAGTTCACAAGATTTGAATTGGATCGGATCAAATCCACGAGATTTGCTAGAGTATTTGTGTTAGGATATTTTTGTCCTAAGGATTGTCTCACTTTGATTTTGATAATGTCAAAACATATATTGTTTTGTATTGTGGAAACTAACTTTGCAGGTACAAAAAGAAATGAAGAGTTAAAGTCTACATCTACAAAGATAGATTCGGATTCTACAGACAGTTCAAGACAAGTCTGCATCTGAAGAGTTGAAGACAGGTCTACAGCCGAAGAATCTACATCTGCAGAGTTAAAGACTACAAGTTGTAAACCTGAGATTAGTAGGACTAATTAAGTGTAGTACATCATGTACATTCACTCATTTAGTTTGAAGAGTTTCAGTGTTTACCAGAGCTAATTACTAGCCAGTAGAAACAAGTTGCTCAGTGATTAAAAGCTCATTTGAGCAGTCATCACTAAAAGACAACATGTACTACTCAAGGACAATGCTATATGACAAGAAACTTTAATTAAGCTGAAGTCAAAGCTGGAGGTGAATTTCATTTGAAATTTCAATCCCTCCAATGGCTAGAGGACCCCTTAAGACTCCTATAAATAGGAGAGGAGACCTCAGAGGATCAACAACAACAACCCCATGCTTTCAAGCGAACCTGCACAATATCTATAGCTTTCAAGTCTACAGCCCTTCAAAATCTAGAAGTTTAGGACTTAGAGCTAGGATATTAGTCTTGTATTTTGTTGTTGTTCCCTCACTATACCCTTTTTTATTCTACCTAGTGTAGATATTGTTAATGTTGTTGGTAGTGAAGTATTCACTATTTACTTTGAAACAACATGAATTTGCCATTTCTTCTCATTAACTAATACTTTATGATCAAATGCTGTCTTAGATGTTTTAACATGCAGGATGAAGATCTAGAAGGATATACAAGTCTCTGGAATACTCAATGTTGCAGTGAATGTTGCAAGCATTGGTTGCAACATGGGCAGTTACGGGTTCCAGAAGTATCTACAAAGATCTACAAGGACCTACACGATCCAGACTATTCCAGGACAGTTGAGGACGATCTAGATCAGGCGGTTGCATTAAGAAATATCAGAAATAAAGATAAGATCGTGGGAGATAACATAAGATCATGGAGCGGTTACATGAAAAAGTTATTTTCGGATTGAAGACCTCCGTTTATAAATAAAAGCCGAAGTCTTCAGTACCAAGTGTGGAGTAAACGAGTACACCTACTTTAGTGTTGATCCTGAGTTCAAAGGTGATAGGGCAGTTATTCCAACATTTATGTTATGCCTAGAAGTTTAGTACATCTCGCATAACTTGTGATCAATCCTATATCCATAGATAGAGAGATCATAGATATAGAGTGAGATCAACTTTGACGGTGTATAGTGTTATACACTTAGCCAATTTAGATTTGATAGGTGATATCGAGTCTTGTTTCCGTTGTGAACGATTTAACTCTTCACACAACTTTTGTATCACTAATCTTATTATAGTGAACATTTCGCCGTAAGACTAGCACAAGCTATTTTATATAGTTTGTATTAAAAAGTATTTCATCTTGCAATTGTGTGTTTAAGTCTTCCGCTGTACAAATTTTTATTTCTGTTTTTTCAGATTGTTGTAGTGTTTGTTACAACATCCGTTACAACATCTTTACTTTCTAACACATGCACACCTTCAGATATCATTCTTAGTGAGTGTTTAGTTCTGAGTGAATTAGAGAGTTTCTGAGTGAATTTGTGTTTCTGCCTAGATTAGAGAATCTGAGTGAGAGTTCTAATTCTAAGGGGGAACAACTGTGTGTCTTCGTGAAACATCTTAGTGAATTTGGCACCTTTGTGGTGTAACAGTGGATGTAGGAGGATTACAACACCTCTGAGCCACTATAACTCTCTTGTTCTCTTTATATTTGTTCATTTATATTATCTTTGTGCTTATATCTGTTAATTATTTTAGTTCATATCCTGTGTCATCATTTCATACATATTTTCTGTGTGCATCTGTTTTCACAAAGCTTAAGCTATAGATTCTTTGAATCACTTAGCTAGAGCTCTGCCCATTTGATTTTTCACTCACACACTTTGTTTATTTCCGATGCATAAGGTGTTAAAATACTCTAAAATATTATAATATCAACTTTGATAAGTGTTTGAATCAATCTCTACAAACTTTACATTTTAAAGGTCTGCAGCTGCAAGCTTCTTTGTTTTAAACTCTGCAGCTGCAGAGTTTAGTCTGTATTACTTTTGGTTAAAAAATTTAAGTTTTTAAAATACAAGGTACCTTGTCATGGGACCAATAATTTGCACTAATTTGAATTAGGTCTGCATACGATCTACATTGACTTGACGAATTACACAAATGCAAATTTGTATAGAAAAGTTTGCCTAACCAACCAAAGTTACCAAACTACCAACAAATTGACATTTTTCCTATTTTGTTTTTTCTTCAATTTTTTTTCTTATTTCGAATTCTTTTAGCAAACCTAGTTAATTGTACCAAAATGACGTAGATTTTATTTCTGCATAGCCGTTGCTATATTTTGTTTTTTTAAAAAAAGGAAAAAAGATGGAGTCCGTGATGATTTCTTTCACGTATCACAGCGGCGCGGCTTTGACTCTATCATCTTCTCTGACCCTTTCTAATTCCTTCTGTTCTTCAAACATGGATGACTATGAGTATGCATAATTTATAACTCCTGCACAATTTCCAACCACACAAACCCTATTTTTCTTAAGTACGTCATTTGTGTAAAAACACACACAAATATATATATTTGTGCAAATTTGTACAAATTTTAAATCCGTGCATATCTACCTGTACCTAATTCAACTCGAATTCGATTTTAAAAAAAAATGAGTTGTTTCGTGATTTATTAGTATCGATAATTTCATCAAAAATATCATTAATATGGGTTGATGATATAGTATTATAATTATTGTATATTTTTTTGAACTCAAATTAATGATTCTCCTGATGAGATTATCAATACTCCTTGTGAAATATTCGATACTTTAAAACAATTTCATGATAAACTTATCATGAATCATTTTTATATAAAACTTGCTCAATATGAATTACTATTATTACTATAGATGGTAATTGATTTATTAAAAATATTTAATTATAAATTTTTATCAGTTTTTATTAACATATATATTATAACCAAGTATATATATATATATATATATAATTAAAAAAAATTATAAACTAATACTGCACATATTTGTATATATAACTAATAATTTAGAAGTCAATAAAACAAATGTATACATAATTTTTTTAATGAGGCATGAGAGTCATTCCTATCTCCTAATACATTTTCTATTCTTCTATCCCAACTAAGCACAAGTTTTATAGTGTGTGCTGTGTATATTGAATTTTTCTTTGACATTGATTGAATTATATACATTTGAATTATTTATGAACATTTAACAAAAATATATAATTGCAAATAACTTGGAAAATATATACTAAAATTATATAATAATTGTAATTATTAATAATTTCAATTAGAATTTTTAGATGAAAATAATTTCTTTCAATAATTAAAAAAATGTGATCTTTCAAAGCGTTAACATAATGTTTAACAACTTAAAGCTTTTGCTTTTAGCAAACTTTTGAAAATACAAAATAGTGAATGGTGTATTTTTGTTCCATAAACGCTTATTTAAAATTTCTCTCATAATTTAAAAAAAGTGTAAAATGTTTTATATGAATGAAGGAGTAACATCTTTTACATATCATTATAAATTATTAATTGTATTTAATTAATAGGTTAGCTCTATGTAGAGGGAGACAACTATTACATACCATTAAATTATTCTTTAATTAATAGGTTAGCTCTATATGTAGACTATCATTGTATTTAATTGTTTAACATCTTTCTCGCAAACTCACGTTGCCCTAAATGTATTTAAAACGTTTGAGCTCACTTAAATTGCCTCAATTTATACAGACATCCTGGCAAAAAAATATTATTTCATTATAGAAAAACAAATAAGTCATTAGTCATTAGTCACATGCAAAAGAAATAAAATGAGGATGAAATTATGTGAACCTATATTTGTATGAACTTTTTTTTAATGTATTACTATTTCGTATATACGTATCATTATTATGCATACCAACGATAACTATTTAATAAAATGTTTGATTTTTTAAACATTGATAATAAAAATACATAACAGTGATAGTATGTACAAATACAAGTGATATTTTAGAAAAAACTGAGTTCACGTTCATAGAAGTTTTTGTCAAAAACTATAAAGGCATAGTTGCAACAATTTAAAAGTTCATGAAACTCAAATATACATAGCCATTAATTACAAAAATAACCTTACAATTCCATCATTTATTAACCACTTGAAAAGGAAGTAACATCTGATATATGGAATCCCAATTCCACTCCCAACAGTTTTAGAAATCGATTTTCTGTAAGTAGACGATGAACATGCAAAGCTAAATAATGGGCAGAACATCTTAGATGGAAAGATAAATAGGCAAATTATGTGGTCACATCAGAACAGAACAAACCATATATGAAGAAAGACTTGATGACATAAATACTCATCCTATGAAGTAAGCCATCTGCTTGGAGAGCTCTGTGCCCACTACTCTAACATAACTTCGTAGCTGGCTTTTGATGAACCTCGTTTGATTGGGATCGAATGCATGTGCTAGGTCCTTCAAACAAAGGTAAGAAGATTATTACATTATGGCATAGCACAATAATCCTCTAAAAGATGTTTTCTTAGATTTGTTCAATAATTGGCAGTAATAGTTCATAAGTTGGAGAAATTTTTAAGGGATAAATGTATATTTTTTTAGAATCCTGACAATGAAGATCTTCCACAGAAAATGGTGCCTGTTTTCACTTGTTACTTCATGCATAAAAGAAGTGATGAGATGCCAAGAATTTATGCTTTTTAGAAGATGTTAGAAGATGGGAACAAGTAAATATCTCAATATTTCACCAATATATCCAATACTCATTATTATCAAACATTAATAGTGGGGAGACTGATATTTATATAATATTCGTAAAATATAAATAACAGTATGCAATATCAATATCGGTTGTTTTGTTGTACGAATTGAGCCTAATATTTGTAAAGTAGCAAGAAAATATCGGCAATATTTCAGAAAATATCAACAAATATCAGTGACTTGAAGCTAAAATTGCATCTGGTAAAAAAAAATGTATAAGAATAAATGATTGCGTATGAGATAACATATCTATTCTATTTTATGTAATATTTATCACGAATTCAATTTCTTGTGTTACATTTATGTATTTTAAGTTTGTTATTAAATTTTCATTGTTTTTCAAAATTACCGAGATCGATATATTCATCGATATTTTTACAAATTTAAGGGTTCGATATTTATATGAACACCAATATTTTCATCCTTGGATGAGAATAAGTTCTTAGAAAGTTCAAAAAATATGATGTACCTTGTACCTCAGACGGTTCCCTCTCACTCCGATCAAAACATTATTCACATCAGCATCTTCCAGGTCCGCATCGCTAGCTTCTGAGTCTGATTCAGCATCGGAAGAATCTGAATCATCAACCATCTCATCATTGTTCACAAGAACATCATTTGAGGCCTCCTGGGCAAATTCGTTTTGTTGCTCTTCCATATGACTATCAACAATATCTAGTGTCGAAGAGACTCCATTTTGTAAACTGGGACATTCCGATAAAACAACGTATTTTCTTTTGTCCAGAAATGGCTTTGCAACATCATACAGGACCCACCTGATAAAATTATATTTCTGGTCAGAAACAATAACTATAATAACATAAACCTAGAGAGAGAGAGAGTTTTTACACCAAGCAAACCAGTGCCAATGGCAACCCATGCACAACTATACAGTCTGCTTCTCTACCTTATTTGCATAATCTCCTTCGATTACTCAGTTTTTATGCTATTGAGAAGGAGTGCGGAAAAAAAAAAGGCTTTCAGGCTGAGGAGAGCTTAGAAGGAATTTTTTTTTTTCATGTTCCTAAGATTCTCTTGATGCATAGGAGTTTCTAAATCAACAAAGCTCTAGGAAATTCATCCAAGGAGGATGATCTTAGCCATGGTGAATTCTACTCGTATGTCAATTTAAGTTAAATTCAAAGATTTGCTTTCTAGGAAGCTGGAGAAGATCTCTTCTATAAGTGTTTTTACGAAAATCTTAGAAGTACACATTCTACTGATCATCAATTATTTCCCTACCTGAAATGGTAATATAATGTGCAGCCAACCGCGAAAATTCATTTTTAAGCCATAAGAGGGAGAAGAAAACAAAATAATATCGTCAGGTGATTGTAGTGTCTAACAAACTATTAGTATTAAAGTTTCCTGAGAGAGAAATAATGTCATGTGAACCAAATGAATAAGAGGAAAAGAAGAGGATACAATGTAATAGTATCTCTCCCCCCAAAAGCATGTTTTTTTTACCAACGAACTAAAAGTAAAAGAAGAGTGAAAGCAAATTATCCGGAAGAAAAAAAGATTTATGGTATAATTACATAGGAAAAAAAATTAAATCAATATAGAACATGATACATATCAATATATTTAGAGATTGAAACTTTTGTGGGTCAACCCAATGAAATTCATCAATAATGGTTATATATTCATTATCCAAAAATTCTGTTAATGATGGTAAATTGGTGTCAAATTTAAAATGGGTAAGGAGTGGAATCTAAAACACCTAATTTATATGTGGGCCAAAGACAAAATGACCAAAAAAAGAAGATATTCACTGTGACAATACATTCACAAGCAATGACATATAACATACTTGGATAGTTGAGTTCCAAAAAAAAATTGAAAATTACACTTGGGAAAACAAACATAAGTATTTAGTTTTCCATCCTGAGGCACTCGATGGCTGATTTTTTCCCCTATATAGTTAGTTCACTGACCTAAAAAAGATAAAATCCAAGCTACCTCAGGTTATAAAAATTGCAAATTAACTCAAAAGAGTTTCACAACGCCTTATTCTGGATATTGTGTTTTGTGCTTTAGTAATTACATTAACTCAGTAAACTTACTGGTAACGAAGAGGGCAGAGGAGCTCAGATGGTTGGTACGCAGCTTTGTATCTCATCTTTCTGCAGGAGTGAATATAATAGCCAAGGTAATAATACTGGAGACTTGGGCAATGTACTTGGTTCTCACAAACCCACTTAATTTCTTCTAAAGCTGAATATTTTCCAAGTGATAAATAAGCAAGATCAGGGTCCCAAAATAAATACTTGCTTGACAAACACCTTGGCAATATATCAATAACTCCAACTGCAATTAGCTTCCCATCTACCACATACTGCTGATGAAAAGAGCCAAAGCCACATGGAGGCACTGAACCGTCATCATTTGGTGGAACATACACTAAAGGAGTGTCAACCAAGAATCTCCTGTAAGAGCTTTCAGTAACATGCTCAGGTGTGTCATTGTGAACTCTAAGTTGGTACTTTTTATATAAAGAGTATTCCTCATCGTCAAAGCCAGATCGTTTCAACCGAATCTCAATCTTACGTTGTTGGCTGGAGCTTTTCTTTAAAATCCCGTCACGAGCACCACTTGCTGTGGGAGGATTTTTGGAGACAGTAGTGCTTTCAACTTCAGTTAAGTCTGCCTGATTCATGGAAGAATAAAAATTTATGTGTCCATTGCAAGCTCTCACTGACAAACCACGTGATTCTTCAAGCAGCTTTAAATGGCTTGCCAAAATTTCAGCAATCATCTTATGAGAAAGCTCAGGTAAGGCTTCAGTTGATTTCACATGCTCGATGTCTTTCTTTACTCGTTTTATAGTAGCTGCAATTTGGAAGGCAAGGTTACATGTGAACATGAGTTCTTCAGACTTTTCTGCTTGCAGCTTTCTCTTGGCCGGTGCAACTTTTTTGATGGAAGCCCCTGGAAACTGTATGCCCATTGGAAACTCCCCACTTTTAATGCATTGCTGTACAATGCAATCAATTTGGTCTGACAAGTAATGCATGAGCTGTTCAGCTTTGTCCTTATCCTTGAGACCAACTATGGAGGACTCCATTGCAGCAGAATTTACATCCTGATTACGTTCAATGTTGCATGACTCTCCAGAAGTAATTCGCTCATCAGTTAACTTGTCCCTTATTTTCTCATCTAATGCTCCATCTAGAAATCTAGAAAAGATTAATTCCACAGTTAGCATCATACTCGCTGGAATTTCAGACAAGAAAATTTCAGTCAATTTAAAGTAGAACTGAATTCACAGGTGTCAGTAAACCACTAAAGTTCCAGACGAAATGCACCATCATGATCTGCTTGAAGGGAAAGATATTAAAAGGAAAAGAAACAATCTAGACCATTTACGGGGTGGAGAAGAGGGGGAGGTTGGGAGAGAGATTGGCACACACATCTAAAGTTTAGAGAGGAGGAGTTTTACTGGGGAAGTTTATAACACTTATAAACATAAGAGGTCTGTAAATTCAGTTCACGGCATGTTAATCATTGATAATTCCAAGTCACTTATTGCGCTTATATAACAAATAAACAAAATTGGCTTGCAAGCATTGTATGGTCATTTCTTTAGTCAAACACATGTAAACATGATATGTGAGTAAATTCAGTTAGTGAAATGCTGATTACTGGAAATGCCAAATAGCAACGCCACTTATTGAGCTAATGCATCAAATAAACACAAGTGGCATTTTTTCTATAGGTATACTCGAACCCATGACCTTTTTGGTCATAGGTAGTGAGACTCTAACCACTTGAGTTATACCACTTTGTCAATAAACACAACTGGCCTGCATGCACATATCAAGCAACTACTATAAAGGTCTCAAATTCCCTGCACTCACACAGCTAGAAAGCCTTTATATTTCTTGTGCCTACATTTTGCTGAATATGTAGCAGAGTTTTGGATTATGTGGCAACTCACAAGAACATGATGAGGTTAAGGGCATACCTTTGAATCCTTTTGGATACCCGAACTTGTTCCTTTGAAGGAACAAAATCAATGGCTTTGAGACGAATAGTATACGACGGGCAACATGTTTTCTCCATGTCAGGTTTGTACAAGAAACAGCCTGATCTTCTCCAGCCTCTGTCAAGGAGAACTACAGAGAAAGAAAGAGTAAATTGAATTGGCATAATCAAATAAGGCATTAAAAAAATTCTTACGCATATATACCCAGTTTCCACAATAAAATTAACCTTCAGGCTAGTGTTAAATTCGTAAAGAACATATGCTGATATGCTAAATCGCAAACCAATAGTGGTAGGTAAAGAAGCTCATATCAGTACCTATTACAACTTGATCGTGCTACAGATATAGTCCCCAGAGTCAATAAACGAAACTCAAACAGACAAACACAGTATGTATGTTTTGACCAATTCCAAATATATGAAAACAAGCATCACGGCAAAAAGCAGAGGCGGATCCACTTTAGACCGAAGGAATACAAGTGCATCCCCAAACTTAAAAAATCTCACCCATTATACATTGTTAAAGAAACATAAAATAGAATTTGATCCCAATGATTTATAATATAGACCTCAAGTTAAAAAGCAAAGATGAAAATTAACAATAACAAAGAAGCAATTAAACACGTCAGTACTCATCAATTGATCATTTTATTTAACTTCAACTCTTATTAATAAATTAGTAGAAGTTTATAGTGTATATTATTAAATTAATTATAGTGTAAATTGTTAATTGATTTGAATTTGAACTTGTTAATTATGAATAGAATTTACTTATGTCATTTATTATAAATGTATGTTAATTAATTGTTGTGCCAGTTGTGGTAACAACTCGATTGTTGCAATATCATGATCAGAATAGGAAATTATTCCTTTTGATTGTGAATTTCAAATTATTTCTAGATGTTAATTTTTTGTCGAATTATGATCACATTTTTAAGTTTGTTGTATTCTCATCAACTTGAATATGACGAATATAAACTCAACTCAAAGAAACTAAATATAACATAATCCAATTTTTGTCAACCTATAGTTACCCCATTTTTAAAATCCAAGATACACCTCTGGCAAAGACAGTGAAAATGAGACATAGATAAACAAATACTACAATCAACCACACACTACCATAGCATTACAAATAATGTATACACAATTAGCCGCTGTGCAGAAGAAGATTATAGTATGAAAATATGGAGATGAAGCCAGAGAACTAACCTTGATAGTCATCAACTGTCAAACTATGCGCCCACAAACCTAAAAACAATAAAGTACGAAATTTAAAAAGTATTAGGCATCATTATTCTAAATAACCATAAATTCAATGTATGATCATTTGGACAAACATAAAGCTTCAAAATAGTGAATTTTAGCGACCTAAAAGAAACTAGATCACAAAACGTCATAATTCAATAATGCCTTGAGTCCAGATTCTGCTTATATCTACAACGCATTTATAATTTGATTAAATTGATTGGATGTTAGAATTATGACCAGAAATTTAGCTTGGAGTATAATTTGTGGACTAACCATGAGAAATACTGGTGCGTGTGCCGGATTTGCAGTACCCACAGGTGCTTTTTCGTCGACCAACATCTACCACCACGCTTTCGCCTCTTCCGCCGCCGCCGCTGCCGCCGCTGGTACTGGCTTCGCTTCTCATGTTCTTCGCCTCCGCCATCGCCGATCTTCAGCGATTCAATTTAAGAGGATAGCGCAATTCCGATGGCCAATTGAAAGCAATTGTGTCGAAATTCAGCTGTTTTAACCTTTTTGGGAAAAAATAGAAATATACCAATTGGTCAGTGATTGCAGTATTGGGAAGTAGATGAATTGGAGGAAATGGAACATGTTGACTATTTAACACGCTCTTTCCTTTTTCCTTTTTTTCTTTTTTAATAATTTTTTTTTTGAGAAAATTACATTTGGGTGTAGTATATTGGACCTAAATTGCATACAAGTTAACTACCTTTTTAGAATAGCAACCAAGTTAACTTTTGGGTATTTTCTAATATCATTTTATTTTATTAATTGTCTTAATAATTGTCCCATCACTCAGCTAGAATTTTTATCTCTCTCGTAGCTAAATTAACTATTTCTCCTAGCTTAATCAACTCTCTCTCCTAAAGTTTCAATTTCAAATTTCAAAACACAAGCTGTGAATAGTTTTCTCCTTCAGAAACCTTCATCATCTTTCCCCAATGTTCATCAAGTTACCCGTTTAATTCGTCATCGGAATCCAGCTGTGGAAATATTGATCATTGTCCTCATAAAAAATGGAGCCCGAGGTCATCCTTGCCGTGAGGTATCTTAAAGATACAAAAATTGTTCCAATTCATTCTCATACTACCTTCTTCGATTTTTGCCAACATGTATTTTTGATGTGGACTCAATTGAATGATGAGAATTGTTCTTTTAGGTATTCTGTTGGTAGTATTAGCAATTGTGTTCTTCAGTCCGATTTTGATTTATCTAATATGTTATCCCTGTGTAAACATACTATTCAAAAATTGGTCTCGGTCTTGGCCTATTGTAATGTCGAAGATGTTGTGTTATCATCGCAAGCTTCTAAAACTTCTAATTTGGATGTTAGTTTTTCTGGAAGTTCTCCTTCTGTTAATATTCTTGTCCCTTCTAATTTGATAGTCCCTCCATCTAATATTAACTCTGTTGACGAGCCTCCTTCCCTTATTCCTAATGATGTCGCATCTAGACTTTCTAAGACGATTCCTCAGTTTTTTAGGAGTGTTAAAAACAGTATTTTAGATGGGCAATCCGAAGAATTTTCTGGATACGCTAGTTTGCCAAAATATCAAATATCCCCTGATATTGAAAAGAAGGCACTGTTGAGTGATAGTTGGGTAGAAATTTTTCGAGATGGTGTTGGAACAGTTTTTGAAGGCGGGAAAGATGAATTTCGTTATGCTCTAATCAAGCATTCCACTATAATGGGTTATAGTTTCAAATATCTTGTAAACAATAACAAATACATCCATGTTGATTGCAAGTCCAAAGTTGTTGATGGTTGTCAATGGTTTATAAAAGCTAGTGTTAGACCCGTGACTCAAGTTTGTCGTGTTTATAAAGCAAATTTCATACACACGTGTTTGGGTAGGGTAATTAACAACAACTCTAAGAGATTCTCCCCTAAAGTTATTGGGAAATTAGTTCATGGAGATGTGAGATCACACCCCCATATGAGTGGTAAAAATGTTTTGGATCATTTGATGGACAACTATGGCATAGATATTCCGTACTATAAAGCCTGACGTACATCCGAGACGGCAAAGGATCATTTATTTGGTAGGTATGAAGACTCATACGATCATCTTCGTTGGTATTGTGAAGCTCTTCGTCGAACAAACCCTGGTACAATACAGTTCTTTATCTTGGAGTGAATATCTTAATAGTCACACTTAAAATTTACTGATTTGTTTTTTTCCCCTGTTCCTCAAATAATAGGCAGTGTCGTTGACTTGGAGTACTGCAATCAAACCTTCAATTTTCAGCGTATTTTTGTTGCCTTTAAAGCTTGTCTTGATGGATTTTCTCATTGCCGGCCCATGCTATTTATAGATGGCACTTTTATGGTTGGTCGTGCAAAGGGCATACTTTTAACTGCAACAGCGAAGGATGGCAATAATGGTTGGAAATTCATGCAGCACTCACTGTTTTAATTATACCAACCCCATTATGTTGTGCAAACTTTTAACCAATACTCCCTTCATCTTATATGTACATGCAGGTTTGTTTCCAGTTGCTATTGCAGTAGTTTCTTCTGAAAATACGCCTAATTGGGTCTGGTTTTTGTCAAAGTTACGTGATTCATGTATTCACCCAAAACCAATCTGCTACATATCCGATAGGAACTGTGGCTTAATGTCTGCTTTTCCTATGGTTTGTGATCGCCCAGTCCATTACTTCTGCTTGTTCCATCTACTTGCTAATCTGAGGTCTCGATTTGCCGGTCGTTGTACGAACGGTCATCGTTTGAAAATGTGTCAGTTGTTTAAAGAATGTGCATATGCCCCAACTGTTAACATTTTTGATCAGAAGCTTGCCAATTTTTTGGAGGTTAATTTTTCTTTTTTATATATATAATTAGGACTACAACTTATAGTAGCTAAGTATGCCTCCTTCCGTATATTTGTCAGGCTGGTGGTACCCGTGCAGTTGAATTTTTGGATGGACTTTCCTATGAGAAATGGGCAGTTGCTTTCTCTCCCCAAATTACCAGATATGGTGAGATGACTTCCAATGCGGCCGAGTCATTCAATTCTTTTCTTAAGAATGCCCGAGGATTGCCAATCACTCACATGATTGATCACATTCGCACTGGTAAGTTAAATTCTTTAACTATTGGACCTTTGAAATTTTGATAGCCACACAATCTACCCCAAATTGAGCCTTTGCTTATTATTTATTTAGAAATCAGCCGTTGGCATCTTGAGAGGAGAACCAAAAGCAATTTGTGGAATTCTTTACTAGTTCCTATAAAGAATACCCATTGTTATGGTGAGTTTGATTTCGCCCGTTCTTGGAAAATCTCCCAAACCCCCGGTGGCTCATTTTCTGTTGGTTCCACTCCTTCCGTTTCTGTTACTCTGGATGAACGTTATTGCTCATGTTGTATGTGGAGAGTTACTAGATTTCCATGTAAACATGCCATTGCAGTAATAACCAAAATTGGGGTGCCCTTTTCACAATATGTTGATGAATGTTATCTAACTTCTACATATCAAAAGTGCTATATGTACGACATTCATCCCGTCCCTGAGACTCTTAAATATGAATTAGATTTTTCCGATCAAGAACATAAGATACTTCCCCCTCGTTTGAAGCGTTTTCCCGGTCGGCCGAAAAAAACTAGAATCCCCTCTGTTGGTGAGTTTGGAAAGCAGAAGAAATCAAAGACACATTGACATGTAGTATTTTACTTTTTTCCAGCTTTAATAGTTCACAGTCTTTGACATTAACAGTTCTTAACTTATGCTTCTTTTCTCTGATGCATTTCTATACTATGGCAGAAAATAAATCAAAATTATACATAGTTTTGTTGTTTACTTGAACTTTTTATCTCTTTTTAAATTTCAGTGTAATCAATTTTTATAGAAACATATATATACTCTTAGCTTGGATATTGAATATGAAAACACCAAGTCATATATATTTCAAAATAATAGCCAGTAACCTTACATAATAGATATTCTTTGAACTAGAGTACGAATGAATTGAATACTCCTATCATACTGAATATAAACACCACTGTTAATATGTTACCAAGAAATAGTGTCATCAGCTTGATCTCGTAAGCTTGCTTTTCCTTATTAACAATCTCTTTGTCATTTTGCTGCATCGTTTCGGCCTTGTTCTCATTTTTCCGGTGGCTTTCCTCAGTTGATTGCTCCCATTGATTTATTCCATCCCCTGTAGTGCAATCATTCCATCCTATTGGATTACACCAGTGGCTAAACCCATGCACATCACAATTATAGTATAACCTATTTGGATTTTTTTTTGTCTCACTCAACCTAAAACATGTTGCCTTACCACACTTTTTGCAAAGAGATTTTTGGAATTTTGGATAGTTGAAAGATTGGTTTATATTGCTACTGCTGGACATTTTGCAAAACTATCTATTAATGAATGGCAATATAAGCTTGTTACATACATCTTTGCCTTATATAGACCTTCATACTGCCTTTTCTATCAACGGTTATATTCTCAACGGTCAAATTTGGTGTGCATGGCAATTTGGCTTTTCTATCAACGACAATATTCTCAACCGTCATATTCTCAAAAGTTTCAATTTATATATTGTAGTATAATATATCATATTTTAATGTTCCAAGGTTCCAGTACAATTTGTTCAAGTTAGGCTATAATTCATTAATATATCCCATTTTAATGTTTCCCACGTACTGTTTTAATTATTTTTACAAACTTATACATATAATAAATTTATGACTTATTAGTATACATTAAGAATCCTTTTAACCCCAGTGATCAAACAAGCCAATATTGAATGTTTAGTTTTAGAAGATAAACTTATAAAATTTTGATTAATCAAAATCAATAAAAGTTTTTTCATCATTTCGAATATACTATAAAATTAATAACATTATTCTACTAATTTTAGTTATACTAACCTTGTTATTATTCTAATTATTTTATAGGCCATAACTATAAAATTGTTCTTTTAACCATTCATTACTAATTCCCTATTTTATTAGGGTCAATTGTCTTTTATTACACTAATGACTTATTTATAATTATTTTTCTTATGATTACTTACATAAGTTAAGAAAAAATATAGTGTGAAAATTGTTCATACATTTTATACACATACCTTAATTATTCAATGGGTATTAGTTATTTTTAAACAGTTAAGACGTTAATTAAATACAAATTATGTGTATAAATAAGTCTCCCATCACCCCGTCACACGATCAAACTGTTAGTACAGCTTTATCTACTAACATATTTAAATGGACTTATATATTCTAATTACTATAGGCTTTATTTATAAAATTTAATGATAAAAAAACAAATATTATTATATATTCTTTAAACATTGATTTGGCATATATTTTTTTCCCAAAATCATAATATTTTTCCATATATGGTCAAACATCATTTGCTATACTAGCATATTTTATTGAACCCATTAGTACAACTTTATTAACCCATTAGTATAACTTTAATACAACTTTGTTGAACCCATTAGTACAACTTTATTAACCTAAAGTACGAATTATTGGGTTATAGTTATATATATAATAAAGTTAGTATAACTATTATTAAGGTATTAATCTTACAGTCTATACGCACTTAGGTTAATCTTATTGTTCCTATTACATTATTCCCCTTAATTTGCGAATAAATTTATGTATTGGACAAAGTAATAGCGTTTAAACTATATTTTGAGCCCATATTATGCCCAAAAAAATAACACTTTCACCAATATTGCCAAATAAACTTTCAAGTCAACGACAATTATACTTACAATGGTTTTAAAGTATTTTGAGCCTATGTGGCTCAAAATTGAAAGTGTTTTTTAAACTTGTAATATGAACCTACATTAGGCCCAATACCTACTAACATATTTTAAGGGATTTATATATTCTAATTATTCCAATTTAAGTCCAATATACTACACCCCATTGTAATTTTCTCTATTATATACTTTATCTATAAAATTATTCTTTTAACCATTCATTGCTAATTCCCTATTTTATTAGGGTCAATGCATTCCTCAAAATTATGTGTATAAACAAGTCTTCCATCACCCCGTGACACGACCATACTGTTGGTGCAAATTGTTTATACTAAAGGTTTAATTAATGGGTTATACTTAAATACATAATAATGTTACTATAATTAATATAACTGTTACAAAGTTAGAATTTTGATAAAACTTATTATTACTCTATAAAATTGTTCTTTTAACCATTCATTACTAATTCCCTATTTTATTAGGGTCAATTGTATTTTATTACACTAATGACTTATTTATAATTGTTTTTCTTATGATTACTTACATAAGTTAAGAAAAAATATAGTGTGAAAATTGTTCATACATTTTATACACATACCTTAATCATTCATTGAAAAATTACTAAGTTTATAATAGTTATATTAATTATACTAACATAATTATTTATTTAACTATAACCCATTAATTATTACTTTAGTTTAAACAATTTGACTAACAGTATGGTCGTGTCACGGGGTGATGGAAGACTTGTTTGTAAACATAATTTGTCTTTATTTAATCTCTTAAATGTTTAAAAGTAACTAATACACATTGAAAAATTCAGGTATGTGTATAAAATGTATGAACTATTTTCACACTATGTTTTTTGTTAACTTATGCATGTTATCATAAAAAAAAAAATTTAAATAAGAGATTATTGTAATAAAATATCATTGTAAATACCAACTTAAGGGGAATAATGTAAGTATTGGACAAAGTAATTGTCTATATTTTGGTATACATTGTAAAATTACTAAACTTAGAATAGTTCTATTAATTATACTAACATTATCATTTATTAAACTATATCCCAAATATTATTACTTTAGGTTAATGAGGTTGTACTAACAGTATGGTCGTGTCACGGGGTAATGGAAGACTTGTTTATACACATCATTTTACTTTATTTAACCTCTTAAATGTTCAAAAGTAACTAATACCCATTGAATAATTTAGGTATGTGTATAAAATGTATGAACTATTTAAAGTTATTGTTTACAAGATATTGGACTATCCAATTATAAATTAAGCTATGTGTATAAAATGTATGAATAAGCGATTAGTGTAATAAAATGTATGGGACTATCCAAGAGATTGGATTACCATAAAAAAAACAATTATAAATAAGCGATTAGTGTAATAAAATATCATTGATCCTAATAAAAATAGGGGATTAATAATGAATGGTTAACAATGTTTTATTAAAACTACAATTTAAGTTCAAAATGTAATTTTATACCAAAATTCATTAAAGAGTTATACCTAATCATATTAGGCCTACTATAGGCCCAATAAATGTTTAAAGACAATTACTTTGTCCAAAACGGTTAATTATATCAACTTAAGGGGAATAAATAAGATGAATATATTTTCTTATAGACTGAAAAATTACTAACTTTGTAATAGTTATATTAATTATACTAATACTTATTACTATTTTAACTATAACCCACTAATTATTACTTTAGGTTAATAAAGTTGTACTAAAAGTGTAAAGTGTCACGAGGTGATAGAAGACTTGTTTATACACATCATTTGAATTTATTTAACCTATTAAATGTTTAAAAGTAACTAATACACATTGAATAATTCATGTATGTGTATAAACAATATTTTTATACACATAATTTTTATTGAATAATTCATTGTATAATTACACTTATGGTTGTGTCAAGAGGTAATGATAATCTTGTTTATAAACATAATTTGTATTTATAAACACAAATGGTAACTTTTGTTAGGGTCAAATTTAGTAATTCATCTGGCCCATAAGCTGTGGTTGAATTGCATGCAGTGGTGTTGATCAACTTACATGGACTTTGATATTTTATATGGGCCATACTAAATTACAATCTACACCATGAAAAATATTCATAGGAAAGACCACCTTGTGAAAGTTCTATGCAATATTTTCCAAATGCAATGGCATTGCAATTACAAATTCATGCACAATATATAACCTAATGCCAATTAATCATATAGTGTGTAAAAAAGGAATCAATATTTGGCTTGAAAAAAAACTAATTTGAACTGCAAGATTGACAATGTAAGCAATCAAAAACAATTACATTAATATACTAATAGCATTACTACAACAAATTTATATCAAAACAATTACATAAAAAACTAATAGCATTAGAGTCTTTTACAAAACACAATAGCATAAGTTGGGCACTAGACTAGTAGAAAACATTACATATAATAGTGTCCCACAAAGTTGTCAAAAGTAATACTAACAAAAACATTCAATCAATTTAAACTCAATTCTTGTCAAAATAGAGTTTCAAATGATTGAAGAGCAAAATTCAATGGCAAAGTTCCCTGTTCTTGGACAATTGTTCAAACAATAATTCAATCTAACAAACGATGCAGGTCCAATACGCTGTGAACGTATGGAATGACAGTGCAATATTCTTCAGCATCTTGTTCTATAGCCTGAAATGGTTCATAGGTCCTCAAATTTGTGTTATAAACAACATGTATCCCGAGCGGCTCAACACGACACAGAATTTCAATGTTACTCGGCTTCAACAAACGGAGGGGTTGAATACACAAAATTCGACCACCTGCTGGTACAACCCAACCAGGGGCAAATCTCAAACGGGTCCATGATCTTGGATTATTGTACTCTTCCAATATCCACATTTCAAAATCCTCAAAATTATAAGTTAGGCTTGAAAAAATAACAATACGTTTATTATCAAGGGCACCAAGATCACCATAGTTTTGAATACGTTCTATACCAACAGGAAGTTCTATAAACCCAAATTCCTCAGATGACAAGCAAAAAGAACAGATACCATAAGTTACTAAAGCTTGAGTTACCTGCCAATGGAGATGGCCTGCAACCAAAACACCTGGGGAACTCACAGGGTAATCATATGGAAAATCTCCTATCTTCCTCCATTCCATAGTTTGCAATTCAAGAACCTTCACTTCGGATGAGAACTCAAGAGTGTTAAAATGAGAAACTCGAATGACCTTGTAGCCCTCTGTCACAGAATCGTACCCCATTCCAAATATAATTGTAGCTTGATTGGAACCTTCTGGAAATTCAATTTTGGTGCTTGGTATGAACCTCTTAACTGATGAAACTGGATTTAGAATCCAGAAATCATCATAAATGTTACACTTGAGTACAAATCCATCACAGTTTGCCACACAATCTTCGAGGTCATCATCCTCTCCAATAAGCCTCTGATTTTCTTCTGACCCTTCTTCAGGGAGAATGTAATTCAATGGATAGAAACCGTATTGAGCTTGAACTTCAAAACCAAAGAAATTTTGCATCTCCATTTGAGGAAGATGTAAATTCTTCCCAAAGTACTTGCTTGAAATGGTAGACTCCCATGCTTGATTTACCAATTTGAATCGAATCAGGGGCTTAACGGGCATCCTTGATAAAATATGAAGCATTATTTCATCAGGGAAAACGGTTCCTCCAAGTGTTGGAGATGGTTCAAGATTTGGGCGCTGCATTTTTTGGGATTTAACAGAGAATTCTGGGTTAGAAAGGTTTCGAAGAAGATGAAAAGAGGGTTTCTTGTAAGTTGATCTCTTTTTTACCAGTAATAGTATTATTGCTTGGGTTATTGTGTTAAATAAGATTGATTGTGTCTATTCGTTGCAGAGAAATGCGTCTCCTTCCAATCGACTTTTTGGGCTATTGTACTTACTTCTACATCATTACAGTTATACACAGACGAAATATTGCAACTCTTCCTCCAATAGACCAACTGTCAAACGGTTGCTTTTTTGTAGTATTTTTTTGGATGGGACTTCTTAAGTAAAGATTTAATTAAGAAACTAATTTATTATAGACAAAATCTGATTCAGCTATATAGGATACGATACTGAGTATCTTCATTGGAAACAATTGTTCATTGTACTGTAATTTTGATTGGTATTAAAATGATATCTCTACATAGTAAGAATATATTTAAACTATATAATTTGTACAATATAACTATAGTCTTATTTTTAATACTTTCTCTAAATACTATAATAATTTGTACTATACATACTATAATAACTATATAACATACTTTGTGTTACATTAATATTTTTGGTGTGTTACTATAAAATATTGATTTTTGAGATGACATAAGGTTTACACGGCTTTTATTATTTAAAATACACCTTAACCTAATTAAAGTATTAAATTTTGTAGCTAGGTTAACCTTGTATATAATGATTATTATCGACGGTAAAAAAACTAGAATTTTTTTTTAAATGATATATTAAAATAGTATTAAAAAGCACATTAGATGTTTCACAATATAACTTGTTTAAAAATAGTTATAAATTTGGGCCTAATATAGGAGCCCAATCAAGCTTAAAGACTATTTAAACGAATATGCTACTAAGTTACTAATTTTAGTAAATAATAAATCTTTTAATTATAAAAATATTAAAAAATATTTTAATCTATGAAATCAATAAAGTAGTATAATACTATAAAGCTGGACGTAGTCGATATACTTAATGAAAAACTTGCTTCAAAAACCTTATTTGGGTTTATTTTATCATTTTAAAGCATTCAATAACCTTCTTAAGCTTTATTGTATATAGTTAAGTTTATATTACGTCACATGGTTTAAAACTACATGTCAATGGTTTAAATAAAACCATAAGTCAAATGTATAGATATTACATAGTATATAGTTTCATTTGAATGTATATTAATTGGTTTTTATTAGCACACCTATATTTAAAAAAATATTATACTATTGTAAAGAATATTAATTTGAACCATTTAGAAGAATTTATTACGTTTGGTTAATAAATATATACTACAAAGGTGGCCGTATCACAGGTTACTGATAAAGTAAATTCTACACATAATTTGGGATTATTTGATATATTTGGTTCAATAAGGTTAATTATACTAACATTATTATTTATTAACTATAACGAATTAATAATTACTTTATACACATAATTTGTATTTAATTAACCTCTTAACTGTTTAAAAGTAACTAATACCCATTGAATACACATAATTTGTATAAAATTAACTAATACCCATTATAACTAATACACTGTTTAAAAGTAACTAATACCCATTATAAATAAGTGATTAGTGTAATAAAATACAATTGACCCTAATAAAATAGGGAATTAGTAATGAATGGTTAAAAGAACAATTTTATAGATAAAGTATATAATTAGAATATATAAGTATCTTAAATCCATGTTAGTAGATATTGGGCCTAATGTAGGACAACTTACAAGTTGAAAATCTACTTTGAATTTTGAGCCTAACTGGGACATTGTAATTAGATAAGACCATTGTAAGTAGATAAAACAATGTTGAGCCAAATACTTTAATTAGGTAACACTTTAAGTAGATAAAAAAATTGTAAGTATAATTGGGACATTGTAAGTTTATTTGGTCATATAGGTCAAAGAGTTATTTTTTGTCCAATACATTAAGTAAATAACAAATTAAGGGGAATATTGTAAGAAGAACAATAAGATTAAACTAAGTTCGTTTAGACTGTAAGATTACTACCTTAATAATATTTATACTAACATTATAATTTATTTAACTATAACCCAATTAATTAATACTTTAGGTGAATAAAGTGGTACTAAACAATTAATTATTACTTTAGGTTAATGAAGTTGAACTAACAGTGTGATCGTGTCACGGGATGATGGAAGACTTGTTTATCTGTCTCATAATTTGTATATAATTAACATCTTAACTGTTTAAAAGTAACTAATACCCATTGAATTAGTAAGGTATGTGTATAAAATGTATGCACTATTTTTAAAATAGATTTTTCGTTGACTTATGCATGTTATCATAAAAAAAAAAATTATAAACAATTGATTAGTGTAATAAAATATTATTGACCCTAATAAAATAGGGATTTAATAATGAATGGTTAAAATAATAATTTTATAGATAAAATTATAATAATTAGAATATATAAGTCCTTTAAAAATATGTAGGGTATTGGGCATAATGTAGGCCCACTTACAAGTTTAAACACTAATATTCATTTTGAGCCCAACATAGGCTCAAATACTTTAATTAAAACCATTGTAAGTATATATAATCTGTTGAAAGTTTATTTGGCCATTTAGGTAAAAGTGTTATTTTTCTATAACCCATTGTAGGCCCAATCAAAGTTTTTGGGCCTAGTTTAGGCACACAAAAAAATGTTTAAAAACTATTGATTTTGTAAATAATATAGCCTCAAAAACCTTGATTATATAACACTTTAAGTAAATAAAACCATTGTAAGTATAATTAGGCCATTGTATGTTTATTTGGCCATATCGGTAAAAGAGTAATCTTTTTGGGGCTAATATAGGCCCAATCAATGTTTAAAGACAATTATTTTGTCCAATACTTTTTTTAAATATCAACTTAAGGGGAATAATGTAAGAGTAATAATAAGTTTTATCAAATTTCCAACTTTATAACATTTAACTTAATTTATAGTAACATTATTATGTATTTAACTATAACCCATTAATTATTACTTTAGTATAAACAATTTTGCACCAACAGTATGGTCGTGTCACGGGGTGATGGAAGACTTGTTTATACACATAATTTTGAGGAATGCATTGACCCTAATAAAATAGGGAATTAGCAATGAATGGTTAAAAGAATAATTTTATAGATAAAGTATATAATAGAGAAATTTACAATGGGGTGTAGTATATTGGACTTAAATTGGAATAATTAGAATATATAAATAACTTAAAATATGTTAGTAGGAATTGGGCCTAATGTAGGTTCATATTACAAGTTTAAAAAACACTTTCAATTTTGAGCCTAACATAGGCTCAATTGTGAGCCTAACATAGGATCAAAATACTTTAAAACCATTGTAAGTATAATTGTGTATTAGTTACTTTTAAACATTTAATAGGTTAAATAAATTCAAATGATGTGTATAAACAAGTCTTCTATCACCTCGTGACACGACTACACTTTTAGTACAACTTTATTAACCTAAAGTAATAATTAATGGGTTATAGTTAAAATAGTAACAAGTATTAGTATAATTAATATAACTATTACAAAGTTAGTAATTTTTCAGTCTATAAGAAAATATATTCATCTTATTTATTCCCCTTAAGTTGATATAATTAACCGTTATGGACAAAGTAATTGTCTTTAAACATTTATTGGGCCTATATTAGGCCTAATATGATTAGGTATAACTCTTTAATGAATTTTGGTTTAAAATTACATTTTGAACTTAAATTGTAGTTTTAATAAAACATTGTTAACCATTCATTATTAATCCCCTATTTTTATTAGCATCAATGATATTTTATTACACTAATCGCTTATTTATAATTGTTTTTTTTTTTATGGTAATCCAATCTCTTGGATAGTCCCATACATTTTATTACACTAATCACTTATTCATACATTTTATACACATAGCTTAATTTATAATTGGATAGTCCAATATCTTGTAAACAATAACTTTAAATAGTTCATACATTTTATACACATACCTAAATTATTCAATGGGTATTAGTTACTTTTGAACATTTAAGAGGTTAAATAAAGTAAAATAATGTGTATAAACAAGTCTTCCATTACCCCGTGACACGACCATACTGTTAGTACAACCTCATTAACCTAAAGTAATAATATTTGAGATATAGTTTAATAAATAATAATGTTAGTATAATTAATAGAACTATTCTAAGTTTAGTAATTTTACAATCTATACCAAAATATAGACAATTACTTTGTCCAATACTTACATTATTCCCCTTAAGTTGGTATTTACAATGATATTTTATTACAATAATCTCTTATTTAAAATTATTTTTTTATGATAACATGCATAAGTTAACAAAAAACATAGTGTGAAAATAGTTCATACATTTTATACACATACCTGAATTTTTCAATGTGTATTAGTTACTTTTAAACATTTAAGAGGTTAAATAAATACAAATTATGTTTACAAACAAGTCTTCCATCACCCCGTGACACGACCATACTGTTAGTCAAATTGTTTAAACTAAAGTAATAATTAACGGGTTATAGTTAAATAAATAATTATGTTAGTATAATTAATATAACTATTATAAACTTAGTAATTTTTCAACCTATACGAAAGATTTGATAAAACTTATTGTTCCTCTTACATTATTTACCAAAAGTATTGGACAAAATAAGTGTCTTTAAACATTGATTGGGCCTATTTTATGCCGAAAAATAGTACTCTTTTACCAATATTGCCAAATAAACATATTGTTCCTGAATTTGTAATTGCCATGCCATTGCATTTGGAAAATATTGCATAGAACTTTCACAAGGTGGTCTTTCCTATGAATATTTTTCATGGTGTAGATTGTAATTTAGTATGGCCCATATAAAATATCAAAGTCCATGTAAGTTGATCAACACCATTGCATGAAATTCAACCACAGCTTATGGGCCAGATGAATTACTAAATTTGACCCTAATAAAAGTTACCATTTGTGTTTACAAATACAAATTATGTTTATAAACAAGATTATCATTACCTCTTGACACAACCAAAAGTGTAATTATACAATGAATTATTCAATAATAATTATGTGTATAAAAATATTATTTATACACATACATGAATTATTCAATGTGTATTAGTTACTTTTAAACATTTAAAAGGTTAAATAAATTCAAATGATGTGTAAAACAAGTCTTCTATCACCTCGTGACATGACTACACTTTTAGTACAACTTTATTAACCTAAAGTAATAATTCGTGGGTTATAGTTAAAATAGTAATAAGTATTAGTGTAATTAATATAACTATTACAAAGTTAGTAATTTTTCAGTCTATAAGAAAATATATTCATCTTATTTATTCCCCTTAAGTTGATATAATTAACCGTTTTGGACAAAGTAATTATCTTTAAACATTTATTGGGCCTATATTAGGCCTAATATTATTAGGTATAACTCTTTAATGAATTTTGGTATAAAATTACATTTTGAACTTAAATTGTAGTTTTAATAAAACATTGTTAACCATTCATTATTAATCCCCTATTTTTATTAGGATCAATGATATTTTATTACACTAATCGCTTATTTATAATTGTTTTACCCCGTGACACGACCATACTGTTAGTACAACCTCATTAACCTAAAGTAATAATATTTGGGATATAGTTTAATAAATAATAATGTTAGTATAATTAATAGAACTATTCTAAGTTTAGTAATTTTACAATCTATACCAAAATATAGACAATTAATTTGTCCCTCTTACATTATTCCCCTTAAGTTGATATTTACAATTATATTTTATTACACTAATCAGTTATTTAAAAGGATTTTTTTATGATATCATGCATAAGTTAACAAAAAACAAAGTGTGAAAATAGTTCAAACATTTTATACACATACCTGAATTCTTCACTGTGTATTAGTTACTTTTAAACATTTAAAATGTTAAATAAATACAAATTATGTTTACAAACAAGTCTTCCATCACCCCGTGACACGACCATACTGTTAGTGAAATTGTTTAAACTAAAGTAATAATTAATGGGTTATAGTTAAATAAATAATAATGTTAGTATAATTAATATAACTATTATAAAGTTAGTAATTTTTCAACCTATACGAAAGATTTGATAAAACTTATTGTTCCTCTTACATTATTCCCCCTAAGTTGATATTTACCAAAAGTATTGGACAAAATAAGTGTCTTTAAACATTGATTGGGCCTATTTTATGCCGAAAAATAGTACTCTTTTACCTATACGGCCAAATATAGTTACAATATCCCTAATTATAATTACAATGGTTTTATTTACTTAAATTGTTATATAATTAAAGTGTTTGAGCCTATGTTATTTACAAAATCAATATTTTTTAAACTTTTATTTGGTCCTAAATTAGGCCCAAAATTTACATTATTAAAGTGTTTGAGACTATATTATTTTTCAGTGTTTTAACTTTTATTTAAACATTGATTTGGCCTAAATTAGTCCCAAAAAGATAATTAAAAATGCATAATTATACTAACAATAGTGTTATCTACTTATTAGTTGAATGCTGGATACCAACAAAATTAGATGTTTAACCATTAGTACAACATTTCTATCTAAAGGTAATTATTCTTCTTCTATAGTTAAATTTTGGTGTATTTTTATATTAATTAATTAAAGTTGTATAAAGTTAGTAATTTTATGGTTTATAAAGTTTTTTAGGCCTACATTAGGCCCAATACCTACTAACATATTTAATGGGACTTATATATTCTAATTATTATAGGCTTTATCTATAAAATTTAAAGATAAAAAAACAAATATTATTATATATTCTTTAAACATTGATTTGGCATATATTTTTTTCACAAAATCATAACATTTTTCCATATATGGTCAAACATCATTTAAGTTTAAAATATGCTATTTTATTGAACCCATAGGTACAACTTTATTAACCCATTAGTATAACTTTAATAAACCAAGTATTATTTATTGGGTTACAGTTAAATTATTTACAATTTTATTATAATTAGTAAAAATTGTACTAATGGAGGCATTAGATTACCTGACGTATAATAGCTTAGGGTTTGTAGGTATTTTTTTTTACTAATAATGAAATATATATACCACAGCATATTCATTACAGTTTAATGCTTAAATATATGTACATTTCCTTAGTAGGCCATATACTACTACATATATCATTGTCCCAATATATATGACCATAATATCATAATTTAAGTAAGTTTGCCATGTAAGGTAGAAAAAATCCATAACCTTCATAATAAGTTCAAGTCAACTGAATAAAACATCATACCATGTTTCAAAATTACAAATGGCAGTAAAACTAACATAAGTATTTAGAAACCATAAGTTTGAACATCCTCAAACAATAAAATCAAACCCCAGTATTTAAAACACATAAAATAAGTTAACAGTGCCAAGTCTATTTTTGGAACTAATCATTTGGGCACTTCCTTCTGTGTAGCTATCTCCACACTAATTGGATCCAAAAACCATTCCACCATCTTTGTACGATATTCTCCACCGTCACAAACAGACCATTCTTTCATTTCTGTTTTTCTACCAGTCATAACAATCTCCATGTTGTAACACACTGCCACACCACAATCCAATGAACCAGGTGATTGTTGTATGCATTCCTCTGGTACTGGCTTTTCAACTGTTTTGGTCAAAATCAAGTGATCTGATTGTGTTTTTTCAAATAATTTTTTCAGTGCCTTATCTATGTATTCAACCTGTATCAAACTCATTTAAATTATGACCCAAATAAACAAAATAAATGAATCCAAAACATAAGTTATAAAATAACTAACCACTTTCATTGCTCTTTCCAAGTGAATATCTTTGGTATCCTTAGTTCTTGGTGAAATCGAATTGAAAAAACTCCACTTGCAGCTTGATAAGTCCAACTTCAACATAGTCCAGTGATCCCCACCTGCTTCTGATTCACCCGGCAAGGGTGTGGTTAGTAGTGGAAACAATAATACGTCATCCGCACCAACCTGCTCCAGCTTCTTGTCCACAAAATGTCTCAAATTCTTTCCAGCCACCCCATTGAACTGGGAAATGAAACGCTAACAAGACAACAAATGCACAGTCATGGAAAAATCACAAAAAGTTTAATATGGATATAATGTTTTAAAACTTTAGTCCAGAATAAACATCTTACCCAACATGTTCCAGAGAATATGTGAACATTTTCTGCAAACTCATTTTTATTCTTGTATTTTGCTTTCAGAATCTCTCCCCATGAATCAATTACCTAAAAAGTCCATTTTAGAATACAAACTTTTAAATTTGTAGTTGAAATATATAAACAAATAAGATTATGAACAATTGTAAATAAATTATACCCCTAAAGAAACACTTTCATGTTGAATTAACTGAACCACATCTTTCAGATATACAATGGCTTCAGAATTTGTAGGGCACTTCCAAGCTTTAAATCTGTACATTAAGAAAAATTTAATTATATACCAAATTACATTTTATATGTTTAATAAAGTGATCTGCTAAATATTTAAAGTGTACTTACAATTCACCACCTAGCCCCCAATATTCTTGTATGGTATCCTTTATTTCCTTTGTTAAAAGTTTAACAGCAGCCTTACAGAAATCAAATTTCAGACAACCACGTTTTCTCTTTCCCCCCACTTTAATCAACTCACTAGAATTGGGCGGTGGTGTAACTTCAATCTTCTTTCGATCTGCTTTCTTTGTTCTGTCCTTTACTCTTTTAGCTAGTGTGCTTGGATAATCAAATTTGGAAGAATGCTGATTTTCGTCCAAGATTGGAGTTTTTCCCCCTTGCTCTTCTGGTACTTGAGTTTGTTCTTGAGAACATGTTGTAAAGGCATCAACCAAATCTAGTTGCCTTATTGTGTCTTCAAGGTCATTCTTGACATAAACCAGTTTTGCATTCATTTTTTTCGTCAAAGACAGTTCTGCCAGAGCATCCAACCTCTCAAGATTTTCGGGGTTTTCCAATAACTGTGTTGTTGTTGGCTCTTCTACTGACTTTATTTGTTCTCTAAGCAACCTAACTTGTTCATGCAGTAAAACATTCTCCTCTTCCTTTCTCTTTAGCTCCTCCTTATTTTCTGCAACCAAGTTTCTGAAATGCTCTTCATGCTTTCTCCTAATCTCCTCTAACTCCGATTCTTTTTCCATTAAAGTTTTTCTACAACACTCTAACTCCGATTCTTTTTCTATTAAAGACTTTCTACAATCTTCTAACTCCGACCTCCAACTACATGACCTTTCTTGTCCTTTGTCACAGTTCAAACTTCCATTATAACCCTCACTGTATTTCTCGTTTACGTCCCTAACAACACTCATGATTTTATCGTCAGATCCCTGTTCCATAGTATCTATAGGATTAAAATGCTTGAAAGGCATATCAGCTCCATTAAGACAACTTCCTCTACCCCTTATTGACGGTTCAAAATCTGCCCTTTGTTTCTCCAGTGGTGTTTCTTGAATAGTTTTTAACTCATTCTTGTTTTCTGAACTGACATGAAAGTTTCCCCGAAAACAATCAACTTCAGGGGAAAAAAGATTTATTGTTGCCCCAACATCCTGTTCACTAGAACTCGAATCCCCATTACCTATAGTTCCCTGCCCAGAAGTGTCACTTGTACTCTCATCATCTACATCAGTCAATACTTTCTCTTCCCCACCCCTAGCCCAGTATTCATCTAAACTTCTTACAATTTCCTTCTCACTTGCAGTAGGTTTTAGATCAGGTATTCGAATCTAATATTTGACAAGAAAATATGTAAGTACTAATTCTTTGTTTAAATAAATACAAATTAGGTGTAGAAATAACTTTTTAATCACCACGTGTCACTATCAGACAGTTATTACATATTAAATAATTACTACTATTTAAAAAAAATATATTTTGTACTAATTAGTAAATATATATACTACTCCATAAACATTACATTATTCATTGAATAAAATAGACATTATATACACCCCATTGTAAGTTCCCCAACAAAAAATCAAGCTCAAGCTCATAATGACATAATTTTAAACATATATTTATCACTTGTAAATATTTACCTATTCTAGTTGTAAATATATTTCTATCTAAGGTGTTTATACTACATTTAATTATAATTCTTTTACTGTAATTGCTTAAAATTAACAGTTATATTCATATTAAACACTTAAATCTACTAAAATAGTTATTCTAAGTTACTTACGTATCTGGTATCCAATTTCAGTAGATTCAATCTTCCCATCTTGTTGTTCATCTTCGAAAGATCCCAATTTAAAATCCTTGGGAAAGTCCTTTCCTCATTAGCCTCAAACAGCCTTGTTTTTTCACAAAGCCAAAACTGCAAATATGTCCAAAACATATAATCACAATTATTACAATAATTTTTATATTACATTGTATCAAACAAATAATATAGGTAAATCTGTGAGTTAAGCATTGATTGACTTACCGGAAGTAAAATTGCACAACCCCCAATGATCATATTTTCACTGGATCTGATTTGATCAATTAACACTTGAACAACTAGTTTGCTCCAATCATAAGTATGTAATTCATCCATTCGCTCAAGGTACACAGTGTAATACCATGGAACCGAAGAATTTCTTCGCGGTACAAGTAGAGACCCCAACAGATACAAATGCAAAAGTCTTGCTACATCACCGATTGAGGTATCATCACCGATGCTAATTGTTTCTTGTATTTTTTTATACAAAATTTTCTTAGTCAGTACATAAGTACTCTTAGTACTTTGAATTTCATGACCAAAGCACCGTTTAACCCATGGTGGATCCTCAAACTCTTTCAACTTCAAAGGAATTTGCCTATTACCTCCCCTAATACCCATAATAAGCATGACATCTAGACTATTGATTTTAAACCTTTCCCCCCCTAACATAAAACTATTTGAAGACCGATCAAATGTCCTCAAAATTTTTCTAATTATGTCCTCATTTTTATTCCATGATTTCTTACACTTTTTATAGTTTACACTTATCATGGAATAAAACAGCAGCCAAAACGGAGTCCTATGTATCTCTCTAACATGCATATCATTTAATTTCAGCTTTTGCAATTCCTTGGTACATGTTACTAAATTGCTCCTGTAATATGTTACCCTCTCTTTCAACTTCACGCTACCTAACAAATGAATAATATAGAAATTGAATGTTAGTTCAAACATTTTTGATGCAAAACTGTTATGATATTATCTATACGTATATGATATACACATTAGATACTTATCAAATTATTAGGCATCATTATATTATGAATACTATATTATTAAAATATCTTGGTTATTTACCCTGAAGTTCAGTGCTTAAAGTGTAGTACCCCATTGTTAAGTTCCCCAATTTAGAGAAAATTTCCTTACAATGGGGTATACTTAAAGTTCATTTAGGGGTTTAATAATTTAATAAAATATTTGTTATAGAAACTATAGAAATTATAATAAAACTATTAAGGCTAACCAAAACTGTTTCTTGGGATATCATCCTCCCCATCACTACCATCTGAAGTTGAGACATCTAAGAAAGCATCCTTAGGCGTCCCATCATTTTTATCTGCAAAAACATTCTTTTTACAAATCATATTTTAAAAAAAAAAAGTAATTAGTATTGTCTTAATTGAAATACCTTTAAATGTGCCCTTTGTTTTTCTTGTTTTTCTAGCTTTTCTCCGAGATCTTTTTCCAGAACAAGGGCCATTATCTTCTGAAAAATCAAACAGTTAAATGCAATTCAATAAGACCCTCATCAAACAGTTAAATGCAAACAAATAAAATTTTTCCATACCTGACTCTGATGATCCTATATCCTCCACCAATTTAGCTTTTCCTAATTTTTAGAAACAATAATATTACCTTCTGGAAAATATAACAGATTCCTATCATTTAACCAATTTATTTTAAAAACCAATTACATTACCTTTTCTGGTTTTTAAATCTTCATTCAAGCGCAACCTTTTCCTAGATATGCCTGCTAGTATTCAAACAACAAAACAAAAAATTTATCCATTATAACTATAAGTTATTCTTTGTAAAATGCAATAATGTCCAACAGTTCAATTTTTTGTACCACATATAGTAAACAAATACTTTTTATGTTAAACAAATACTTATCCATATTTAATACGATTGTGATAGCAAAAGTTTCTTATTTGTCCTAAAACCTCAAAATGATCGTTTTGACAACTTGTATGAGTCCTAATGTAACCAAAAGTTTCTGTAAGAATTTAAACATTTAGGAAACCAAATGAAAAAAACACATTTTCAAACAACCAATTTGGACTAGTATCAAAAGCATTGACCTCAAATACCAGAAAAGCAAAAAAAAATTAGCCAAACTGCATTCAAACAACATTTTGTTTAGCTATTACCATGAGATTTCTTCAGTGTAAAGTGTTACATAACAATAACAACCAAGAATTGTACTTTAAGGCACCCAAAGAAATAATAAGTTACACACCATTGTCCAACAAATACGTTCTGTATTAAGTAAATAATCAAGATACCTATTGTAAGTTGAAATTTTACCTTTGCCTTTATAAGCCCTAGAATCGCTTTTTCGCTTCAGCTTTTCACGAGACATTAATTTTTCTCCATCCAACACTGCACCAATTCTTAATTCACCCTTTCTGGTTCTTGGCATTTTCGAAACAGACCACTGATGCAGAAAACTTTACATTTTATAGACTGAATAAATTGTAGACCTAGAAGTACAGTAAATTAAACCTAAATTCTACCTTATTTAATAAAATTCAAGAACCCAGAAAAAACAATCTCACTTTTTTTACGGAGATACCAATGCATTGTTAAGATGGTTCAAATACCTTAAGTAATGACCCAGAACTACAGTAAACTAAACCTAAATTTTCAGAAAAATTCAAGAACCCATTTGCATAAAATCGATTTCTTGACGGAGATTCTAATGCGTTGTTAAGATTATTCCCATACCTGAAATTCTGACCGATTGTTGATTATGGATACTCTTCAGCAGAATAAGAAATTGAGTGTTGATTTGTGAGTTATCGCACCGAGTTGAAAGATAAATTAGCTTGTATTCAATATTGTGTACAATTAAAGCAAGAATTTTTATGCAGTAAAATAGAGCTGATGGGACACGGTTCAGAGAAATCAGAATTTGATTTGATGGAGATGGTAACAGGGAAAGTAAGGTTATATAAGTAATTTAACACCTAAAAATACACTTGGTTGCAAGTTGAAAAAGGTACTACACCCCATTGTAATTTTGTCTTAAGAAATACACCCCATTGTAAGTTCCCCTTTTTTTTTCTCTTTTTAGGTTTGATAGCAAAAAAAAAAAAAGAAGAAGTTTTTTTTTCAGAATTTTATTGTGAAATTTGCGGATATGCATCCAATGACACCTATTATTTAATTTTTTCGAAAAATGACATTTGAAATTATTTTTGAATTTAAATATTGTTGTTACTCAAATATATATTAAATATGGTTTTGATGTGACTTTGGATGGCTAACAATTAATAAATGACGTGAGGATACAACATTAATTGTTATGAAGAATTGAGTAATAAATGAAAAATACAAAGTAATAAATGCAAAGAATTTTGTCAAGTCCTAGTATAGACTTAGACTTAAAGTTGGTTATATCTTATTAAATGCCAAGATGACGGCTCTATATATAGCCCAAAGGTATGCCATTTGACTGCCCTAAATCTACCAGGGCAGCCCAAGCATTTAATGTTTGGGTCGATCCTAGTTTTGAGACTGGACTGAGTAGTATGGTTTGCTGACTGGGGTTGGTGTCGATTTACTATTCCTTGTCCTTAAATTGAATAATTGTCTGACAAGACCTGGCACAAGTCTTCTCGGATAAGATCGAATATGTGGCTTCCCGTCGTCTTCTCTTCCGAGATGGATGGACGTCGGCTGATTTACTCTCTCGTAGTCAGTTTCTTCTATGGGACGTCGAGGTCCCGTTCTTGACAAGACTTCGTTGTGATCGCTTTCATGACGGGATAAACCACTCATGTCGAGGTCTAGAATAGACTTTGGCATGGACCCAATTCCTCGTCACTATCTTGGTTCTTCAGATGGAGAAAAAATGTGACGTGGCCCAAGATTGACTAGGTCGAGCTTGGGGTCTCGATCTCGTTGCTAGGTTTTTCTGGTCATCTCGTCCAGCTGGGAATTATCACTCGACAACAATTATCTTAGGTTCAATTTTCGGTTTTTTGATAGGAATGGTCGCATGGTTCCGTGAAGCATGTGCCAGTGATCGTGTAGTCACAAGATAGTTGCATGAAGGCTTTGTGGTTATATGATCACATAAGGACTGCGAAAATAGTTATGGAAGGTTGTAGTTGCGGTCTTAGATGAGTTGCGAAAACTGGAGGAATTGTAAGTATTAAGAAAAATAAACCAGTATAAGGTATTTTGGCCTAAATTTGTTTTTTGAGAGATAATTTTTTTTAATGTAGTATTAAGTGAGATCGTGGGGATCTCATTTTGTGAGACAGAGCTTCATTTAATCATAGAGGAAATTTCACCCATGTAAAAGAGGGAATCTCATCAATCCCGCCAATTAGATAAAAATTGAAAAATGATAATCCCTTCCCCACAAAAAATAAGCTTATTGCCTTTTTCACAGTTATTAAGAAAGTAGATATAATATGTAAAAAATAAAATTATTGTGTTAAATCAAGTTCAAAATAAATTATTTTAAAAGTATTTTGTGTGTATGTTGAAGAATGTAGATAAATTTTATTATTTTCATTTTAGGAAAGATGACTATTTTTTGTGGACAGACAATTAAAGCAACCAAAACCATTTTGGATTAATGAAAAGTGATACTCTATCTGTCTCGCGAGTGTTTGCACATTTATTTTATTCGTCCATTCTAAAATTATTTGCACACTCCAAAAAAAAAAAAAAATTAATTTGTGTATGCACTCACAATAATATATACATATATTCATATATTACTATTTTTTTAAAGTATTTCTTTTTTAAATTGTGTCATTTATGTATGCAAATAATTTCGTGACGGAGAAAGTTTTTTAGTTAAAAATTATAATACATAAATATCATATACTTTACATGGAAAATGATATTTTTAGTGAAATGTGATAATTTTTTAGTTTAAAGTTATACACATTTAGAACATATAAATAAAAAGTGAGAGCTTTTTAAATAAAAAATATATATTTTAAGTAAAAAGTGATATACGTTGAACAAATTGCTTAAAATCTATATCTATATCTATATCTATATATATATAATAACAGCAAAGTCCTGCCATAAATAGTTGTGCTCTTTTCCCGCCTATACTTACATACTATATTTAGTAACTTTTTTTTTTTGCACTTCTCTATACAGACTTTCCAATTTCCAGATTTTTTTAAACTTTCGCTGAAGAGTTCCATACACGATCTTGTGCGCTGCTGCCTATACAAATTTTAATTTTTTTATTATTTTTTGTTGGGGTATGCACCCATGCTTCTGCAGCAGCCGCCACGCCTCTACTAATTTAATAAGTACATGCCCAAAACCTTTATAATTTTTTTTTTATTAAATGTTTAGATATTATATACCTGTAAAATAATAATCATATTAAAATAAGTGTCAATATACCTGTTCATGCCTACAAAATAAAACTACAAACCCTAAAATATTATGACTTTAAACATCATAAAATCTGCAACATAATAATTATTTTTTGTAAATACAATTTAAAGAAAAAAATTGAATCCACAATTGTACATATACCTTTTCACATTCCAAGTATATGCTTGAAAAGTGATTTAACTTTCTTCAAACTAATAATTCTAGAACATAACAGAACATGTAGCAATGCCCAACAACCCAAGTATAAAATCATCTTCTTCAGCACACTTTTCACATTAAAACATTTATCTGCTAAATCCATTTACTTCCTGTGAGGTATTTAATATCCTCTTTGTTATATTTACCAAGTTTAGGATTTGTATTCCAAGTACTAACATCCATCTTTCCCATTTTCACCTTCTATTTCAGATGGCGCCCCTCTTCAAGGAGATCGATTCTTCTAAAATGCAGTGGTCTCTAAAGATTCAATTGGTTCGAGCCTATCATGCACCTGCATTTGGAAACAATAGCTTTCAAAATTTAGAATGTGTAATTCACGACATAGAGGTATGAAAATAAAGATTTCTATTTCAAAAATTGCCCCTGATACATTAATGTAATACTTGTGTACTGTAACGCCCCGAATCCGAAACACATTAAATATCTCAGATTCGAGGTGCCACTTGTAACTAAAATCCGAACTATAAAATTTTTGATATAAAAAGAGGGATGATAAAATGAGAGATGAGTTTTATGCGGCGGAAGAAATGAGTAGAATAATTATTATAATATATCTCACACACATATATAAAGCTTAATATTAACAATAACATTTTATTTAAGCGGGGAACTCCGTGTCGTCTCTATTACTGTCCTTGCTCCACGAAATCATAATCTGCAAGGGTTGTAAAAAGGGGGCGTGAGATTTGAATTCTCACGTATGGGTGATTTGCAACGTCATGGGATTGGTAAATCCGAAGTATATTAAATTATACTCATTAATAAAGTAATTAATTTATTTAAGCAGTTGACATATAAATATGAATAACATATATCACAGAAGTAACAAGTTCACGTAATAATTAATTGGGCATGACAAGTTCCACATTCACATAATTGATATATCACAAGTTTATTCACAGTAAGCGGCAAAGCCCGAAGTCATTTTTCAAGTAACAGCCTAATCTGTCAAAATCATTTCCAACACATTGTGAATCTCCCCCAAACCATTTCTCACCAACAAATCATGTGACCATGAATCTGAATAATTATTATCACTCATGGTCACCACAAATAATATCAGTGACCATGAATCTGACCTATTGTCACTCATGGCCATACGTGTCAATCCACAAACATAACTGCTCAATGATTACTCGCATTTCCTCTTTCTCATAAAAACTGTCATTTCAAATCGTGGGGAGAATTCACATAATTCACACTTAAATTGGTTCATGCTCAGATAATGCCCTTAATCATGCAGTCGTGATTAATTTGAATAGAAACAATAGATATTTATATCATATATAAGTATATCACGTAATTCAAAACAGTTATATAGTAGGTGTACATTTATGTTGGATTAGTTATTTTAGATTGATTTAGTCGAGTTCAGAATATACCAGCACAACGTATTATAAGCAGATCGATCAACCGATCATCACCCACCTGTTTGCTCCGGGTCCCGTGAACGATGTTCAAACAGATGGTCGGATCCCTCGTGCGTATTCCAATTAGCACAGAGTCCTAATATGAAATCATTTGATTAAAAGTTGGCCTTTGAATTGTTTAGGAAGACTTGAGAGTTTGTGTTACGAGAACGAGGAAGTTGTTGTCTTGAAAACTTGCTGAATAGACCTACTTAAAAACACACACTATCTTGGTAAATACACCACTTCTAAAAGGTTGGTGCATTGGGGAAGTGTACTTACTAATTTTCTTGTGGTACGACTATTTTGATTTTCATAAAAAGATCTTCTAATTTCCTTTGCCCTTTTATAAATAAAAGTTTCTAAATTTTAAAAGTATATCTATACATATTTTTCTTGAAAATAATAAAAAGAATAAGAAATTTAGTTAAATAATATTAATATAATGAAAATAAGCTTTTCTTTTTAATATTTCTATTTCTTATTTTAAAAGAACTTGAATATATTTTATATTTTTATAAATAAAAGTCCATTTATTAATAATCTTATCTGATTTTAGAAAACTTGCATAATATATATTAAAATAGTATATATAATATAATCTTTCTTTCTATTATTAATAATACTTTTAAAATTGATTAGTAACACTTTCAAAGCAAAGAATAATACTATTTTCCCAAAAATACCCTTTTTCATTTGTTACTAAATTTTGGATATAAATGACTTGTCTTTTTCGATCCTTTTTCAAAACTCGATTAATATAACAATATTAATAACCAAGAGTACTAGTTTTAAAATCCAACAGTATTAGTCTTTTTCCCAAATAAACTGGGACTTAGAATTAAAGAAAATAAACTTTCCCTTTGCCCCTAGTTCGAACAGTAGACAGGGGAATCAAACTAATTTGAACAAGCTAATTTCATCCTCAATTCAACACAACCAGTATAGGAATTTAACGACATCAAAGTCCATCAATCTTACAGGCTCCAAACCAACATCAGGGAAATTACAACCTCACGGGAATTTAACTTATAAGGTCTCAAAATTAGGGAATTTAGAACAGTTCAATCTCTATTCCAACTACTACAAGAAATAGAGAGAAGATTAGCAACCTTACGATTTCCAGTTCGATTCGTGGTGGTAAACGGGCGGCCTAACGGCGTCGTTCGATTCCTCCAAAATCAAACGGGCAGGGGTTCGTTACGCCAATATCTCAATTAAAACGAAACAATGAAACGTGAGTCTTTTCTCGAGGGGAAATAATTGGGGAAACTGTAAAAAATTGAACGAATTCGGGAACGGATAGAAAGAGGGGACTCACTAAAAGCGGCGTTGGACTCCGAGCGATGGAGAAGAGGCGGCGGCATCTTTGTCTGGTCACGGCGGCGATGGCGGCGTCGCGATTGGCGGGGTTGGATGGCGGCGGCGGAGGGCGACGTCGGCGGCTTCGATCGGATGAGGGCTGAGTGAGGCGGAGGCTGGGCGTTGCAGAGACGTAGCACCGTGGTGGAAGGAGGGAGGCGGCTACGCGGCTTGGCTGTTTCCGGCCGAGCACGACGGCGTCGCTGGTCCGATCGGAGGGAAGGAGCGGCGGAGCTTCGATCACCGATTGGAAAGGAGAGGCGCAAGCGCGGCGCTGCGTGCTGAGGCGGCGGTTGCCGGAGGAGGACGGCGGCGGAGGAGGCACGATTTGAGCGGCGGTTTTGAAGGACGAGAGAAGACGCGTTGAACTCTTCTTCTGGAGAGAGAAAGAGAAAGACGCGTTTTAATTTTTTGGAGAGAGAGAGGAGTGAAATTGATTTGGTATATTTGTTTTGGAAGGAGTCATATATGCGTGAGTGTTTTATAGCAGGAAACCATATTTAATTTAATTAATGAAATAATTTAAAGGGATGGAAAAGCATGTGGTTGGGAATTTAGGAGAGCAAGATTTCCTTAAATCTCTTGTACTTCTATTAGGCCTTGTTTGGTTCCGTTTTTAATTCGAATTGGAAATTAATACGATTTTAAGACTTGATTAATATTTTATTGCATTTGATTTATTCTCAATTAATTATACGGATCGAAATTCTAATTTTGACTTTAATATTTAATTTCTCGTAGTCCTTTATTCGTTTGAAAGCTTCGATTCCTTTCTTCGAATTTAGGAATTTATAAAAGGGTATATATTTAAATTACACAATAGCACACAAAATAATAAAATTAAAAGAAACAAGATAATAATAATATAAAATAAGGCTTTCTAGGAAAATAAAAGGTATAAAACGGGACGGGGTATTACATGTACTTCTTTCAGGGAACAAGAGTGCATGCTACAATAAACCAAGCCTACATTCCTAGATTCGAAGCAATGCTGGTGGAAGGGAGATTGTTCGCAGTTAAAAACTTTGTGGTGACAGCCAACAAGAGCAAATTTAAAACAAGAAACCGCAAGCAACTCATATTCATCAATGATACTAAAGTTGTGGAACTTCCAGATGAAGAATTCCCCACACTCCTAAATGATTTTCAACCATTTTCTGAATTGTCCAATGTTGAAAAATTGAATGATACTCAAATGATTGGTAACCTTCTATAGTACAGTTACAACAAACTTAATCTACATCTCATTGTGATTAACTTATCTAACGGAAAAAAATCTGACCAATATTATATTTTCTCGTTAATGCAGACATTATTGGACGAGTTGTCAAAATTGATGATCCTCGAGTCGTAAATTATAATGAAAGAGGCAGCGTGATAATGGAAATAACACTGGAGGACTTGGAGGTAGTATTCTGAAAAAACACTTGGTATATTTCATTTACTTGATTTAAGTTTAACATGGTGTGTACACTTTCTTATCCTAGAAAATACAAATGAAATGTACCCTCTGGGGAGAGTACGTAGACCAAATGATGGAATTTAGAAGGAATGCAGGCCCTGATTCTGAACCTCTAATTCTTATTGTTCAATTTTGTAAGGGGAAGTATTTTGATGCTAAGTTACTTATAATAGTTACGCATAATTTTGTAGTCATGTAACTATTTTTTGTTCAATATATCTACTGATTTGATGATATAAAAATTCAGAAAAAAGTCATGGTTACTTCGACTCTTCATGCTACGAAGTTAATTTTTAACGTTGAATGCACTGAAGTTGCAAAATATAAAATGAGGTATATTTCATATTCAAGTTTGGTTACTGTTAAAAAAAAAAGTGTGCTCAAACATTCTTTTTGTAGTTACTTTGCAACTATGCTCATACATTTTTAATATACACAAGAAATGAATTAGTAATATATTTTTTTAGTTAACATTACATGCACATTTTATACCAGCACAACATTCTTTATTTGAGAAACAACTTGCATAATAATAAACTGCAAACCCTATTAAAGACAACAAACATAACTCATGGTAATGCACAAACAAGAATAAAACTGAAGGATTTACCTCTGTGGGAGTGGATCATATCCTTATTCCAAATAGAGTTGTGCTCCCACTACTAAGGACACCCCCTTTGGAACATTATGTACAGTTGAGACTCATCTTTTACCCTTTACCATCTCCCAGTTATCATGCATAAGAAATACGAATAAAAATAAAATTAAATAAGCATCAGTTGCATCAACTCATGAGAAGGTGTCTTATTTTAGCATGTTGTGTTGAATGATTTACCAAACAATTAGTTAATATTAATGCAAAACTAATAAGACAATCTGGTATAATGTGTTGAATTGTTATATTAAGTTTTCCTTCTAAAGATGCTTATAATTCTTCTCTTACACATATTATACATTCAATGCACATTTCAGGATGATAATGTTCCTCTTGCTGTTCTAAGTTCAACTTTTCAATCTTCCACTAGCAAAGTAATTGGCAATCTATCCAATATTGATGTTCCCATTCGAACAATACAGCAGATTAAGGACAATAATGAAGTTTGTTTTTGTCTTAAATATTTCATGTGTTACAAAAATTAAATTATTTTAATTGACTATACAAAATAGATTATTTCAATTGACTTTTATGTTAAATGTTGTGGTACTAGACTTGTATTTTTTGGGTTTGGGCGAACATAGTATCTAGTGAAACCTTTGGAGATTGGTAGTACTTGGCATGTTAAAAATGCAAACGGAAAGTCAAGAAAACCAAACAAGGATTCCTATGTTCCGATTGTAACAAAATCGACTCCAGTGGGATTCCAAGGTTTTTATCTCCTTATCCAACATAGTTATTGCAATAGAATATGTGGTAGATAATATATAATTAAGTACAAGATAAAAGTAATATAACATATGTTAATAATGTGAACAAATCAGGTACATGATACAAGTTCGGGTTCATGGTGACACTAACAACACACTTTTCTTATTATGGGATCAACATTGTATTCAACTCATTGGAAAAACAGTGACACAAGTTCTAGAGGAATCTCAAGATGAAGATACTCTACAATATCCGGATATTTTGTCAAATATGCTTGGCAAGTAAATATTTTTCAAGGTACAAGTTAAGGAAGACCAAATCAATGACTACAGTGGAGCATATAGTGTTATGAAGATAACCAAAGATAAGTCTATCGGGTCAAAAGTTAGTGATGGACATTCCGAAAGCTAGGTGACTATTTCTATAATTCCCATTTTTCACAGATTATTTTGAATTACTTCTTTTGAATAATTTTGATGTAATTGTTATAGGAGTCAGACCATATTTCCAAGTTACATAATGAGGGAATGGAAAGTGAGAAGGTAATCTAATATTATGTGTGCATGAATTTTTTACAATAGTTTATCTAAGAGACTAAAATAATATAATTATCTTCCTTCAATCAGCTTCAACTTAGCTCATCAGAGGGTGGTGGGATTAGCAGCCCATAGAAGGACAAGAAAACAAGTACAATGAGTTGTGAAACCATTGAAGAATCAAGACTCAAAAGAAAATACTTCAAGATAATATAACCCGAGTCCATTTAAGGAGGCGCTTGGTTAGCAACTCTTCAATGATAATGGGAATGAAAATTATTTTTCATTTATGCCCCCATAATAAAACGGATATGTTGGGGGAAGAATTGTTATAATTGTTACTCCATTGCTAGTGTCATGCCCCAATTTTGGAAGAGAAGTGGACAACAAATGGTTGTTGGTAGAGGAATGAGGGAGTGATTGGGGAGGATGATTGTAGGAAGAGAATAGAGTAATCAAAATGAAGTAATGATTACCTTGTTTAGAAGAGAAGGTATTGATTTTGTTCTCATGGACCATCATAATTACACTAATTTTCAATCTCATTCTCATTACCATTAAAGAGTTGTTAACCAAGCGCCCCCTAATTTTTTACTGGACACTGGTATGCACTTAAAAAGAACATATTCAATGTATAATTTTAGTAAGAAATTTTTAAATAAAAAACATGCATCTAAAGAAATTTAACTCTGACCCAACGATATTTAAAATCAATATTATTATATTTGAGGGAGGGTCGGAGTGGTTTAATTCAGGTCTTGTGAAGGAAATAGGGGAGGGGAGGGAGACGTTTTTCTGGGAGGAATGTTGGGCCGGAAATTACCACTTAAAGCTGCTTTCCCAAGACTTTATCGGTTGAGTAGAGAGAAGTTGGTGAAAGTGAGTGAGATGGGGGAGTGGAGAGAGGGAGTTTGGTCTTGGGAGTGGGATTGGAGACGGCCTTTATTTGAGAGAGAATTGCCTTTACTTAATGATATGTTGAACTTGATTAACAGGTACCCCTTAGCTAGAGGAGTTGTGGACGAGTGGAGATGGAGATGGTCGAACAACCAATCCTACTCGACGAAGGAGGCGTACGAAAAGCTGCTAGAGATCGGTAGACAGAGTGATATGGAAGAGAAGGACATCTTCAAGATATTGTGGAACAAAGCAACTCCGCTAAAAATTCAAATTCATGCATGGAGAGTTATTTGGGAAAGGATTCCAACCTACACAAAACTTATACGAAGGAACGTTCGAGTTGATCAAGACAATCACCAATGCACCTTTTGTGGCGAAGAACCGGAATCTGTGAGTCATATCCTTTTTTCGTGCTCTTTTGCTTATAATTTCTGGTTGGAGTGCATCAAATGGATGGGGGTTAATTCGGCTTTACCATCCAATCCAACGAGTAGCTTGCTCCTTTTTAGTAGACTACTTAAAGGAAAGGAGGGTAAAGCTCTTGGAGTGTGCATTTGGGAATGTGGAGTGTGGCTGCTATGGAAGGCAAGAAACATGAAACTTTATCAAAACAAGATCTCACAAGTTAGAGAAATATTTGAGGAACTGAAATCTAGAGTGTGGAACTGGGTTCAAGCAAAGAAGCTGATGTTTCATACCATTCCATACAGAACCTGGGCGTTGAACTACTGCTGTAATTTTAATACTCTGCAGAATTCATTAGACTAGAGTGTTAAATCTTGTCTTGGTGCCTACTGTTTTATTCTTGTAAAAGCTGAGGTGAACTATCGGTAACTTTTTAGTGGGTATCTCTTATACCCCACATCAATACATTACCTTTTCTGATCAAAAAAATATTTGAAGGAAAGTTCAATTACTTCACCAACATTTGCTGGTTTTAATTTACCTTCAAAATGAGCAATTTGATATTCAGTCGAAATATTTAGAGAATAACTTAAGTTTACTATAAATTGTCCAATAAACATTTTTCATCACTTTTCAAACAAAAAATAATATAAAAAAATATTCCCTCTATTTCAAAATAAATGTCGTTTTAGCTATTTTTCTCTTTTTTTTTTTTCATAATTTGTCCCGAATCTTAATTAAAATATAATAGATTTTTTTAGGAATTATTAAAATATAACAAATCTTTTAGGTATTAGATCTTTTAGAGATATATACAGAGTAAATATGTCAAACTTTATGACAAAAGACAAAATCTCTAAAACACATTTATTTTGAAATAAATTGAGTATAATATAATACAACAATAAAAGACCATTAGATTAACAAAAGACACAATTGCAAATTAAATCATATATTTCTAAAAGAATAAAATTTAATCTAAAACTTTTAATGATGACAAACAATCACGAACTCTTAACTTTGAATAATTATTATTTATAAAAAGTATTAATCGACATATAAGTACACAAAAAGGGGAAAGGTTCAAATTATTAATTGGTTTCAGGATCTTGTTCTTTCGGTATTCAATACCACATTTAATTTTTTATTTTATTTGAGAAATAGGAAAATAAAAATTTAAGTTATATATACTTTTTTACTACACATTGAATAATCTAATAATCTAGTCCATTAAATTAAGCATCATAATTAGTGCAACTATTAACAAAAAAAAATAAAAAATGGTTTCATGTAAAATTTGTTCATAGTAGAAAAGCGATATCATTGTATATATTTACTGATATTATTATATGCATTTACTAATCCTATAATATTTTGAAATATTCTATAATTTTAATTTTAAATTTAATGGTATCAGTGAATACATGTGATAATATTAATTTCATACTATAAAAGGAAGAATTTCATATCAAGACCCAAATTTTAGGTTATGTCTCAATTTAAGTACTCATTTTAAAAGTGTCTCAAATCAAGTCTCAATTTTCATTTTTTTCTCAATTTAAGGCTTATTTTGAATTTTTGTGCCTCAATTCAAGGCCCAACAAACAATTATTTTTTAAATTAAATTCATTCCATATGAAAAAAAATAAAAAATTAGAGACATCCGTTATAAAAAAAAAACTTAATTAATTCTAAAAAATATTAACCTTTTATTAATATAATGAATATTTCTAACTTTTTTTTATATCATCGTGTTAATTTAATTTAATTTAATTTAAAATTTAAATTTATTGTTAAAAAAAATTGATAACTAGCATTTTGAAATTAAAAAATAAAACTAACATTTTTCATATACGACGGGAACATATTATATGGAAAAATGCTAGTTGTCATATTTTTTAAAATACTAAATTAATACATGGTGATAATAAATAAAAAATATAAATATATATTATATTAATAAAAATTTAATTTTTTTATAATTAATTAAATTTTTTTATAATTTAAAACGAATGTCTCTAATAGTTTTTTTGAATGTCTCTAATATATTTTTTGTATTGAATGAATTTAATTGTTTGTTGGGTCTTGAATTGAGACATAAGAATTCAAAACAAGCCTTAAATTGAGAAAAAAAGTAAAAAATGAGACTTGATTTGAGACACTTTTAAAATGAGTACTTAAATTGAGACATAAACTAAAATTTGGGCCTTGATATGAAATTCTTCCTACTATAAAACTTGTTTATAGAAGATTTTGTGTAACAAAAATAGATAATTTATAATCTATTATGCTCCTTAGGTTAATATGAAATTGACATAATCATGGTTGTATGATATAAGAGTAGTTTTAGTGTGCACTTGAGTGCATAATATGCACTTTGATTTTGCAAAAAATATTCCAAGTAGAAATCAGTAATACTCCAAAAAATAATCAGTAATACCCCAAGAAGTAATCAATAATACTCTAAAAACAAAAAATAAAATACAAAAATATACCGTTTGACAAGTTAGTTTGTCTATATTAATATTTTTTTAGATATATAAAAAACTTCCGATAAAATGTGTATTGAAATAATTATTAATTAAATATTTTTATTGTAACAATTTAAATTGATATAATTTAAAAACAAAGTATAGAGTGAAAATGATTTATAGATGAATTATTGAAGTGTATTGTTACTTTACATATAAAAATGAAAGTAACAATACCCCAATTATTAGATCACTTCACTCTTAATATCAAAAATTGTATATTTCTTGCCAACATATAAAACACCATTGAATATCTCCAAAAATGGTCAAAACAATAATATCCAATACCATATAAAAGTGGTCACTATTAAATCATTCAATAATTGTCCGTGGATTCCGCGGAAAAAAAATTAATTTGTCTAGCCAAATTTTAAATTTGAGATCAATTAGCAGGTAAATAATACAATATATTAGGCAATATATATTTTTTGATTGACATAAAATTCACAATCAACATAATTCATAATATCAACACCAGACCATTTACATAAATAATCTAAATATTTTAATTAATAATGAATAATTGGCATGGTCAAGAATAAATTGCGCGACAACTATCAATATTGCACTCAATATCTAAGCCAAAAGATTAGTTAATTTAAATAAAATTCAAATCAATTCTATTACGTCAATATTAAATATACAACCCACAATATTATACATATATATACCAGCATTATTAATGCGTAATACCTAGCATAGAAATAACAAATTACACGTGCCCAAGACTTTGGATTCCTATATATATACTTGGTTCACACTGACAATACTATATTCAAAGAAGGAATATATTCAATACTATAAAAAAATGTTCACTATTAAATCATTAACGAATTAGTCGTGTACTCAGTGGAAAAATATTAACTTGTTTAGTCAATTCTTTAATTTGAGATTAATTAGGATTGGTCAAAACAATAATATCCGATAATATATAAAAAAATGGTCAATATTAAATCATTCAAAAATTATCCGTGGATTCAGTGGAAAAAAATAAATATGTTTAGAAATTTTTTAAATTTGAGATCAATCAGTAGGTAAATAATTTTTTAAATTTGAGACCAATCAGTAGGTAAATAATTTTTTAAATTTGAGATCAATCAGTAGGTAAATAATACTCCTCCGTCCTGTGTAAACTTCTTATTTTCTTTTTCGGGCCGTCCCCCACTAAACTTCTCATTCCATAAATAGCAAAAATAACACTTAACTTTCAAATTCACACAATATTATCAAAAATGTCACTCATTCAATTCACTTTCAACATTATTCATTACTTTATCTTGAAATGTGACCTACCATATATAATAAACAAATAAACTTTCTTAAATCATTCAACAAAAAATAATGGGAAGAAAGTTTGGGAGGGAGGGAGTACAATATCTCAGACAACATATTTTTTGATTGGCATAAAATCCACAATCAACATAATTCCATAATATGAATCCACCGACCATTTTACCTAAATAATTTAAATATTTAAACTAATAAAATAATTAGCATCGCCAGGAATAAATTGTGTGACAACTATCAATACATTCAATATCTCAGCCAAAAAATTAGTTATTTTAATAATAAGATTAAAATCAATTTAATTCCGGCAATATTAAATATACAACCAACAATACTATACATATACCACCATGCCCGATAAACGTGCCCGATACTTCGGCTTGGAAAATAACTAATTATACGTGCTAAAATTCGAAATACAAAATAAATTATATAATATATATATATATATATATATATAAATATATCATACATACATTTTTTTTAATTTATCGGACGCTTTTTTTTTTTCTTTTCTTCATTGTGTCAGTATTTTGGTTAATTTTTCTTGCAGTGCAACTGATCGTTTTATAAGTCTCTTCCCATGGTTTTACTCTTGACTTGAGAAACACCATCGCAATTCTTAATAAATTAAAAGGTTGTTGCTTTGTCAAGTGAGTAATGAGAACATCCATAAGAATAGCGGTAACTCATTTAAATTGATATTCCAAAAGGGTATATAGATAAACTGAAAGATCCAGTGGAATTTCTACAATTCATTAAATTACAAATTTTTTCGCCAATTAAACTTGTCTTTTAAAATTAATATATTTTTAGAAGACAACAAACCAGTATTAATTTTTCAACACTACAATATATTACTCAAGAGTACTAATTATTCCAAAGTACTAGATGAGTGTCCCGTGTATTACACGGGATTTTCATAAAAAAATTAATTATGCATTATAATGTATTACATATACAATAACATTATAAATTTATTCACTGCAAAAATAATATAATTATATTACATAGTAAATATATTCAAAATAATGTCACATGTTAAACATAGTTAAGTCAATATAACAACATATTAAATTTCATTGAGATTAAAAATTTCAAATAATTAAAAAATTTGTGCACTGTGTTTTCAATACAATAAAAAAATTTCAATTAAATGTTAATTTTCTTAATTATACGATTTAAAAAAAATCAATCAATCATTTAATCAATAAAAAATATCAAAAGTATTTAATATGTTAAATTCCAGTTTTAATTTATTTTAGCAAATTAGAATTTTCTAAATTAAAAATCCTCAAATATAGTGAGACAATAAAATAAGTTACTTAAACATTAAAGTTTCATATAATTAGAGTTTTAAATTTAATTGATCAATTCAATTTAATATATAGACTCAAGTTATATACAATAGATATTTCAACTTTGTATATATTCATAGTTTAGCTTAATTGGTTAAAATGATTTAATGCTCTCATGTGGTCGTAGGTTCGAATCCATGTATATGCATATATTTTTTAATTAGACTATTTGTTATATAATGACACATAAGCATAATGAATTGACACGCATGATGCCACGTAAGACATAGATGACACATAAACATATGACACGTAGACAGAATCAACCACAAGACGACACATATGCAAAATCAACCATATTACGACACATAAGCAAGACTAACTCCCTTTTAGTATTATAGAGGATATCCTTTTCATTCAATAGTATTAAATATTTTTTAATAGACAAAACGAATAAACAAATAAATAAAAAGCATCAATGGTAAATATCGATAAAGAGACGGCAAATAAATCGGAACAAACTGCAACACCTATCTCGAACGAAAAAATGAGGTTACAAAGACATAAGAACCGGAGAAAAGAATCCGGCACAATAAAAAATACAACAAATGATCATCAACGACCAATTACCATTACAACTACTATAACAAATGATCATCGATTGAAAATTCCAAAACATGGAGAAATCATTTTGTCCACCGCGTACATCTCTTCCATGACAGCAGGAACCTACAACCAACATCAACCAGAAAAAAATGACAATTGAATCATAAAGTAATTAGAAAGGAAGAGTAAAAAAGGATGAAGGAAATCACAAAGCCTGTTTGCTTTGTAGAATGCGAACAAAGTATGCACTGTGAGCTTGTATATAAAACACAACGAAAACGTAACCGCCCTAAGATTGGAGCGGATTAACAACAATTGACAGCCACAAACAATCAAACAATGTACGGTCAAGATCAAGAATTAAACACGATCGTGAGGCTGTAGTGATCTCCCGCCCAAACTTAATTTTAGAAAGGTAGTGTGTATTATAGATGATTATAGATTATAGATATTATAGATATTATAGATATAGATATATTTTTAAAATTATCACATCATATTTTTTAACTTACTATCTCTCCTATTATTTTTCCTCCAAATTATTTTCTCTTCTAGTTTTATTTCACATAATCATTATCTCACTAATTAACAATAATAAATTAATACATCATCATCATTCAAATGTATTGATTTGTATAAAATTACATTCACTCCTACGTCCTACCACATTCAACACAAATCAAACACAAATTTACTATTCGCATGATTTATTACATCCACTTTTTTCCATTTGAATGTGCTCCATCCAACTCCGGTCGAAAAACAAACAATATCTCATGTCTCACATTCCTATCAAAATATTCCACTAAAATATAAGGTTTACTTTTTGACAATATTGTGATTTCAACTCAATAAGGAGACTCACAAATAATATCAATATTTTAGTTGCTATTTTAGTAATATCACTAGTTATAAAACAACATAGGGACTCATAAAGGTTTTAGTGAACTTAAAATTCAATCGAGTAGGTTTTGTATGAGATCGTCTCATGACATGAAACAATGAAAATTGGTGTATTTTGGGCATTGACTCATTAACACTTTGGTAGAGGTAAGTGTTAATTTATGTGTCTCGTGCCTTTTTGCAAATTCAATACGAGTATGATAAAGTTGCTATTTCTACTAGGAATTATGGACAAGATGGGGTTTGCAGGTGCAGTTACAGAGTTAGTTATGAGACGTGTGGAATATGTTTCCTGCTCTTTTTTTCTTAACAAACCGGTAGTGGGATGGGAAGAATTTACCTTCGTGAGGGATTTGATAAAGAGATTCATTTTCTTTGATTGATGTTTTAACATTTGTTGTTGAAATTAAGAATTAGTGTATATTGACAAATATACCCTCATAATTCTTTAATTACATCTCCTAATAAATTTATTAAAAGTAAACTCCAATATAAGTGGGTTTTTTTAGGGAATTGATTAGGGGTATAATGGAGAAGTAAAGTGAAAATTAAGTAAAACATCAAATATTTTGAAACAAAAAATCTACACTAAAACATCAATCATTTTGAATCGGAGGGATTGACACGTGTTTTATTTATCAATCATCTATATAGTGTAAGAGGATTTTAGTAGTAGAAATATGTGTTCGGTTAAATTATCTTAGTCACGAGATATAGTATGCAATATATTCCTAGATATATGTATTGTCTCGCAATTATAGTGAAGATACAAATTAAGAGTGAACGTACCCTAAGAAATTATCTAAATTTTAAGTTCAAGTTATAATTATAACAATTAACTAAATACCAAAAATTAAAATAAGAAAAAAATATTCAGATAATTATCCTCATACAAAATTTGATGGTGATTTAATTAAACTATCTAATTTTTTTCATTGTTGATTCGATTAAGGGAAATTGCAAAATCACATGCACTCGCATTGGATAAGTTTTGAGAATATTTGTTAAATGAAAACACAAATGACTATTAGGATGGATTGATTTATTTCCATTCGACAATAATAGTCTTAATAAAGTGTTCCCTCATGTGTAAATAGACTTAGACTTACATTGTTCTTTCACGAATTACTTAAAACTCTTGTTCAAATAGTTATGCATATTGATGGGGGATTATAGTAAAATTATTTAATTCTCATAGCAATAAAATTATAACTCACACGAATGAAGAATTAAGACTCATATGCAAATCCACATGCATATTCACCTTTGTCTATTGTACACATGCATCAATATATAAATTTATAGAAGAATTAAACAAGGACACACAAACTCGTTAATTAATCAACCTTTAATTGAAATAGAAGAACTTAATTAAAATCGATTTTAAGAATTAACATGATTCAAAACATTCAAATACTTGTTGTAGAAAATAGGACCGCGGAAATAATAATTCAAAGTAAAGCAAAAAGAAAATTTACAACTCAATAAAATTTATTACACAGAGAAGAAAGAAAATAGAAAAAACAGCTTGTGACAAGTCGAGAAAGGTCTCTTCCCGCAAGACAAAATTTCCCCGGTAGTGCTCTTCGGTCTTGAAAATTTATCCCCAAAGGTAAAACGTTACTATCGTCTCCAAGAGTGTAGCACCACATGTCTTGGAGCTCCGGCGAACAAAACGAACGCTTTGAACTGGACTGGCTTTTACGACTCTATATGCAGAGAGATAGAGGGAGAAGAGAAGTTTTCTGAGTGTGTTACCAGGCAAATGCATAAGGACGCTATTTATAGGCGAACCTCCACTCAATGCAGAAGGAAAAACCGCGTGGACATTAAATGCGGACGTGTTTTCGTTGGTGGCAAGATTGAAACCGAAGTTGGCCCAGAACGCGTTTCCACAAATCACGCTGGTAACGTCCCACGAATTTAGCACATGTGTTTTAAGTGCTCTTATGAAGTATCTGACGATCCGGTTTGACCTCTCTAACCGGGTGGGTCTCTGAACCGAATCGACCCAAACTCTGTAGACCTGATATCCTAATTTTTGTTCTCCAAAAAATTAGATACACACTGGGCCCAAGGCCCAAAGACCACCCAAAGTCCAATTGCCAAGAACCAAGACCAAAACCAAGACCAAGACCAAGTCCACGGGCACGGGCGCGGGCGCGTGTGGCAACTTTGATTGACTAGCAATCAACTATAATTTATTATATTTCATTATTCCTATACTAATATCATGTATATTAGTATTCTAAAATTCCAATGTGGGATGAATTAAATGACTCATTTAATTCCCAAAATTAGGTGTTGAACCTTTCGACTTCCGATTCAATTTCTCACTCACCGAAAATCGGTTTTGCGAGTATGAATATACCATTATCATCTACTCCGAGAGTAGAACGCTCATGTAACAATTAATTTTCGAGAAATTAATTTCAACACCCAAAATTAATTGGTCAACTATTAAAGTCTCAAATAAACTTTAATATCAATTAATTATAAATTAATACCACCAACCATTTTCTCTAACAATCTCCCACATGAGTGGAAATTGAACCTATAGACATGCAGACTCACAGTCCAGTTCAAACACAAAACGTTATTGCATCTGGATAGGTAGTTGGAGCTTTGAACCTTCCATAGTCAAGCATTACCGAGTACACCGGCAGCCTGGTGGACACATTACCTTAAACCATTCCGTCTTAGTGTGCACTTAGACAGTAATACTGACACAATAACATTCATATGCTCATTTTTTGTTCTCATGTTTTTGTCCATTTCGACCATGGACACCCTTTGAATTCATAAGTGTTTAATATCCACTGATATTTGAGGCGGCCTCTCACCTCACACTTACATAGGTGAACTCTTCTTGAGTATCCCGCAATACTCCGTCCCCCACATGGACTTAGGATTCATTAAAAGTCGTATAGACTTAGTCTATACCACATACGGGTTCTCATTTGGTGCACTGTCCTCTAAGGAATGGTCGGGTTACCAAGTGCATCCTCTAACTTCCACAGCTTAGTTTTCCCGTTGAACCAAGATCATGGGATCTTCAGTCAACTTGGTTGGGTTACCACTGCTTCAGTTCACTTTTGTAGATTTTAGACCCATTCCTTCTGACAGTTTAGACAACTGATCTCGATTTATGCTCTTAGTTAACGGATCCGCTAGATTGTCCTTAGACCTCACATAGTCTATGGACATCACACTACTTGAGATCAATTGTCTCACGGAGTTATATCTACGACGAATGTGTCTAGACTTTCCGTTATACATGTTACTTAGAGCCCTACCAATTGCGGCTTGACAGTCGCAGTGTACCATTATAGTAGGTACGGGTTTATCCCAACATGGAATATCCTTGAGGAAATTTCGAAGCCACTCTGCTTCTTCACCAGCTATGTCCAAAGCTATGAATTCTGATCCCATGGTGGATCGGGCTATGCATGTCTGCTTAGTCGATCTCCAGGACACAGCCGCTCCTCCTATAGTGAATACATATCCACTAGTGGAGAATGACTCTTTAGTGTCTGAGATCCAATTAGCATCGCAGTACCCTTCAAGTACAGCCGGATACCTAGTGTACTGTAGCCCAAAGTCGAGAGTATACTTTATGTACCTCAAGACTCTCCTGAGTGCATTCCAATGCTCATTGCTTGGATTGCTTGTGAATCTACTAAGTTTATTCACCGCACATGCTATATCGGGACGTGTACAATTCGAAATGTACATTATGCTACCAATAACTCTAGCATATTCTTGTTGAGCTACAGGACTACCTCTGTTTTTGCTCAAATGCACACTCATGTCCAATGGGGACTTTGCAGGTGGATCATCAAAGACATTGGACTTCTTTAGCACTTTCTCTACATAGTGAGATTGTGTTAAAGATATGCCATTTGATGTCCCGCTGATCTTGATTCCTAGATTTACGTCAGCAACACCCAAATCTTTCATGTCGAAGTTTCGACTCAATATGCGTTTCGTACTAATGAGTAAATCATGATCATTACTCATAATGAGCATGTCATCAACATATAGACACAATATGACAAATCCTTTCGGTGTACTTTTTACGTTCACATATTTGTCACGCTCATTAATACGAAAGCAATTTGATAACATGATGCTATCAAATTTTAAATGCCATTATTTTGGAGCTTGCTTAAGCCCATACAACGACCTCACCAGTTTGCACACCTTCTTCTCATTTCCAGGTGCTACAAACCCTTCTGGTTGATCCATATAGATATCTGTATCCATTTCACCATTGAGAAATGCAGTTTTAACATCCATTTGGTGAATTTCAAGATTGTGCAAAGCAGCAATCGCGATTAGCACCCTAATGGAAGTAATCCTCGTTACAGGTGAATAGGTATCAAAGAAATCGCACCCTTCGATTTGTTTGAACCCTTTGGCCACTAAGTGAGCTTTGTATATTTCAACTGACCCATCCGCTTTATACTTTCTTTTAAGGATCCATTTGCATCCTAAGGGCTTGCAACCTTGTGGGTGATCAACTAACTCCCACGTGTGATATTGCATGATAGAGTCGATTTCACTGTTAATCGCCTCTAGCCAGAGCGGAGCGTCTGGCCTAGATAGAGCATCTTTGATAGTCCTAGGTTCCTCTTCCAACACGTAAGTGATGAAATCGGGGCCAAATATTTTTAACTATCTTAGCTCTCTTGCTGCGTCGTAACTCACCACTATCTTGAGTGGACGGACCAGCATCCTCATCAAACTCCTAGTTTCGAGGTCTTTTGGTTGATGTCTCATTTTCCTTGGTCTTGCAAGGAAATATGTTTTAAAAAAACACAATATTTCTCGACTCTATATAAGTGCCTTTTGTCATATCGGGAACTTCTGATTTGTGAATTAGAAACCGATAGGCCCTACTGTTCAGTGCATACCCTACAAATATGCAATCAACCATTTTAGGGCCGATTTTAACTTGTTTAGGTAGAGGCACTTCAACCTTTTCTAAACACCCCCACACTTTGAGGTATTTATACGACGGTTTCCGCCCCTTCCACAATTCATAAGGAGTTGCATCTTTACTCTTATGTGAAATTTTGTTCAAAATGTGGTTAGCCGACAGAATGGCTTCCCCCCCACAAGTTTTGCGATAAACCGGAGCTAATAAGCATATCATTCATTATCTCTTTGAGTGTTCGGTTCTTTCGTTCTGCAACACCATTAGATTGAGGCGAGTAAGGAGCAGTAGTTTGATGTATGATTCCAGATTCGGAGCATATCTTCTCAAACGGTGCTACATACTCTCCTCCTCTATAACTACGAACCATTTTGATTCGTCTATTCAACTGGTTTCCCACTTCACTTTTGTACAGTTTAAAAGCGTCTAACGCTTAAATATGGCAAAACCTCATACTATCATCTATGAAAGTGATGAAGTACTTCTTCCCTCCTCTAGTTTGTATGAATTTTAAAGTCACACACATCAGTGTGAATTAATTCTAAAGGTTCCGAGTTCCTTTCAACCGAAGGGAAAGACATCTTTGTCATCTTAGCTTCTACACAAATTTTGCATTTGTTATTTAAATTGACATTTTTTATATCTAGTAAATTTAAACTTACTAGTCGTTTTATCGATTTAACATTTACATGTCTCAATCTGCAGTGCCATAAATCTGAAAACTCAGCAATATAAGAAGAAGTAGAAGCTTTTTTATTCATAACAGATTTCCCCTTGGGGTGTACAACAATGGCACTCATCTTAAACAGACTATTGTGGACATATCCACGACCTAGGTACACTGAATACTTGCTAAGAACAACCCTATTAGACTTGAATACAAGTTTGAAATTATTCTTCACTAGTACAGAGCCGGAGATGAGGTTCTTGCGAATTTCCGGGACATGCAGGACATCTCTCAGTGTGATGTTCTTCTCACTGGTCAGCTTCAGAACAACGTTGTCAACCCCAGCCACCTCAGACGTGGCTTGATTCCCCATGTGTAGCTTTCTCCCATTGGCTGGCTCATAGATCGAGAAAACGTTCTTGTCAGAACAGACATGACAGGTAGCCCCCGTATCGAGGAACCACTCCTTTGGGTTGCCCACGAGGTTCACTTCAGTGGTCACTGCAGCCCGGTCCTCTTTAGTGAAATCCTCTTCAACCACGTTCGCATTGGATTGCTTGCCCTTGCTTTTGTCATTGACATCTTTCTTTGGGGCTTTGCAGAATCTTGCAATGTGGTTTGGCTTTCCACAGTTGTAACAGTCACCAGTAAATTTGGGTCGAGTTACAACTGGTTGTTTGCCTTTGTCAGAATTTGGCCTCTTGCGCTTCTTTGACTCCATCAAATTAGCTTTGGCCTCTTCCTGACCCTTGTTCATCTCCAGCCCACCCTCGCGAATCTGGAGTTTGCCTATGACCTCTTGCAAGGTCATACTCTTCTTCTTCAACTTCAAGTGGCTCTGAAACTCCTTCCAGCTTGGAGGTAGTTTCTCAATTACTGCAGCGGCTTGGAAAACATCTGGCAGTATCATCCCTTCTGCAGCAATGTCGTGCAGAATCAACTGAAACTCTTGAACTTGTTCGACGACAGACTTAGAGTCCACCATCTTGAAGTTCAAGAACTTCCCAACCAAGTACTTCTTAGTACCGGTATCCTCGGCCACATATTTGGCCTCCAAGGAATTCCACATTTCCTTGGCCGTTTTGCACTTCTGGTAGACACTATACAAAACATCTGCCAGACCACTCAGAATGTAATTCTGAGCATAGAAGTCGTGTTCCCATCAGCGGGCACAAACTTTCTCATTCTGTGTATCGTTCTCAACGACCGCAAGCGGGTCCTCAGTAAGGAACCTCGCCAACCTCAAGGTGGTCAGAAAGAACAGCATACGCTGTTGCCACCTCTTGAAGTTCTTACCCGAAAACTTTTCGGGTCTCTCACTTTGGACCATAAAAGGTCTCGAGTTATCAAACGGGAAAGGGCTCACCACAGAGGGATTAAAGGTCTTCCCAATATGGACAGTTACAGGGGGAACGGGGGTAGTAGTGCCCTGTGGAGTGGGAGTACCAGAGGGAACAACAGTGTTTCCCTGGTTAGTAGACTCTTAATTGTTATTTCCCTCAGTCATTTTTTAAAAACAGCTTTTGTCTTGCGATTGTTGTAGAAAATAGGACTGCGGAAATAAAAATTCAAAGTAAAGGAAAAACAAAATTTACAACTCAATAAAACTTATTACACAGAGAAGAAAGAAAATAGAAAAAACAGCTTGTGACGAGTCGAGGAAGGCCTCTTCCCGCAAGACAAAATTTCCCCGGTAGTGCTCTTCTGTCTCGGAAATTTGTCCCCAAAGGTAAAACGTCACTATCGTCTCCAAGAGTGTAGCACCACAAGTCTTGGAGCTCCGGCGAACAAAACGAACGCTTCGAACTGGACTGACTCTTAAGAATCTATATGCAGAGAGACAGGGGGAGAAAAGAAGTTTTCTGAGTGTGTTACCAGGCAAATGCATGAGGACGCTATTTATAGGCGAACCTCCACTCAATGCAGAAGGAAAAACCGCATGGGCATTGAATGCGGACGCATTTTCGTTGGTGGCAAGATTGAAACCGAAGTTGACCCAGAACGCGTTTCCACAAATCACGCTGGTAACGTCCCACGAATTTAGCACATGTATTGTATGTGCTCTTATGAAGTATCTGGCGATCCGATTTGACCTCTCTAACCGGGTGGGTCTCTGAACCGAATCGACCCAAACTCTGTGTACCTGATATCCTAATTTTTGTTCTCCAAAAAATTAGATACACACTGGGCCCAAGACCCAAAGTCCAATTGCCAAGAACCAAGTCCAAGGGCTGGGGCGCGTGTGGCAACTTTGATTGACTAGCAATCAACTATAATTTATTATACTTCATTATTCCCATACTAATATCATGTATATTAGTATTCTAAAATTCCAATATGGAATGAATTAAATGACTCATTTAATTCCCAAAATTAGGTGTTGAACCTTTCGCCTTCCGATACAATTTCTCACTCACCGAAAATCGGTTTTGCGAGTATGAATACACCATTCTCATCTACTCCGAGAGTAGAACGCTCATGTAACAATTAATTTCCGAGAAATTAATTTCAACACCCAAAATTAATTGGTCAACTATTAAAGTCTCAAATAAACTTTAATACCAATTAATTATAAATTAATACCACCAACCATTTTCTCTAACAATACTAATAGAACTACTCCATAGATCTAGAGATAAACCCACAGAATTGATAGAAAACAAAAGTAAAATTATATATTTGAATTAAAATAGAAAGATGCCACCTTGAAATTTTTGCAGGAATCTAATTAAGAACATAAATAAACTAAAAACATATATCTAATCTTGCAAATATTGAAAGTAAAAAGGTAAGAAGAGTTGTAGATGTATAAGATCTAATATGAAACTTTAGAATGTGTGGTTATATAAATGGTGGAAGCCCCGGATGGATCCAACCTAAAATTCTAACCAAGATAGGAGAATATATTAAAATTTTCATAATTTCAGCGCATGCTTGCCCCATGTAACTAGAGCTCGATTCCACATTGGTGAAACAACAACAATTGATTGGCATAGATAACATTTTTCTGATTGTCATTCATATTTTTTGTGGAATATGTATAGAGTGAAATTTATTCATACATAAATTATTGAAAGGTATTAGTTGTTTTCATTAAAGAGTATCAATTGTGATCTCTGAAAAATATTAGTTGTCTTCACTAAAGAATCTTATTTGTTTTTAATAAACAACTAATACTTTTAAGTGAAAACATCTAGGTCATGTTCTTTTTGGGTTTTAAGTGGTTTTTAAAAACTGGTTTTTGAAAACCAATGGTTTTTGTAATCCATGGGGTTTTTAAAATCTTTGTTCTTTTTTGGTTTTGAGTAGGGTAGGTTTTAACTTTATTATGTAAAAGTAAAGGAGTATTGTATAAGTTATTTATAGGGTTGTAGGCTTAGGATTTGAAAAATCTGTTTTCAAAACCCAAACTAGAATGAGTTTTAGATTTCAAAATCCAAATCCAGGTTCTTAAAACCCAAAAAGAACATAGCCCTAATGTCTTTCAATGAAAAAAACTAATATTCTTTAGTAAAAACAGTTAACACCCTTCAATATTTCATGTACGAATCATTTTCACTCTACTTTGACTTTTTTTTTTTTATGTTTTGCCCATATAACCCATATCTTGAGCCTATGAACTCCTATTGATCTGATTATCTTTCTGTTATGACCCTCGTTTCAATGCACTTCTAATGGTAGTAGAGACCTTTTCAAGTACCTATCTTATTATCAGTATCTTGTTTCTTCTAAACAGTATTAGCTACACTTTAAATAGAAATTTGGTCTCATATATATCAAAACTTAAGAGCTTTAGAACATAAACTTACATGATTCAATGCAATCAGGTTTATCTACGAAAACTTTCAGCGTCTCCAACGAAGGAGATTTAAAGGTATGTCAACATGTTATTTTTGCACGGAGCTCCAAGGGATGCCCTTCAAGTCTGTCATTGTTTGGAAGTGGCCTCAAAATAGATTCATGTGGCGTATTTGTGAAGGAAAATTGGTCTCTCTGTACCAGGAACCGTGGGTTCCTGATCTCGACTCAGGTCTTATTTAGTCGAGGCTGGTAGCATATTTTTGTGGCTCATCTAGGGACTTGGATCATGTGCTGTATAGGACCGTCCTGTGCAGCACAAATATATAGTTAAACCAATTGGTCTGACCCCGTAAAACTAAATGTATGATCAGAACAATTGGTTTAACTATGTATTTGTGCTGCACAGTACAACATCGGATCCAAATCCCTCATTTAGGCCTTGTTTGGTTAGAAATAGGAATATTTGAATGGGGATGGACCATCCCCATTGGATGGACACATCACATTTCTCATCAAAATACTCATCTACCTCTATTATACAACTACACAACTATTTTCACCCAATTTTATATAATCACATCATGTTTCTCTACTCCTCATCTTCTCTCCCACTTTTCTTTCATTCACTTATTATATTTCTTACTTTTTCTTAAATATTCATTTTATCTTCTATTTTTTCTTATCATCTCTCACCCAATCACTATTTCACTAATTAACAATAATAAGATATTACAGTATCAATTTTGATTTGACACAAAATTTTATCAAACTCAATTTTCCATCCCCGATCAAACACATATTTACTATTCATTTGTATTACCCTCATCCAAGGATGAAAATATCGCTATCATAACCTTAAACTTACGAAAATATCGATGAATATATCGATATCGCTTATCAATATCGCAAATTTAAAAAAAAAAGATGAAAACTTTATTATAATTTAAAAACTTAACATGAAATTTTAGGAAGTATTATAATATAATATTATGCATATGTTCCATTTAAAATCACTATAAAATAAAATTACATGTTTAAAGCAAGCATATAGATAATAGACTAGATAAACATTGTCTAACGTAAAACAATTGACAATATAATACATAATACATAATACAATACAAGATATAATGCATAATACAATACAAGATGACGAATATCACATGATACAATACAATTAGTACAAAATGATGACCTATGAGGTTCAAATATAGAGGATGGAATGTTATCTTTGTCCAAACAATATTGATATCAACTCATCACATAGGAGTAATTCTGTATAAAGGGTATTAATTGATTACCTATTAGTTGTTTTTTTACTAAGGTAATTAGTTTTGGAGGGTATTAGTTGTTTCCACTTAAGGGTACGAAGAATATTAATTATTTAACTTAAGGGTATCAATTGGATACACTAAAGAGTATTAATTGATTATACTAAAAAATATTGCAAAGTGATTAATGTATGAACCAATTTCACTCCATAGATACTCACTTTAATGCTAGGTCAACTGAGAAAAATAATAAATATATATGCGATAATTCTCAATTCTCATTCATTTTTGTACTACAAGTGAACCGACATCGATATCGATAATTTGAGATATATCGCGATATATCCATAATACGCTGTAAAAAATACATTGCACCTCAATATCTGTATCTCAATCTCAAAATTTGCGATATATCGCGATATTTTCATCCTTATCCTCATCCTCCTTTTTCCATCTCCATCCCATCCACCATCCGCTAACCAAACATAATCTTATTGTACTGGGCGGGAGATGAGATGAATAATGCATGCTTTCAAGTGTTTTCATCATTTGAAGTCAACATTATTGTGATCCTACTTAGGTGAAGACTGATAAAGAATAATAGATATTGGAGATTCGAAAAAGAAAGGTTATTTCTTGGTTAACATATAATGCTCATATGGGTTTTCTTGAAGCATCTTTCTTGACCTCTTTGCATGGTGGAAATTTTTTGTGTCTTGTTGATGTCTAAAGATTTGAGTATTTGTGGCAGGCTCCGAGATATCCTCTCGCCACTAAGGGGAGCTTATTTAGAAGGCATGTTTCTTACGATCAGATTTGCTATTTGTGTAGATCGGAAGTTAAAGATAGATGAAAAGACAATTGTTTTAGGAAGTTTCTTAAATTGTGGAAAGAAACACAACTTTTGTGACTATGGGGAACGAATTAGAGTAGATTTTTTTAGGATTATGTGCGAACTATTCGTCGGGATTGCTTGGGCTGTATGGCAGCGAGTTTAAATTTGGGGGATGCAACATTTTTCTCTTACTTGGGTGGAGGAATGTACTAGGTGTAGGAGGTTGAATTGATGTTTAATAACAATGTATAGAGCGGAAATGGTTCATACGTACGTTATTGTTATTGGAAGATATTAATTGTTTTTACTAAAAAATATTAATTATTTTATTGAAGAGTATTAGTTGTTTTTACTAAAAAGTCTAGTTTATTTTCAGCAAACAACTAATACTCTCCAATTAAAACAATTAATATCCCTCAATGCAAAAAAATAAATATAAAAAAATTTAATACTATGAAAATAACTACTCCCTCCGTCTTGTGAAAAGGAGGAGAAATTATGGTGTAGTATAGTTGTACTTTTTTTTTTTTGACGGGATAGTATAGTTGTACTTGAATTCAATAATAGTATAATAATATTTAATAAATAAAAAATAATTAAATTTAATACATATTTAATTCGGTTATTTGGTTCGGTTCGGTACGATCACATTCGATATTTCGGTATGATTAATTTGGTAATATTCATATCTGTACCAAAAAAATATCCGAACTCCGTGAACAGCCCTAGGAGCAATAACTTTACTTTTTTGCGTTGAGGCATGTTATGAGCGTATTAATTTTTTCTCCAACTCTTTATTAATCTTATGTGCAAGCACGCCAACAAAATAAAATTTACTCACTTTTCTTTTTGTCCGTTCCACAATAAATTTTTTATTTCATTAATGGCAAAAACAATACTTCGCCATCTATAATTTTTAACCTTCAAAGTAACATAATATTACAAAAAATATATTCCCTCCGTCCCAATTTTGTTTACCCATTTCATTATCTACCCCCTTCAAACATTTCTAAATTACACCTTATTCCACTAATACTTACGTAGAAAAACATCTTTATTTTGTTTCATGCACTTAAATTGAATAATATGCAATCATAAAAAAATTATTTTATCCATTTAAATACTACAAATTAAGTCTCACATTAAAGTCAACAAAAGTCAAATGTGTAAACAAAATTGGGACGGAGGTAGTAATTAATTTCGTTCACTTTTCAACATTATTCATTATTTTGTCTACCATATATATTAATAAACAAATACAATTTTTTTTTTAATTTTTATTTACTATGGAACGAAGGGAGTATGTTTTAGTGATATAAGAGTGGCCCGTGTGCAGGAGTAATGCTTGAAATGACAGCTCCAGTTCTGGATTTAGTGAAGGTTAATGTGGATGCAACTCGGTTTACAGAGACAATACAAACTAAAACATATATGGATGTTGATTAGAAATTGTTGATGATCAAATTCTAATCACTTGGATGCTCTTTTGTTCATGTTGTTCGCCCAGTCTTGATTGCTCTTCGGGCAAAATCCTCCTTGCTTAATGTACATTTGTTCGCCATGTAAAGTTGTTAGTCAAATGGTAGTTGGTGGTCATTAGGAAGCTATTCGTCATCAGTTGATTATGATCAATTTACTCCTTAATCCTCGAATTATTTACCATAATGTTGTTCGCCTTAGTTAGTATCCTGCTCGCCTATCAACAGATAACGATAAATTTGTTGTGGCCCGCTCGATACTATTCCATGGAGTGACTCAGGCAGAAAAGGCAGAGATCATTGGCGTCCACCATGCCCTTGCATGGACAAAGGGCCTCTGCTTCAACTTTGTCGAGAAAAAGGCGATTGCTAAAACGGTAGCAGATACAATCAACTATATAAAATAGTAGATGATACGGCCTTTGGCGACTACGTTAGAGGTTGTACTATTCTTTGTAATTATTTCACAAATGCATTGTTCATTTTGTGTTATTGTAGTGTCAATTTTCTAACACATATATCTCCGAGAGTCCCAACACTTGGGTTGATCCTCCAGCTCTTATAGTGGACTTTCTCAATAATTCTCTTTTTTTTTTTTTTTCAAATAATTGAAAGTTGCTAATTGGCCTAAAAATCTAAAAATTAAGTAGTGAGTAAATCATAGTAAATGAATTAAATGATACCCTTGTTCGAAAAATAAATAAATAATAATAATAATAATAAATGATACCCCATAAAATATCAAAAATAAAAAGATACCCGATAAAGAACAAACTACTACAAAGCCCTCTTGTTTCCGATTCAGCTTACTTCTCTCTCCCATCAATCCCTTCAAAATCACCATCCATGGCGAGCCTATGGCGAGCCGCGATGGGCTCGACTCAAGCCGATGCCGACGATTACGACGGCGTGGAGTTCTGGGGAACACCGGAGCGCGGCGGATGGCTCATGAAGCAAGGCGAGTACATCAAGACATGGCGCCGCCGCTGGTTCGTTCTGAAGCAGGGCAAGCTCTTCTGGTTCAAGGAATCTACCGTCACCCGCGCCTCCAGGCCACGTGGCGTCATCCCAGTCGCCAATTGCCTCACCGTCAAGGGCGCCGAAGATGTGCTCAATCGGCAATTCGCCTTCGAGTTGTCCACTCGGAATGATACGATGTACTTCATCGCCGATTCGGAGAAGGAGAAGGAGGATTGGATTAATTCTATTGGGCGATCGATCGTTCAGCACTCCAGGTCCGTTACCGATGACGAAATCCTTGATTATGATAGCCGGAAAGGTTCGGGCTGAAAACTGATCAGTTAATTGTCCAGATCTTCCGTAAAGACGTAATAAATTTTCAGGTTTGATGGAAGATTCCAGTTATTTATGTATGTGTTCTGTATATGGCTGATTGATGTTTCTCCTTTCTTATGATGTTTCCGTCTTATTTTGGGTTATATTGCAAGTGTATTTGGTGTTGATGACGATGAATCCAGTGAATGTGATGTTGAATAGTGCTGTGTACTTGGTCATTTTCTTGAGGAGCATCTTGTTTAGTGTCACTTGAGTATTGGGTATTTATTTTGGTCAATTTACACAAATTTGTAGCTTTATGTGCCTATTTCTTGAATTAGGCTTTGATGGGGGAAATTTGAGTCTAATGGTAACCTTTTAAGGGTTTTAAGCTGATTTTAATGGTTGTCCAATAGGTGAACATGATTTTGTGAGACTAACATCAGTTTCTTTCTTATAAAAACCATGAGAAGAATCGAGCTAGACTCTTAAAATGTGTAATGCTCCTCATTCATAAGCTCAATGATGTTGGTGAACTACTGGGACTTTCAGTTTAGGAACACCCTTTTACATTTTCACTCCTTTATATCTAGGAGATGGTATCCTTGTTTATAAGGTTTCGCATTGTTTTCTGATACGTAGTTTACTTGTTTCCTAAGAATTGCATGAATTTTTGGTCCTTCCTAATTTGGTGTTGATACTAGTTTAGAGTGTTCGTCACGTGTCAATTGAATTGTTGATATGGGAAATTAAATATAGTAGCTTCCCTTTCACTCGTATGACATACATATGCGTATGGTATATTGCTTTGGCTTCCTAGTTCTTACAGTGATGATAAGTCCCCATGTATTTAGTCATTCCCAACATCTCACAATGGTAAGCAAACTCTCATATATGACTTGTAACTAATGTTTTGGTTGGAAATTGTGGCTTATGGGGTTACTTCCCTTCTCTTCCCCTTGCATGTGGGTTGTCTCCTATAATGTTTATCACCAGGTAATGGACAAACCCATTTTGTCAGTTAGTTTCTGGCACACTACACCAGGGGAATTTTTTAATAGTAATCATTTAACCTGTCGTAGGTCAGATTGTCGCGTTCTTTCATCTAATGATGGATTTCTGAGTTTGTGCTAATTGAGGTGAATTAGATGACAGCTTGGTGTGCATTGTTCGGTCTAACTTCATGATTACTTGAGTGGTGAACTTGCCTGGTTAGAATCAAACAGGGATGCTTCTTATGAATGTGCTATTCTGTTTGATTTGTTAAGTTTGCTAAGTCTGGTGTGCTACCAGCTAGAAGCCCCTTGTTGCTTTTAACGTTTGAATTTCTTGTGAGTGACCTTGTGACGTATTTCTGGGTAAGTTCTGAAATCTGAATGTAGAGAAGGTGCGTCGTTTGGGTGAATGAATATTATTGTTATTTATTACTCCTTCTGTCCTATAGAAATTTGTATACTTGCCTTATTTGTACGTTCCACGTTAATTCACACACTCCAAAAAAGGGAACATTACTTACAAAAATATGCATATATTTACCCATATACTACTACTTTATTCAATAAATGTTTTTTTTTTTATTTGTATTCACAACTACGGTGCAAATTTCTGTGGATGGAGAGAGTAGTTAACTTCTTTTTTTTTTTTTTTTTGTCATTTAATTTTCATTGTCTATCTTCTTTCAAAGGCAAAAGAGAGAGAATTTCGTAAGGAATCTTATCTCATTTGTTTTGTGTAGAATAGAAGAAGCTTATTTGTTATGCCAAAAGAGTGCGTCCTTTTTTTAAATCTCTATTTGTTGTAAAAATATTTGTAATAGTTCATAAAATAATACAAAATGGTTTTAAAGCATTTTCTAAATTATATTTTTGATATATGATGAAGTTAAATAGTTATTGTAAACTGAATGGTAATGAATACGTTACGAATATATTTTTCTAGTCCCATTTGAATTGGATATGTAGCGTTAAGTTTCGTGTGGAAGTAATAGTATTGTAGCGCATAATTTGCGTCGAAATAGAGGCAGTAGTTGGAAGATGAAATTGATTTGATTTACTTTCAGTTTCATCACATCACTACTTCAATATTTGCAAATTCGCAATGTGGTAATCCTCATTCTCTATAATAAGTGTTCAAGTGAGAGAGGTGTAATCAAACTCAACAGTGATTCTTGTGGACGAGCTATTTTCATTAATCAAGATATTTGAATTGAACAAACGTTTGAATTGTTGACAAAATATTCCTAATCAATCACTCGAAATTTGTCTATTATTTACGCTGCAATTGACACTCAAATTAAACGAGACGAAATTATTGTGTTAGATGGATCACGAGTGTTGATAAAATATAATTTTTACTTGATAAAATATATTTTTTACTTTTCTCATTTATTCACTAGTGCTTGGTTGAGAAGTTTTGAAAATCTTGACATTCAAGCACAGGGTCCTAATCCTTGTTTGGAAGGTTTAGAAGAAAAGAATGAAAAATGAATATTTACTGCACCCAATTTGAAAGGAATGAAAGTCACAAGAATTAAACCATTTACCCATTGCAATTCCCCAAGCATCCCCTAATTCTACCAATTTTTTTCTTAATTAGTTGACCGTTCTCATGTTAAGTGATCTCACGAATTGTACGAGTTCAATAATGCCTGGTGCACAACATACAGATTCTACTCACAGACAAAATTTTGGTACTCAAATAAAATCATTCTAAAACATATACCAAAAATTCATATAATAATCATCTTATTACATAAACCATGATCCATATAATTCACAGTTAAAAATACACGTATTACTCCCTCCGTCCCATAATTGTTTGCACGTTTTTCTAATTCGTCCGTCCCACAATCTTTAATATTGTATGCAACACCTGTTACAATAATGGTTCACTTATAATTTCACTCACGAACCTCAGAACTTACAATTAAAGCCATTGGATATATATTTTGAGTAAAAACATTATCATGGTAAACATTAAAAAAATCAAACCGACCAATCCAGGAAATTGCAAATCTTTTTTGATTAAATACTGCAAATTGTAAATGAAATTACTGAGCGAGATTTAATTCCTCAATTAACAAAAGCTACAAGAAAACAACAAATCCATTATCTTCACTCAATTCGAAAAGGACTCGTCAATTTCAATCTTGATCACCTCTCCGTCGTCGTACTTATCTTTTCTCGGCGGAAGCGGCGGCGCCGGAACCCTCGGCGGCCCTCTCCCCTTGTTCTTATTCTTCGGACGCGCCTTTGAACACAATAACCAATCAACACAATCACCCAAGAAAAGAAAAAAAGGTATATAAACAATATTAAACGAAATTAAAACTCACATTCCCAAAGGAGTGATTGAAACGCTTTCCCCTAGCAGTTTTCTTGTCGCCTCTGCCGCAGTAAACTGAAAACCCCCAAATTCGAAATTAAATATCATAAATTCATAACACAAAACAAAGATAGAGATAAAAATCCACCGGAACAACAATTGACTTACTTAATGGAAGTGCGGAGGTGGAGAGAGAGGCGGCGGATGGGGGGAGGATTAGGGAGTAAGATTTGGAGTATGAGAGAGAAGCAGAGACGGTTGCGTACTGAGAGGCCATGGGAGGAGCTCCGACTCCGAACAAGAGAGAAGCCATTGGAAGGGGAATTGAGAAAATGAATTGGTGGTTGCTGGATAAGGGATTTTGCTCTGGATAAAATGTGCGACCTGTGCGACGTCGTATGGAGCGGACTAACCTAAAAAGATTATTTCTATTTTCTTGTATTTTATTTTAATAGGAGGCATTCAATATCAATAGTATCAATTCTTACCTACAATAATATAGGTGGACGGTGAACAATGTTGATATAATATTTTGCCTTAATTAGAAAATATTAACTCCCTCGGTTCCGCAACAATTTACGAGAGTGAGTAATATACATTTTAAAAATAAAAAGAATGGATAAAGTTTTAAGGGGTAATTTGCTAAAAAAAATTATGTATAAAGAAAAAATAAATTATAGGGTGTATTCAAGTGCATAGCATGCACTTAGATTTTAAACTCAATTTTTATTTTTTTAAAATACATACAAACACACCGAACTGTGTGTTTTTTTGCAGTTGTGATATTACTGATGTCTTCTTCGAGTATTACTGATGTCTTCTTCGGGTATTACTGATGTCTTCTTAGGGTATTGCTGATTTTTGCTTGAAGTATTTTTTTCAATATTTAAGTGCATACCATGCACTCAAGTGCACACTAGAACTACTCTAAAGGAAAAAGTTAGTTGGATTGAGTGTAGTGTGGACCAAAAAAGTAATATTTTTTTGTGTAAATATTGTGAGGGTAGAGATTATATTAATATTTCCTTATTTGAGTTTGCAAATAATTGTGGGACGTTTCGAATAGAAAAGTTCACAATTGTTATGGACAGAGGGAGTAAGTAATTGATTGTTCTGTCTTTCTTATTCAAGATACACTTTTTTCATCTCCCTTTCTCCTAGTCTAGTAAGTCATGTGTGATGAGATATTTTACAAACTGTAAAAAAACACCTCGTATATTTTAGTATTTGGGGGTGCAAACATACCCATGGATGATCTTCTTGGTTGTTTCTGGAAAAGTTAGGCAACTCTTACCCGAGACCTATCGAAGTGTTCGCCAGAGACCTGTAAAAAATCCGTCGAGGTGCCCACGTTGGGCCTCTGATGCTCAAATCAGTGTTTGATTTATTGAGAAAGAAATAATATTTTTTGGGGAAGAAAGTTGCAGAGAACTTAAGTATGAAGATGAAGGCGACCAAAATTACCTTTCACCTTTGGAAAGAGATTATTTATACAATCGCTGAGTGCCGGAAGCGCTCCGATTGGGTTAAATGGAAAGAGACAATTGAAGCAGAGCTCGCATCGCTTAACAAAAGACAAGTATTTGGCTCTATCGTCCGTACACCCACGCGCGCTATCCTCGTAGGATATAAATGGGTATTTGTAAGAAAACGAAACGAGAACAATACTGTGGAGAGATATAAAGCGAGGCTTGTTGCTCAAGGATTTTCGCAGAGACCCGGTATTGATTTCGATCAAACCTATTCTCCCGTCATGGACTCAATAACGTTCCGTTATTTGATATTTTTGGCAGTTAAAATGAATTTCCAAATGAGATTAATGGACGTAGTAACCACGTGCTTATACAGATCATTTGATGCCGAAATTTACATGAAAATCCCCGATGAATTTAACATTCCTCATATGATGGATGGTAAAAACCGCAGTATGTATAGCATAAAACTGCAGAAGTTGTTGTATGGCCTGAAACAATCGGGCCTCATGTGGTACAACCGACTTAGTGAATTTCTTCAGAAGAATGAATACACATTCGATAAAGCTTTCCCATGCGTATTCACGAAGAAATCACATAATGGTTTTTGCATCATATCCGTCTATGTTGATGACCTGAACATAATCGGAACATGCAAAGAGATTGAAGAAGCCAGTTCAATCTTGAAAGCCGAATTCGAAATGAAAGTCTTGGGTAAAACCAAGTACTGCCTCGGCCTGCAGATCGAACATCTCCCAGAAGAAATTCTTATACATCAGTCGACCTACGTGAAGAAGGTATTGGAGATATTTCACATGGATAAATCTCATCCACTTAGCACCCCTATGGTTGTTCGATCCCTTGAAGTGGATAAGGACCCATTTAGACCAAAAGAAGATTCAGAAGAAATTCTGGGGCCAGAAGTTCCTTATCTTAGTGATGTTGGAGCATTGCTCTATCTCGCAAATTGCACTCGGCCGGACATTGCATTTGCTGTCAATTTGCTTGCGAGACATAGCGCTTCTCCTACAAGGAGACATTGGAATGGTGTTAAGCATGTTCTACGGTACCTCCAAGGGTCTCAAGATCTTGGACTGTTTTACCGTAAGAACCAAGACAAAGCCTTAGTAGGTTATTCGGATGCTGGCTATTTGTCTGATCCCCACAACCCCATATCCCAGACTGGTTACGTTTTTCTCTGTGGTGGTACCGCGATCTCATGGAGATCGGTTAAACAAACCATGGTTACCACGTCTTCAAACCACTCAGAGATAATAACTTTATTTGAAGCCACACGAGAATGTGTTTGGTTAAGGTCCTTGGTAAAACACATTGGTGACTCGTGTGATATCGTTAAAGGTGATACACCTCCCACCATTATATTTGAAGACAACGCAACTTGCATCGCACAAATGAGTAATGGGTACGTCAAGGGAAACATGACGAAACATATTTCACCTAAGTTTTTCTACCCATACGAACTCCAGAAGAGTGACGTGATTACCATTCAAAAGGTGCAATCTAGTAACAATCTAGAAGATCTGTTTACTAAGTCCTTACCTACGTCTACTTTTGAAAAGTACGTTCGTGGTATTGGGATGCAAAGACTCAAAGTGTTGTTATCTTCAGGGGGAGCGGTAACCTCGAAATGAATCTAGAAGATTTGATATAGAAGATCGATTACATTCCTCCCTAACTTATTATTTGGCCGATACCTAGTGTTGATAGACGAACATCAATCAATGTTGGAAGAACAAGGATTAAGGCCTTAATAAAGATTACGAGGTATCAACCCCAAATCAAAGATGATTAATAAAGAAAATCAAAGGGGAGTGCCTAACTCAATCCAGAAGTGTGTTAAACGACGAACAACATACTGGCGAACAGGTCTAGAGACCCGAGGCCAAATATGGACTCTCCCATTAGATCACTATTGACGAGCAGCATTATCAAAATGTGGTGCACCTACCAGCCTAAGAGGTGTATGTTGACGAAGAAAGGACCAATATCCCTGAGCCTATCTCTACAGAATACAAGGGAGAACAACTTCCGAGCCATAACCTCAAGAGGCGAACAACTTTTATTGAAAGAACAATTGGGACCAACCAAGCCAACCAGGACGAACAACAATGAGTTCGAGATAAGACCCAAGAAGACTTTGTAACTAAGTTTTAGCTTAGATAAGGTCAAACAAGGTCAAAGGACACTTGTCTAGCATGCAAGCTAGGAAGTCCAAGAGTCATGGACACCTCCTACTTGTTAGTCTCTATAAATGGTTGTTCTCCAGCTAAGAAATACAAGTTCAAATCCACAAATACTCTAAAAAAACACACATAAACACACCTAAACGTACACATATGCGAAATAAATATGGATTCGACTCTTGTATTTATGATTTTTACAACCCGAACCTTCGATTTACCATTTACGGTGGTAATCAATCACACATTATTGATTGGTGATTCCTAAACCAAATTAAAACAACCACTAATCCCCACGATTAAATTTGATCACCAACACCTAGCACGTGGAGTTTTTATGACAATACATTTATGTTATGTCGTAATGTACAAGGGGGAGTGTTGTAAATCTAGAAGATTTAGTATTCCAAATCTAGAATATTTGATGTGGACATTACTAATGAACCAATAACACAATGGACTTTATATCTTAGAATAGGGTTTTATTCTTATAAATAGACTGTTATACTCATAATTGTATATACGCATACACAAGAACATTAGTGAAACTCCTGTCTTGGCTCGCCCCCAGACGTAGTCGTTTCCGACGAACTGGGTGAACAAGTCCCGTCTTTTATTTTACGCACTTATTTACAACAAATACAACATCCAATCATATACCTCATTTAATTCTAATAAATAACAATATAAATCTGTTAAATTTTACTCCACTATAAAAACTTAATACTAAAAAGTCTCATTGCTTGCCTGAATTCGATTTTCTTAAATATTACTAATATGTATACAAATTATTATTGTTATGCCTATGTACTATCATTGTTTAAAAAATCAAATATTTTTAAACAATAATTGTTGATATGCATAACAGTGTTAAATTCGGGTCTTGATATGAAAATTGTCCTCTGTTTTATTGCACAGAAGCCCCAAATACATACACACTCAATCGAAAGCTTTTAGCTCATTCGTCGACCAATATTCTGGTGAACAATCCAGAAACCAAAATTGAACATAAACTCAGAAAATTGCACGGAGAACGAATTGAAATCAAGCGTAACAAAGATTCTACCTCCATGAATCAAAGTTTATAATCGCAATTTCAGGAGAAAAAATACTTCTAAAACATTATAAGATAAATATATATATATATATATGTGTGTGTGTGTGTGTGTGTGTGAGAGAGAGAGAGAGAGAGAGAGAGTACTTTTTTTTTGGGAAATGGGGGTAATTGTACCTATGTCACCACATTGGGTTCACCACTGACATGGATTAGTTTCCTTTATATTTATATTATTTTTTAGGACTGAAAAAAAAAACCTTGATTAGCTATTATTTGGTTTAGTGAGCGAAATATAATTTACAGAATAAAATAAGATAAAGAATGTGAAAGCATGAAAGCAAAAGATCGGGAGGTTAAACAGAAATTTGCCTACAGTTAGAACCTTGACACCTTGTGCTTCAACCTCGAGTATAGCTTCTTTAACAAAGTTATTGAAAGGGAGCACATCAAGTATTTGAAAAGTTGGAAGATGAAAATGTGGATTTAGGAATTACCTAATGGTACCAAAATTAAGGATTATGTCACTAGGAATCGATTTTCTTGGGGGTACTATGGGTCCACTATTGGGGATAGTGGAGGTCTGCTGGGCCATGTGGTTAAAATAATATTTTTAATAAGGGCTATGAATTGAGGCAAAATGTAAAAAAAAAGGATTATTCTTCATATTGTATGAAAAACCTATCGAGTATGCAGGATATATACCCATTTCAGTGTTTTTGCAAATGCCTCAGATGAATTTTGGTATACAATATATTCAATTCTTTTTTCGAAAGTGGCACAATATATAAATTTATGTTTATAAAATAGATAGACGATAATACGGTGAAGATCAAATAATATGCATCTGAATTATCTTTTTTGCTATGCCTGGAGTACTAAATTATGACCAACCCAATTTTTTTTTTTGTAGCAAAGCTGGTACATGTTTAAATCGTTAAAAGAAATTCTTGTTATCTGTAACTTATGATTTTTATGAATTATTTTGTAGTAACCATTTTGTAAAAAAAAAAAAAAAATTCATAATTAAAACTTCTATAATGACTTGTAGATGACCCCTCCTCTATCATGTTTCTGAACTTACAACTGTAAATCAATCGGTTGCTGCAGTTGAGATTATTCATTTTTTGTGCTCAACGTTTCTGTTTCTGTGAGCAAACTTCACAGGAACTGCTTCCTAGGCTTCACTCTTTAGATACTTATATATATTAATTTGATTAACAATATTGGTCATTCCAACTTCGAGATGTTTCTTAAATTCACTTTCTCTATCTCCCATGCTCGATGAACATGCTGGTAGAAGCAAGTTGTCAATGACTTTGTTAGAGAAGACATACCAAGGTGTCAAGGTTGTAAGTCTAGACAAAATCCTATTTAGCCTATAATCCTGATTTAGGAGTTCAAAACAATATTTGTATATAAAAAGTAAAAATGTGTGCTTTGATATATCTCTTATTTCTATATGCTAATGGAAAAAAATACTTTTGATACATGTGTGCGATGAACAGAGTAATTGACTATCATTTCATGTGGACATTAAATATCATCTCCCATTAAATAGGCAGTGGGGAAGATGAATGGATGATGATTTCAATTGAGAAATTAAATGAATTTTTTTATATCAATCATGGGTAATGAAAAGTCCTTTTTTTTTTTTTTTACCGAAATGAGCAATAAAAGGTTGAGAGGTGTGTTTGAGTAAGTATAGATACACTAAATGGGAGGAGAAATGTTAGCAGCATTAAATAGGGTTTAAGGGAGTGGAAAGATTGGATTTTAAAGTGATTATTGTGTTTTATGGTTGTTTATAGTTTTTACAGATTTAGAAAGTATGTTATAGATTAAAAAAAGTTAAAACAATGAATAAAATTTTGTTATTATATAGTTATAGATTGTATTCAAGGCAGTTTTTTTCCATTTTTTTAAATAAACAAAATTAAAATTCATTGAATATTTTTTTTGGAATCAACCAACACTTATTAACAAAAGGAAGTTCAGAGCGGACGACTGGAAGGTGTTACTTTTAAAGAGAGATGCAAGAAAAAATTATAAATGTAAAAGAAAATTACACAGATTTGCGTGGTTCACAAGCATTATGTTGGCGTTCAAGACCAAAAGAAAGGTTTCCGTATATTATTATGAGATCTCAGGATTTACAGAGTACAAAATGACCTAGGTCAAATAATAAAGGTATTTATAAACTTCTAATAGACCGAGCCTCGAAAATAGGCCCAAAACTCTAAACGAGCCCAAACATAACATACCAAACCCCTGACCAACTCAGCGCAGGGGGTTCAAGGCAGCCCAACCGTTACAATTGGTGTTGGTTGCCGCCAACTCTTGAAATACTAAATTTAAAGCACACTAAACCTAGAATATCCCAAGACACGGGGTAACTCGCAAAAGATCTTTAATCTCATCAAGTATTGGAAGGTAAAAGTACTTGACAATCTCTTGTTGGAAATTTGGTTTTGAGATGTCTTGGACTCTCATGTTGACCAAAATAATTGGAGGGTCAAATATTAATTTCTGAGAAATTAATTTTGATAGGATCGTTCTACTCATGGAATGATGATCATGGTATTTTTAATAGCGCAAAACCAAATTTCGGTGAGTGAGAAATTAATACGTAAAGATGAAACTTATTAAAGTTTCAAAGTATGGAAGGTGAGAAATATTCTTGTCCCACATTGAAAAGTTAGTAGGGTTTTTCTTAGGTCAGGCACCCTATCGAGTTGCCTGATATCAGGTATGTTCTATAATTGTGCCACGTGTCATTGCACTGTGTCGCACTGACTTGCTACCTATCAAGTTAAAATATTATTTTAAAATTACTTTTTAAATTGTAATTTTTTATTTACTGTTATATCCTTTTTTAAATAAAACTATATAAATTATTATTATTCATATATTCATTTAAATCTAGAAAACTAATTGAAATAGATGAACTAATTAATTCCAATTAAAAATGCAGTTTTAGATCAGAGAATTCCAATTGAAAAAAAAAAAAAAACTCTCCCACCGCTACACCCTTGTTCGAGCCGACGCCACCATCGCCACCGGCCGCAGCCGCTCTCCCACAGGTCGCGGCTGCTCCTGACAGCGCCAGTCTCACAGGCCGCCGTAACTTACACCGCTTCTTCCACCGTTTGCCGCCGCCGTCTCTCCGATGCCAATCTCACTCTAACATGTTCTTAAGTTAATATATATCCAGGCTGCAGGACAGATCGATACACTCTATAATGTCAAACTTAAATTGAATATTAGAAATTTTATGTCAAGGTAAGCCTCATATGGCAAACTTCACAGCCATAAATGGAGTATAAAACCATCATATAATTCTTTGCGATGAATGTACTGGCAAGTTTTGTACCATGAAATAATATAAATATAGATGAAGAGAAATAGAACAAATGGAGGAGTTCTTTAATGGAGGGATCGACTCCATGGAACATAGAGAAGATGAAGAAGACGCATTATTAATGAATATTTCTAAATTAAAATAAAATTTTAAACTATGTTAAATAAGGGTAATTTTGTAAATTTATAATTGTATTTTTTAAATTATTAAATTTAATATAATAGTGGAATAATACGATACAACTCGATAGTACTCGAAGCAACTCGATAGAAAATTAGATGATTAACTCAACAGATTGCAGGTCATGAATTTTAAACCATTAGATTTTATTAGATTTTAGATCTGATGGTTTATAAAGCATACCTGATATCAGGCAACTCGAGAGAGTGCCTGACCTAAGAAAACCCCAAGTTAGTAAAGTGTTTTCAAGTATGTATATGGAAAAAAGTTCATGCTATTCAAATAGGCTCATGGGGACCCTAACCCATGAACCACACGTGCACCTGAGCTCGAACTCACCTTATTTGGATTTGTACCTTGGTCTTGGTTCTTGGCAATTGGACTTTGTGACCCACCTTATTTTTTGGAGACCCATAAATTTAACTAGGCCGATCTAATTCAGTGCCTATATATAGAAGTCATCCTGCATTCGAAAAAGACACATTTTTCTGCATGCGAAAATTCTGTGCATACTTTTCATCCACACGTCCTTAGAATAAGTTCGTCTCATAACTTCATTCGTTGTTACTTTATATTGGAAGTGTTATCGGTATAAAGACGTGAAACCATTTTACCTTTGGAAGCATGGCGCAAGTCATGTGAGCACTAGCCAGGGCATATTTGCTTTGCGGGTCGATCAAATTCGGTGCCTATATATAGGAGTCATCCTGCATTCGAAAAAGATACTTTTCTACATACAAAAATTCTCTGCATACTTTCCATCCACACGTCCTTAGAATAAGTTTGTCTTATAATTTTATTTGTTGTTCCTTTATATTGGTAGTGCTACCGATATAAAGATGTGAAACCATTTTACCTTTGGAAGCGTTACGCAAGTCATGTGAGCACTAGCGCGTATTTGCTTTGCGGGAAAAGGTTATATCCTTGACTAGTTTCGTTGTTTTTTTTTCTATTTCGTACATTGTAGTATCCTAACTTTACAGATTCCAACATTTCCTTCCCCAATATCTCGAGCATCCCCAATAATAGCGACCAGTTGTATATGGTGTTCTTGAACGTGCATTTGTTGAATTTGCGAGCAAACACCAATCCCAACACAAGCATCCCTTCATGAAATGACACCATTAATATATATCTTTTAACCATGAGATGGAGGTTGCGCCCAGGATAAGGCCACTTGTGTGCTTCTAAAAAATATGTTAAGCAATGAGTAGATTTCGAAAGTATTGAGAATGTATTTGTGGACATGCCCTCAAACAGTATTCAATAGCTCAAAAGAGTTTAGCATCGGCCGCCAAAGACAATATCAAATTGCAAAACCACATATTAACTGACGAGATTGAAGCATTCTGGACGGCCTGCCACAAACCCAATCATTGTATTAGGGCAGAAAACCACCCCATTCTTATCATAGTTAACCGGTTGGCCCCAGACTCTTTCACAAAGAGAAATAACAAACATTAGCTGATTAACCTCCTCAATAGCTGATTTGGGTAACATAACCATGGCATGGACAAATCAACATGTAATGAACGAAAATGATGTCAAGCTTCTTGTCTTTTAGAAACATCTCACTCTCCCTAAATCCTTGTTATTCGGAAAGAAATCTCTGAAAAAGCAATATCGGCATTAATGAAATGTCGTGAGTAACCCCGAATACAGACCAATATATATTAAGAAAATCAATAGAACCAATTCATCTCCGACAGGATTGTTAGAGTGAATCAGACCGCGGAGGATACTCATTTGTCCCAACGGGAATGGGAACCATGTCCAGTCTCCGCCACTGAGAAAAATTCGGACTCATGCTTCACAGTAGCTCCTGTGTGATTAGAATCAAGGATGAAACCCCCCTCCCCTTTCCCAAAAAAATATATATATGTGGGTAAGCACATTAATGAATGTATTTATTGTGGTAATAGTCACGTGTTGTGACTAATAGAAGTGGAACGTCATGTTTTTTGGTGAAAATTTTATTCTAAAGGTTGTGTTTCTTAGAATGATTTAAGACATAACCTTTAGTGAATAATTGTCTATTTCTAAATGTTGCGATTTTTAGGAAAATTATGTTAATGGTGAAGAGTCACAACTATTTACCACAAGTTTGGAAGTCTATAAATACACACCCACATGTGTCACTCACATTCATTCTGAAAATCAATTTCATCAATTGGAAATTGAGTGAGTTGTCAAGTGTATACAAAGCATTTGTTATTCTGCATTAGAGTCGAGTTTGAAAGTTTCGAAAATTCATCTGTGATTCACCAATAGCTTCCGTTTCGTAGTGTAGCGAGTGAAAAACTCAAAAGTTGTCGTATCTTGGGGACGGTTGCCATGAGCTGCATTGCACCAATGTACGGTGCAATAACGTCTTATGGAAAGCGAGTCAAACTCGTAGCTCGACTTTCATATTGTGTAGATCCTAAGTCATCTTGGTCTATTGACATCATATTAATTTTTTTTATTACATAATACACAGAAATAAAAGTTAAAAACAATTAAGCAATTAAAGATCAAAAGAAGCTAAATATTAAAGAAAAGGTATATTTTTATTTATAGAAGCAAAGCCAAAGGGCGTGCTATCAGACCGCCCAGTTTTCAAAACAACAGGGGATTTTCAAGTGTTTTTTTTTTAAATACATACGCTGCACTACCTTTACTATGCTATTAGTGTACAACACGTTCCTGGATGTTGTTCACAAATGCGGCCTCCGCTAACTCTATGGCACGTGCTAGGGCAGCTGCTTTGCGCTCACACTCGATCTGCTCGTCCTCCGGACGACTATCCGCCACAATACCAGCACCAGCTTGCACGTGTGCTATCCACTCCTTGCGGTTCTCCCCATCCTTATACAAATACATGGTGTCGTACCGGGTCGTGGTTGGGAACACTATGGTCCGTAGAGCTAGCGCGATGTCCAGATCTCCTGAAAATGAAATGCCTCCGAAGCCACCGCTGTATGGCCCCCTTCTTGTTGGCTCGAATTGGTCGATCAATTCCATAGCCTTGACCTGAATTGCAAACCAAACACAAACATTGATCTAACTAGAACCGGTTATTTACCACATGCATGTAGTTAGACGACGAAGTTTTGTATAAAAGGTGTTACTTTACTTTGTTTTTGTCACACTCACTTTCCCAAAGTGTCACAAAAACCGGCCTAAATATTTCATGTCTCATACAAGTTTTTGTGTAGTTTGCATGAATTAAGAATTTATGCAACTAATGATTTCAACATTTATAATTGCTTTGTACATTTTATTTGATATTAGATTTAGTGTTACCTTTGGTGCACCACTGACTGTTCCGACAGGCAATGCAGCACGCAGTGCATCCCATCCCGTGAGGTCATCGAGCAATTCTCCTGTAACCTGGAAACATAATTTAAACAAGTTAGATGTAATTCTAAAGCTTCAGATTATGTAGAATGTAATCATTAAATTAATATAAAAGTTCAAAAACGTTGCTGCTTGAAAAGAAGGTAAAAGATCAAAAATCTATTGTTGCTTCTAAAGGAATTACTGACAAAAAAACCCAAATATTTCCTTGCAATACAAATACAGTTATTCATTTTTTGCAAAATCCGTTGAAGAATTTTCCAACAACTGGGCTGTTCAAGTGTCAACTGAAAATACATTCTTACCGTAGAACTAATGTGCATAACATGTGAGTATCGTTCAATGTTCATCAGCTTTTCCACACGGACAGAACCAGGTTTTGCGACCTGCATCAAACGCCAACAAAATGCAGAATAAGTAAGAAAGAATGCCATCATAATTTAGAGACAAATTTGTTCAGCGAGGAAGCTACGACAACTACAAGGATGGAACCACAATCCCTGGGAATCTTTTTCCGTTACGTCAGTGAAGAACAAAATTACCAAAATCAAGAGCTTCTTTTTGGAACAAATTCAATAAATCTCAAAGGAGAGCTTAAAATTTGACTGTCGAAAAGTTAAAACATTCTTCTTATAGTTTCCTTTAAAACTAACTCATGTCTGAATCTACATCGAGTTATTATAAAAATATCATCGTTAATTACTCCTAATGAAGGACTTGTTAAAGCTACATAAGTACATAGTGTGATAAAGAACAATTGATCAATCATCCAAAGTACCAAATACACTCATAAATTAGCACACAAGTGATCATGTATGTGGACATTAGTAGAGTCAACAAATTAGGAAAACCGACAAGATTATTGTAGAATACACCAAACTCATACTAGAAAAGTATGATTGTATTTGTACCTTTCCAACGTCGTTCCTGCCCAAATCAACCAACATAATATGCTCTGCACGTTGCTTTTCATCATTCAGCAGATCGGTCTCGAACTTGTCATCCTCAACGACCGTCCTTCCTCTTCTAGTTGTCCCAGCCAACGGCCGATTAACAATCTTTTTCTGTCAACAACAGTAGTATGCAAAATGAGCACATCATCAAACAAAAAACCTGAGATTAAGACTTTACCTTATTAACACGAACTAGGATTTCTGGGCTTGAAGCAACCAGAATACAACCTCTAGCCTGCACATAACTCATGTATGGACTGGGATTCACAATTCTCAACGCTCTGTAAACTTCAAAAGGGTCAGCAAAAGTCCTTTTTTCAAAGCGTTGACTCAGAACAATCTGAAAGATATCCCCTGCCAAAATATGCTCTTTCGCATCCAAAACGTTCCTCATGTATTGCTCCTTTGTCATGTTGCTTTCCAAAGGTTGCCCAAACTCACTAGTTGATAAATCAACATTTGCTGCAGGTAGTCGAGGCCTAATAAATGGGGTTGAAGAGATGCATCAACACTATATTTGAGACATGATACTTTTGCAAGTTTATTTGTGTTAAAAGTATTACTTACGGATTGATGTCAAATACTTTAGCAACTAATGTATCCAAGCGTTTAATGCCATCATTGAATGCATCTTTAGCCGATGGATACTTATCTAACCTCACCCAATGAATGGCATGAACTTTCTGAGATTAGAAAAATAAGAGTTATTGTTTATTGATTTGGCTTATAAATTTTAAGGATTAAAGAGGACACATTGTAGTATATTATACCTTGTCTACATGATCAAAAACGATGACATCGTCGTAGAGTCCAAGATGAATGTCGGGCAGATTTCGATCGTCTGTTGGTGCAGTTGAGAATGGCAGCTTTTTTTGTTCGGCATAGCGAACCGTATCATATGTGAAGTTCCCAACCCATCCTCCTGTCAAACATTAATGTTATACTTCATAGATGTAAAAGATACAATTCACAGATTAAACTCATATTCAATTATATCAATATCTAAGGTGAAAATGCAATTGATTTAACTCAATTTCAGTCAACTTTTTCTTGAAATATATATGTCCAGTGTATGATGGTAAGCTTCAGAGGCAAGTTAAAAAAGCAAACAGTCTTTTTCGTATCTTTTTGCATGCCACCTATTTGAGAAACTAGTGGTGTGGTGTGGTGTGGTGTCAAATAAATTTTGGAGACAACATTTTCTCGCTAGAATATAGCAAATAATTTTCGAAAGGGAAATAAGAGCACATGTTGGTCATAAAAGATCGCTTCCAATAAAGCTCATGAATGATAACACATAATTATACAAAATTTACCATAAACAAGGTATCAAAGCCATGAAACTCGTTAATACCAGAGAGTATGAACTGATCTCCTTCCAGATCAGTGACGTTTTAGAGATCACATTTTCTAGGGAATTTTAAGCTCAATTTTGACTTTACTTTTTTTTTTAAACACTCACAAACACATCGAACTTTGTGTTTTTTTGGAGTTGGATATTACCCACTACTTCCTGGGGTATTACTAATTATTTCTTAGAGTATTACTGATTTCTGCTTGAGATTTTTTTTTTTTAAATTCAAGTACATATAATACACTCAATTGCACATTAGAATTACTATTTAGAGTTTGTTAATGAAATTATGAATGAGCATGACAACTACATCCTCATTAATTACTTTCTCAAAATTATGATCAGACTTTTGGAATTGTGAGGGTAAAATTGTAAAAAATATTTAATGACATTAAATAATTAGAAACAAAAATATTATTATAAAACATCACTTGTTTAGGATCAGAGTTAGCTATATTGTGCAGATGTGGGTACTGGGGTGCGGGGGCGACATGATATGTATTCGGGGATATGGATTTTCAAAAATATTTAAGGTATGATTCATCAATGATACATCTTTTTATATATTTCATTATATATAATACCTAAAAAAATAAAATTTTGTAAATCAAAATGCATAAAATTCACATTTTATCTGACTCAAAACTTAAACATATTCAATAATTTAATATAATTAACTAACATTCAAGTTTCATTATCCCAATACATACGTGCTAATTGTGAATTCAATCTAAAATGATTGTTAATATAAATTATATTAAATATAATTAAATTCAATTGAACTAACATATTTGATACTTAATAAGTAGAATTCGCGAGGAGATTCAAATATGTGTTACTTAGATTCGTCAAGTGATAATCGAATTCACAAATTTAAGAACCACACTCCTTTTTAGAGAGCACGTGCAAATTCAATACTATATTGTGATATTTTTAGAAGAATTCATGGAGTATCAACTATTATAAGGATGTGAGATACTGACCACAAAATGCTTGTGGAAGGTCTTGGAGTAGCTGAGGTCTCCAGCCTTGTGAAATGCTTCTAGGAACCGTCAATGGATCGTCCACCAGCTTCTCACTTAGCGTCCCGGTTTCGTGATCTAGAATGCTAACCTTATTCTCTTTCGCAACAATCTCCATTGTGGGGTGTGACCCAACCACACTATAACGGCCCTAATTAAAAGTAACAACTTATTAGAATTAATTAGACAACCATAATTAATAAATCATGAAAGAAATTTTAGATTCTTACAACACTTGAATCTTGACCGGGCTCAACAGATTCAAAGAGGAAGCTAGGGGCGTGTTGATCATCCTCTTTAACCAAGCACCGGTAAGCTAGAATCGGAGTCAAATGATCCGAGAATATGCTCCTATGAATAGGAATTACATTTCCTTTCTTTGATGCTTCAATAAACCTCTTCTCCTCCACCCCTGCAATTAAAAATAATTAATAACTCATGTCCAATCAACAACACTCTTCCACATTGGTTTTCTATCTTAATACTCCTACATAATAAGTGTCATTAATAATGATATGTGATTTCGTTAATTATATATACTTGTATCAAAAGCAGTTAAACAAAAGATAAAACGAAACATGATGAGAGCTGCAGCCTTTTAAAGGAAAATAGAAAGACAAAAAAGACAAGCACATAATCGAAAAAAAACCAATAAAGCACATTTTATTAAAAGAAATGAAAAAAGAGAATCCCAACCGGTTCTCGTAATACCACCCAAGAGCTCAAAGCAAACTTACAAATCCGTATGGAAACCGAACGGCCCAGATTATATGCTCAGAGAAATTCTTGGATTTTTTTTAGAAAATTTTATCTCATTAAGAAAATATTTGCCAAAATTATTGTTCAATTTTTTCCAGCAAATTATGTACTTTTCTTTTGAAAATTTTACATAGTTTCAGGAAAAAATTGTCATAAAATTGGTTATTTTTTATGTACGGCATTTAAAAAAAAAAAAAGGGGAAAAAAAAAAGTATGACAAGTCTTTTTTAGTAGATGGTTTTTTTCTTTTGTCCCGTGGATGGTGACGGTTTTGATGAGAGCTGTTGTGAACCATGAATGATGAAAAATACTGAAAGTCTTTTAACAAAAATGAGGGGTGGGTGCATGTATTCCCAGAATTTATACTTTTCTTAAACAAAATATGTGTCATTTTATAGGCATCTAAAAGTAATAAAAATTACATGGTGGGTGTATTATTCACAAAAAGTGCGCAATTAACTATACCGAAGCTGACTAAAGGCGAATCGCCCAATCTAACAAAGCATGGCCCAAAGCTTGTGGCCCAAAATTGAATAAAGACACATTTAGTTAACCCAGCAAAACACTGGATCCATGAAACACTATTAAAACTACTGAGTATATCACTACCCATACCTCAAAATTCTCTAAACCCACACCACTTGCTAAACATACTCTAATAAAATTTAAAATTTAACGTATATTACTAAAGACACTCCATTTCATTCCAATAATATACTTATTCAATTCAAACAAAATAAATAACATTTGTTCACTATTTCATATTTTCATGACTATCTCTATCCTCAATAAAAAAAAAATCTTTTATTTTTTATCGAAATTTAAAAAACAAAAACAAAAATATTAAACATATTATGAAAAATATTGTAAAAAAATTAACTAGATCTTCAAAAATATATAAAATAAAAATATTAATTAACAAAATTAAAATCTTAAAAAATATCAAAAATTAAATAAAATATAAATATCATTTTAATAATCAATTAAATTATTAAAAAATCAATTAAATATGTATAAACAACATAAATAGATTTTATAGATAATTAAGAAAATAAAATAATCTTCAAAAATATTTTTTTTAAATCATTTAAACCTAAATAAAATCTGAAAAATTAAATAAATTAAATAAATTTTAAAAATAATTATATAAAAAATAAATTAAAATGAAAATTTGAAAAAAAAACCTACTTAAATTAAATATAAGAAAAAACAGCTATATATTTTTAATTAATGTAAAAAAGTAAAATAAATATTAAAAATATTCTAAAAAGGAAAAGGCTAAAGCTAAAAAAAATTAGAAAAATATTCTATAAAAGTAATTAAATCGTAGTAAATAATATACTTAAAATTTTAATAAATATTAGTTCAATTTTTTAGATTTTTTAATTATTCCTTTGTTTAGTTATTTTTTGAGATTTCGTTGATTTTTTTAATTTTTTTAAAAAAAAAATATCTTTTATTTTTAATTGAATTATTTGGAAGATCTAGTTAATTTATTTTAATATTGTTTATTAGTTTTTCAATTTTTAAAGAATATCTTAATTGATATTTTTAATTTTATTTAATTTGATTATTTAAATACGTCGATGATTTCTTAAATTAATTTCAAGTTTTTTCAAAAAATAAAAAATTGATCAGTTTAAAATGAAAGTACTTATTTTGAAATTAATAAGTAATCTAAACACTTAAATTAAAGTTAACAAAAATTTAGAGATTAAGCTTATAAGACCAGCTAATGGCGGTTGATTTTTTTTATTCTTTTTTTAATAAAAGTGTACTTATAAGTTATAACTAATATTAGGAAGAAAAAATGAAAATGATATTTTTGACATTTCTGTTTGCTTTAAAAATAAAATTTGATGGTAGTGTATCTACTAAGAAAGAATATGTAAATAACTGTTGTCGTCAAGAAAAAAGAGGAAAATTGATGCGGCCCTAAAAATTTAAAAAATTCCAAAAATAAACCTTAAAAGTGTTGCGTGCAGGAAATATTATTTTTTTGTGTAAACTCCCAAAAGAACCATAAGAATAATTTAATCTTTTTATTTTTTTTATTTTTATCTTCAAAATTATGGAGTATTTTTAAAGATTTTGAGGAACAAATAGAACTCTTCCTTTTGTCATATTAAAAGATTTTTACACCCATATTAAACTTTTACAAACCACAATAAACACCTTTTCATTTGTTTCACTCTAAATTTTTTCACTTTCTTTCTTTCTTTTTTCTTTTTTTGATTTCCTGCTATAAAATTTTCATCATTCTTTAAAAATTAAAAGATAACACTTCATATATTAATAAGCAAGAACTTTTTTAAATAACTACCTTTTGTTTTTTCACAATTAATATTATTTTATAAAAGTTCTTAACAAAACAATAAAAAGAAAGAAAAATTTATAATGGGATGAAAAGAGTATTTATTAGAGATATTTTATTAAAAAAAAGTAACTAAATTTGTATTGATATTGGTATAGTGGACAAATAAAAATAAATAAAATTTTGAATAAAATGAGATAATTAAATACTCCCCTAGTTTTGTTTTCCCAATTTTATTTTTTCATCCCAACAACAGAAATAAAAAAAATCCATCGTTTTAAACTTCACCCCTATACAATTACTTTATTTATTTAAATATTATTTTATTCACTATTTATCATTTTCAAAAGTATTTTATTTATTTAAATGTTATATTTCAATGCTAGCATTAAATTTTGTATAAAGTCAAACAGAAAAAATAAATTTGATACAGAGGGAATAATAACTAAATTTGCATGGGTAAAAGGAGACAATTAAATAAAAAACTTATAGTGACAAATAAAATATATAAAATTTTGACGAATTGGAATTATGAAACTGAATTCCTCATCTAGACGGGAACGAACCCAGAAGAAACAGAGATTTCGGAAACCAAAGTCGCCGTTGAATCAAACGAATTTCCGGATTTACCCCTATCAACATCGGAATTACTCATCCTCCAAGGGAATAGAATTTTCGAAGCACAAAAATTACGGCGAAAAGGTAAATTAAAATTGAATTTATTTTCAAACTCTACTCACATAAATTGCGTGATCATCAATTCATAACAGCTAATTAAGTAAAGCAAATCGGCATGCAAAATCGAAACGAAGCACACCTAGAAAAGGAGAGATCAAAGCCAGAAATACTGAATTAATAAAAAAATAAAAAAAACTCTATCACAACAAATTAAAGCTCTATTCAAACAGATTAAGCAAACACACGCTTCATTAAAGCTAGTTAACATACAAAAAGCAAAATGCAGTAGCTTGAACAGAAAGAAGTAAACCTATAGAAGGAGTCGAGCATCGGAATGTTGGCCGCCGGAATTTGACGGCGGAAATCTGAGAAATGGCTGAGGCGGACGGCGGCGATAGGCTCCACTTCGCCGGAGATGGCCTGTGAGAGAATGTCAGAGCTTGCATTTGCGTTTTTTTTAAATACTTTTGTGTTTGTTGTCTATGTGAGAGAGAAAAAAATGCAATTGTGCGTTAATTTATATAAGCAGAATTCAGAGACGGTTCTCTGTTATTCAATCAACGTGTTTCTAACATTGAGGTAGTTTTTAGCCACTCTCCCGGTATTTATGGTGACCTGATTTTTGGCGGATGGGGCCAAGTTTCAGCTAGATAAGGTTAAATGTAAATAAAATTATAATTTTTTTTAATTGTAATTTAATCTAAATTTTTTAATCTTTGCAAATAAAATTATACATTAATATTTAGTTGCGATTCAAATCAACAAACAAATATTTTATTATTTGAAAATGATGTTTCACTTATCTGAAAATAAATAATTAATTGTACTAATATGTTTAGATTGATTCGAATGACAATGCATAAATAATCATTATTTTTGGATTAATTGAAATCGGTTTTTTAGTTAGACTTGCAACAAAATGTTAAGTTAGAGTTTTGGTTGCAAAATTTCAAAAATTTAGAGTACATTGAATTTTGTGATAAGGTTGTGATTTTATTTGCAATTAATTCTTTAAGATAAAAATATGTGATAATACTTCCTTCATACTTTATCATCTCCTCTATTTTATCCATTCACACAAAATCAACTTTTTTATTTATTAAGTTATTACGAGGCATTTATACTATTTCCTCCGATTCAATTTTGATTATCCATTTCTACTTAAAGTGTATTTTTGTTTTTGTTTTTCCCTATCCAAAATAGCAACAAATTAACAATATCCTTTCAAACTTATCCCTAAAAACCATCATTTATTTACACTATATGTCACTACATAAAATTGAAAAACCCATTACCTCTTAAATAATAAAGTAACACCTCCTTCATAAAGTAGAAAAGACTCATTTGACCTTACTAAAAACATCTTTATATCCACAAATACTAATAAACAATTATTTTGTTAATTCTCGTATTATTTTGTTTGAGGTTATCAAAATTGAATCGGAGAAAGATATTATTTATTACTCATATTTATTATAAGATGATAATTAGTTTTACTATTTGTCAGAAATTGTTAGAAAAAATAGATTAAAAAATACATTAGTATTAACAAAGTGACAACTAAAAAAAGATATCATTTTGAATAAAATGGGATTGATAAAAAAGAAGGCAAAGTATTATATGAAAATAGTTCATGATAAGCTTATCATGAAATTATTTTAAAGTATTGAATATTTGGCCAGAAGGATCGATAATCCCATCAAGAGTATCATCAATTGGGGTTAGTGACATTATATTGTAATTGTTGTAAATTTTCTTGAACTTAAATTAATGATACTCCTGATGAGATAATCGATACTCCTGGTCAAATATTCGATACTTTAAAATAATTTTTTAATAAACTTATCATAAATCATTTTCATATAAAACCTACTAAAAATAAATGGGTATACACTAAATTTATTTATTTCTATCTATTAATTGTATTTTTCTATATCAATCATATCCATTCACTTTTATCATGATCCTATCAATCCAACATCACAATTCACTTGATAAGAAGAATTATCTTGATTTTTGTTTTTTTTTTTTTTTGAAATTTAGCATATTGTCATTTTGAAAAATATCATCTAACATTTTTTTTTACAAAATTTTCACTAAAAGAGTTGTATAATGGTTGCACAAAATTCGCACATGAACTTTTACCAAAGAAAAATGAACATGGTGGGTGATATTTTTCAAAATACAACTTCAAAAGTGCATTTTACCAAAATAAAAAAATATCAAATATATTTTTTAAGTAATAACAATGTGTATTCATGACACTGATATTTAAGAAAGAAAGTTGACTTACACTCGAGATTTTTTATTTTATTTTTTTGTGAAAAATGAATTTGTGGCCGCTGGACGATAGGTTTATGCGACCTATGGCACGTCATATGGAGCGGACTTATTATTTACCGCAACCCCTTCTTGAATCTCTGAACCTGCTTTTCCTCTAAGTCCACTAAATATTGAGCGAACGTGCTAGCTGGTTGAACTTTATCTTGTATTGTGTTATTGACATTCCTCCTTATTTCAGCTCAAGAAATTCGGCCTCCTTACCATCCCGGTAGGACTAAGATAGTATTTGTTCATCACAATCTCGCTAAATTTATTCCACGTCAAAGTCTCCTGTTCCTTGGCAAGCTTGATGTGCCAATAGCTCTCCCACCAGTAGTCTACGTCCTCCACTAGCTGAAGGCAACACATCTAATTCTTTGAGCTTTTATGCACCAGGTAAGCTGAAAAATACGTTCCATTGAGCGAAACCACTGCTCAAAGAATGTAGTAGGTTTGTAATGACAGAACTACTCCACCACTTGGGCGGAGAATCAAACAACATTTGTTGGAGAGAGATTAATGCTTGATACTGTTCTAATCTTGAATGAGGCAATAGACGAGACAAGAAAAAGAAAGTTGGAATGTATTATCTTCAAAATAGATTTCACAAAAGCTTATGATTTAGTGGAATGGGAGTACATTGACTTGATGATGGAACATTTTAACTTTCATTATAATTGGAGAAATTGGGTGATGCATTGTGTGACAGCAACTTCTGCATCAGTTTTGGTCAATGGGAGTCCAGGAGAGTTCAAGCTTTAGAAGGGGTTGAGGCAAGGGGACTCCCTTTCCTTCTTTCTATTTGATGAGATAGTTTACAAATCGTGTAAAAATATTGTATGTATTTGGGGTAGAAATACACCAAGAATGATCTTCTTTTTTAATCCTAGAGAATTTGGGCGGCTCTCGCCAGAGACCTCGCCAAAGCCTTCATTGGAGACCTGCAAAAAATCCGTCGGGGGGTGCCCGCCGTTAGGCCTCCGACGCTTAAGTCAGTGTTTGATTTCTTAAGAAAGGATTAATGTTTTGGGAAGAAAGTTACAAAGAAATTAAGTATGAATATGAAGGAGAGCAAAATTACCTTTCATCTTTGGAAATACGGTATTTATACCTGAAAATATTGCAAGGGCATATGTGTAATTGAGTGTGGATTGGGGGCCAAGAAACCCTAGACAACTGCCAGACTATTCCAGAAGAGGAGGTATATTTTCTGATATGGTCCTATTGCAGAGTGTGGTTGTATTATATGTTAGGTCTTACGAAAGTGACAGGTGAGAGCTCGGTTTAGGTCTTATCTGTATGAGAGGATTTTGATTTTTAGGGTTGGAAAAGTATATTTGGTTGAGCTTGAAAGAGGTCTTTATGTAGATTTGGAGTCTTAGTTCAGGTCTTTTAGAGACCTGACATGTCATTTATAGACTTGATTGCTCATTGGAGCTTATTACTTGTAGATTTGTATTTTTCGACTTCCCCGAGTTTTCAGATGTATTTTTCCTTATTGAAGGATCTTTCCTTGTTAGGTATTTTGAAGACCTGATTTCTTTGTCTGTCGGGTCTCTTGAGGACCTGACTTTTTTGTTTGTTAGGTCTCTTGAGGACCCGACTTATTTGTGCTTCTTGTGTCTTTTCTTTTTAGGCATGATGTGATATTGGGTTTTGAAGGCTAATTGAGCCTTGTTATGTGATGATAGAAAATGAACTGGGCTTTTTTGGGTCATGTCTATTGTTATACGCATCACTATTCTTGATTGCAGCTGAGTGCTTAAGTCTGGTGATGTCTAAAGCAATTGGGGGAGGGTTGTTTATACCAGCGGAAATTAGTCGGAAAAAAGTTCAAATCTCTCATTTACAGTTTGCAGACGATACAATTTCTATAGGGGCAACTTTGATGGACAATGCTCGAACCATGAAAAGATTACCGAGGAACATGGAAGTTATTTCAAGGTTGAAGGTTAATTTCGAGAAGTGTTGTTTGTATGGAGTAAATGTTCTGGAATGGAAAGTTGAATGATATAATGGAAATTCTTGCGTGCAATGTGGTGAAGTGTCATTTTCCTATCTTTGCATGAAGGTGGGTATGAATCATTATAAGATTTATGGAGACCTAATTTTTGCCAGATGGCGCTTTCAAAGTTTCAGCGAGATAGGATTAATTGCAAATAAAATTATAATTTTTTTGCAAATTTTAATTTAATCTAAACTTTTGAATCTTTGCAAAAAAAAAAAAAAAAAACAAAAAAAACTCTAATTTAACATTTGATTGCGATTTAAATCAACAAATAAATATTTTATTGTTCGAAAATGATGTTTTACTTATCTGATAATGAATAATTAATTGTATTAATATGTTTAGATTGGTTCGAATGACAATGCATAAATAATCATTATTTACGGGTTGATTGAAATCTGTCTTTTCGTTAGAATTGCAACCAAATGTTAAGTTAGAGTATTGTTTGCAAAAATTCAAAAGTTTAGATTAGATTGTAATTTGCGATAAAGTTGTGATTTTATTTGCAATTAATCCTTTAAGATAAAAATATGTGATAATACTTTCTTCTTACCTTATCATCTCTTCTATGTTATCTATTCACACAAATTAACTTTTTCATTTGTTAGGTTATTACAAGGCATTTATACTACTTCCTCCCATTCAATTTTGATTATCCATTTCTACTTAAAGTAAATTTTTGTTTTTGTTTTTTCCTATCCATAATAACAACAAAGTAACACTATCCTTTCAAGCTTACTCTTTGAAAATATCATTTATTTAAACTATTTCTCACTACATAAAATTGAAAGACCCATTCATTCTTAAATAATACAGTAACCTCTCCTTCATAAAGTTGAAAAGATTCATTTGACCTTACTAAAAATATTTTTATATCCACAAGTACTAATAAACAACTCTTTTGTTAATTCTCATATTATTTAGTTTGAGATAGTCAAATTTGAATCGGAGGGAATATTATATATTACTCATATTTATTATAAGATGATAATTAGTTCTACTATTTATCAGAAATATTGTTAAAAAAAATACATTAGTATTAACAAAGTGACAATTAAACAAAGATATCATTTTGAATAAAATGTGACTGATAAAAAAAGAAGGCAAGGTATTATATGAAAATAGTTCATAATAAGATTATCATGAAATGTTTTAAAGTATCCAATATTTTTTACCAGAATGATCGATAATCTCATCAAGAATATCATTAATTGGGATTAGTGGTATTATATTGTAATTGTTGTAAAAAAAAATTGAATTCAAATTAATGATACTCCTGATGAGATTATCGGTACTCCTAGTCAAATATTCGACTTTAAAACAGTTTTATGATAAGCTTATCATAAACCATTTTCATATAAAACCTACTAAAAAATAATGTGTATACACTAAATTAATATATTTTTATCTATTAATATTATTTTTTAAATTGATCCCATCCATTCACTTTTACCATGATCTTATCGATCCAACATCACAATTCACTTGATAAGAAGAATTAATTTGAATTTTTTTTAGATTTAGCACATTGTCATTTTTTAAATTTTATTTTAAAAAATAACATCTAACATTTTTTTTTTGCAAAATTGTAACAAAAAAAGTCGTAAAGTGGTTGCACAAACGTCGCACAAGGACTATTACCAAAGAAAAAAAAACATGGTGGGTGATATTTTTCAAAATACAACTTCAAAAGTGAATTTTACCAAAATAAAAAAATATCAAAAATCAATACTCTATATATATAGTGTTACTATTTAAAAATTAAATAAAAAATATTTTTTAAATAATAACAATGTGTATTCATGACACTGATATTTAAGAAAGAAAGTTGACTTACAAACGAGTTTTGTATTTGAAAAATGAATTTGTGGTTGTTGGACAATAGGCTTGTGCGACCTGTGCCACGTCATATGGAGCGGACTTATTATTTACCGGTTATTCAATCTATTTTCCCCAAGAAAATCTTTTTGTTTTTTTATTAAACATGATTTTTTTAATTTATTTAAAAGAAGTATATATAAATAAACTATTTTAAAACATAGCTATGTAATAATTGACCATTGGAATCAACACCCCCCCGGCGACTTATATTATTGCATATAAAAAAATTAATATTATTGTTTCTAAAAGTTGATATTTCATATTATACTAATATGGAATTTGACATGCTTATGTGTCGTATATGCACATATGGAATTGAATTCCAGGAGTAATATTTATAATGTTTTGGTAAATTGCAAAAAAAAATTATGAACTTTATGACTTTTATCAATTATAACATAAACTTTTTTTCTTTGCAATTTAATACACCAACTTTATAAGTTTTATAATTTAAAACACATGATAATTTTTTGTCAACAATTAAATGGAGAAATAACATTCTCTCTCAAAAGGTGAGGAACAGATGGTTGGTGGACGAGGATGCAAACTCAAAATACTTTCACAAATGCATCAACATGAAAAGAAAGAAGAATGAGATGTGGGGATTGATATTCATGGGCTTTGGATGGATGAAGTTGAAGATGTGAACAACGATATCTGTCACGCCCCGATTTTTCTAAAAAAATTTAAATACTATTTTTTATTCGATAATTTGTTTGATTTTAAAATTTGGCAGCAGAAATAAATAAATAAATATGTATTAAAAAATTCAATAACTAAATCCGTAATAAAAATTAAACTCCCAACAGTAAAAGTTAAAAATAAGTTTAAAGGGACGTAACTCAAAATTTAAATAAAAATAATAACTAAATAAAATTTCTCAAATAATATGCATCCGCATCCACCTTCACTCCTTCAATTTGAAAATGTTAAATTGTATGGTATGAGCAAAACCACTAGCTCAATGTGATCCTCTTATCAAAAATAAATATAACATATAAATAAAATGTAAACCACAAGCAATTCATGTCAAATAACAAGTTATCATGTATAAACTTTTATTTATATTTAATTAATCATTTTAGTCACGTGGTTTTTTCAAGTCTTGTCAATCCCAATGGGTCCCCCACAAAGATCTCTTGTTAGTCTCGTGTTCTTTTCTTATCGTGGTTATCCCAAGGATGTCAATCCCACTGGGTCCCCCACATAGTCCTATTTCCAGTCCTGTGTTCGTTTCTTGAATTTGCTTATCATAAATATCATTCACTATCATATCATGATGCATATAAATAATTTATTCATACAAAATATTTAATAAACACATTTTACCATACATGCACAAATAAAAATAATCTCAAATAGCATGCATGTAGCCAAACAATTTACCCATATATAATGTAACCTTTAATATAGACGTAACATTCTTTGCACATGTGGTACCTATTATTTTGCTACATTTTACAATCCTTTCACTATCCTTTATTCAAGTTCGTATATTTTATCTGGACTGTTTTTTTTAACGATCTCATCCGTTTGTTTTGGACCATTTCTCCTATAAAACTCCCATCCTTCCTTCACATGTTTCCTCACCCTTTTTTGGTCAATCGTACTATGGTATTTCGTCCTTTGTTCCGCCCGGTTGTTCTTAATTTTTATTTTTTTGGAGATTTGTGTCGTTTCGGATTTGCATTTGGAGGACTGCTTTCCGTCGTTGTGGCGTGTATTTTGGGCGTGCGTTGATGCCGATTGTTGACGTTGAAGGATTTTTCCATAGTTTTATAATTTGTAGTGTAGTTTAGTCTTTTTTTTCTATTGATGTTATAGTTGATTTCTAGATATTGGGTGGTGTAAACTTTTAGCATGGACGGTTTAATGTAATCTAGATATTAATTGTATTGGGCAAATGTCCTCCTTCACCAATTATTATAAGATCGTGCATTTTATTCGTTCGGAATTATTTTATTGAATTTTTTTAATTGAGACATTATTCTAATTTTGGTTTAATCCATCGGCCTAGCAGTTGTGACGTCGTTCATATTGTAATTATTTTTTATTCCATCGGACTAAGCAAGACTGCAATTTACATGCTTGGCTACACAAGGAAGAAATATAAAGGGGGCTAAAAATGAACATATAAAGGATGGATGAGTTTGTGTTGCAAGAAGTTAACCCCAAGTTGCCCAGTTAGTTTCACTCCCAACTCTAGACATGGCGTTAACTTTAGAATAAGCATCCACTGCAAAATAAGCTCCGCAAAGTGCTCCTTCACTATCCACTCTTGGCATTGCTTTCATCTTCTTCATTGGGTGTTCAAAGCTCCTTAATCCTCTCTCACTATGATAAATACACCCTGCATTTATATAATTAAAATTTGTTAATTTCAAATCAAATTTACATTGTCTATAGATTGAATAAGGATTTAAATTGCACCCTGCATTACAAGTTTTGATTCTATTATAGGACTATTATGAATATTAATGTACGTGTTGGTCCTAGTCCAAGACTGAGGAATACGTGTATGGGGTGGGGGAATACACGTATATAAATTTTCTGACTTTCAATCTACTGAGTCCCCTTTACTCAGAGAGTTAAAGAACTCAGGGTTGATAACCCACCTACTGACTGCACTGAATGCTGGTCAGTTGACTAACTATCAACTTGAGTTCAATGCGGAAATGCGTGAGCCCTGAAAGTTTATAGTCTTGTTTTATGTTTGCTTTCTGAAAACTTGTTTACCCAATTCTGAAATAGTGATTAGTAGGGCAGTGTTCAATTTAATGATCAGGCTGATTGATTCAAGTCTGATAAAAATAAATACTATGAATGACTTAAGCTGATAAACAAATAAGCACAATATCAAAGCAGTAAGAACATAGGGAGTTTAACGTGGTTCAGAGACTCAAACTCCTATGTCCACGGCCTGATTTAACAGGAAATCCACTATTGGGATTCTTGCTTTTTACGTGCCAAGGTGCACCAAGATCAGCTAACCTCACTGACCTATACAAACTCCTTACTAACTCACTAAACACAACTTACTACCAACAAACCTGACTAAGGGTTTTGGTTTCAGCTTGATTCCAACTAGGTTGTGACTATCCTTACAAGAATAAGCTCTGCTAAGGATGGATAATCACTCTAAGCTTATGATAATGCTTTGTAAGCTCAATGGAATACAGAATAACTCTCACTAGTCTATGAAACACTTGGGAAATTTAACTGATTTCGAGTGCTTCTTTTGTACGCTGAATGCTTTTAAAAACTTGAGAGTTTGAGTAATTTCTGGCTTGGAAATTTCCTGTAACCTTGAATGGGTTCAAGGCCTTCTGTATTTATAGGTGATTTGAAAACTATACGTTGAAAGAGATAGCCTTCTAGTCATCTACGTAAAGTGGTTCAAATGGACATTTCTCCCATGCAGCAACCGTCCTTGCATGGATTTGGTAATTGAATTTAATGCGTCATTTAATGCTTGCCCGTTCAAAGTGCAGTCTGAAGTCAGTCTTCATGTCAGGGTCAGTACGTACGTGTCCTCCCTGAATTGGTCCACGTCATCAGGTTGGTGAGAATGTCAGAACTTATTCCTAGACTTCAGGCTTGTCTTATTAAGTTCTTTTTGTCTCGAGCACAACGGTCTTGTCCTGACGCTGACATTCCTTTTGCATTGCTTAGTTCTACTCCAAGTTTTTCCCATTACTCAGTATCATCCTATTCCCTTTAGGACTGAGTCAGTAATGACCTCAGGGTCATACTCTTCATCACTGACACTTATTCAGCCAGCTTAGAAAGACTGCCATAAGTACATGATGGTGCTCTGTGCCTTCAGGCTTTTAGTCTTGATTGTCATCAGTGAGTGCTCCTCTCACTGAGTACCTGTGAAGTGTAAAATAACTAAGTACAAGAACCTAATCAAGACTAGCCTGACTAAGACATTCTAAGGCCAATTATCTTTTCCGGGGCTTTGGGATCTTAATCAAAACTGACAATGTCCCAACAATTTCCCCCTTTTTGATGATGCCAAAACACTGAAAATATCCTCAAAACACTTAAAGGAAAAAAATATCTATAAGATAAGTCAGTGTTAGAGCAATTCTTGATAAAGTACAAAAATTAAATAACAGCAAAAAAGACAATGAGTTTTTGTCTGTGGGAAAATGGAATAGATTTCATTGATGATATTGAATTTGTACAATGAACCTGATCTATTACAAAGAAAGATGTGAACACCTAAACTAATCTCATTTCAGGCTCGGGTCCATAACCAGCATAGACTCTAACCTTCAACTCATCTACCCTTTTAGGTTGGTTCACATAGCCTTCAGCCTTGACAATCTTCAGAACTTCAACCATAATGGCCTTTGTGTCGTGCTTTCCAGTTCCAGGGACAAGAGGTGGAGGGCGTGCAACAAACTCAGGAGCTTTGACTTGGACTTGGGCTGCTCCAGCTTCTTCCAATATCTTCTGAATAAGTTCAGGATGATTGTCCATCATATAGTCAGTGAAGTGGGCATTGATGTCTTCAGTGTCGCCCCATTTCTTCACAACATACCAAAGCCTGAAAAATTCATCCCTTGCATCGACCCAAAACTCCTTCAAGGTCTCTGAGATAAACTCATCAACCAGAGCTTCCCTCTGAATCACCTCAAGCCTTCTGACTTGCAGTAATGATGATTTCCTTGCCGTTGGCCTCTTCCTGTACTTGCGCGGCTCAGGCTTCGTCTTCTTCCTCCTTAGCAAACTGACCACAACATCATCAAGTTCTCGCTGTTACATGTCAGTGATGTCAGTTAGCTTCTCCACCTTCTTTTCCAGAATGCGCATCTTCTCTTTCTGAGCAATATTAGCCTTGCGCTCAGCTTCAGACTTCTCCGTGGAGGCTACCCATGCCTCAGCGCATAACTCAGCCACCGTCTCCGCAGAGTAAGTGATTGGTTTTTCCTTGTATTCATCGGAGGAGATTTCTAAACTGTTGAGTCTGGTTTGGAAGTGAGTTGAGTAACGTCCTTTGAAGGTTCATTAGCCTTTTTAGCTGCGGCTTCAGCCAGCCTTGCTGACTTCCGCACAAACAAAACATTCCCCTCAGGGTCTGCTTTAGAATCAGCCACTTCAACTTCCTCAGGGTTTGCAAAAGTTGCCTCAGATGCCTCAAGACAGGATCTTTTCCTCTTCTTTTCCCCCTTTTTGGCATCATCCTTGGTAGGTGGGGGTGGGAACACATCTTGCCCGCTGTTGATAACAAAGGCTGCGAGAGATTGAACTTCTTGAACTCCTTCCTTTAGCATATCAAACCATATGGCTATCCCAGTTCCTGCGTAGGACGTAGTGCTGATGGCAGCTTTGAGCTTCTTTTTAAAGACCTCCATGTTGTGTTGGAGACTTTGTTCAGCCTTGGTGATCCTTTCCTCAATCTTTAAGGACTCGTCGCTGATCCTGACAGCTTCACTCAACGCTTTCACAGATTCTTCAGTAGCCTTTGCTAAGATCTCTGCAGCTGACTCTGAGGACTGAGCAATCCTCCCTGATTGATTCAACTTTTTCTCCCGTTACTCATCCCTCTCATCGAGTTACTTCATCGTCTGCCTCAGCATCTTCTTAGTCCTCTGCCTTTCACTCCTCACCGACTTGGCCGTATCAACCATTGTATGCTTCAGCAAGATCAACTCCTTGTTGGCAAGGGTGTTGTAGGCTGAATTGGTCCATCTGATGTGTTTAGCCAGGGCTTTGGCATCTTCCTCTTTCTCAGCCCTGAGCCTCATCACCTCTTCTTGAAGCTCAGCTAAGTTCTCAGTCGTCTTCTCCTTCTTTACTTCGACGATACTGGTGAACTCAGCCCTCCAGACCCCTGTGAAGATCACTTCATCATCTTCACCTTCGGCCTCATCAGTAAGTGGTTGTTTTCCCTTGTCAGCCCCTGCATCCTCAGTCCCCTCTTCAGGGTGCACTGAAGGTGTTGGAGTTATACGTGAAAGTATGCTTTTACTTTGTATAACTCGTGTATCAAATATTTTTTTTATGAGAATAATTCTTTTATCACATTTGCTTTAGTTATGATTGAATGTTGAATATCTATTACAAACCGTTCAATATATGGTACTAGTTGCATTGTAGTTAATGTGGTGATACCCGATCACGGAAGACAACATAAACAGTCTCCTTGTAACTAAACGTACATTTTCACGACCTAGGTGGAATTGAACAATCCGCCGTGAAAGGTCGATGTGTAAGTCTCAGATTGGTCTGTCTTGACTAAGAGATTGCACTAACACATTTAGTATGTGTTGAAGAGGACCTACAACGAAGATAAATTCTTCTGTTCTGAAATGTGAAGAATTAGACCTCAGTGGTTGTTGATTTCTTAATCTCCGTCACTTAAATAGGACCGTGTGTGCTTAATGGTTACTGCTTTGATTCATGTTGGGTGAGAATCATCGTGACTTCGAACCTTGTGCTTTAGGCAGTAATATTAATCATACGATGGTTGCTAAGATTTAATACGGAGAAACGCGTGCGAGTACGGCTCGTGTGATTAGTCCCCTTGGTGGGCTCAGAAGTTTTATCGTACCAAATCTTGCAAGTGAAGAATTAGTTTCTTCGGTGCGGATAATAATATTGAGCTGTCTTTACTCCAACGTAAAATATATTAATTAATTTAGAGCTATTCAGAAGCTTAATTAATTAATGGACTTGATAATCTTAAAAGCGGGAAATAATAATCGGGAGCCCATATTATCGTAATATGGATTAAGATGGATAGTGCAATATTAATTTATTAGTGGTAATAATTAATATTAATGGATTGAATTATATTGGGGCTCAATATTGAAATTCAGAAGTCCATTAGAAGGTCCAATCTTAATTCTCCTTAAAGGCCCCTCAAGTAGCCCATTAAGTAGTCCAATAATGATAAGGTGATTAAAATAAAAAGAATATATTATGCTGATTTTTTCCTCTAATTTTCGAAAATAGGAGATCAAGGAGAGAGAAGATTTTGTTGATTTTCTTGGAAAGATATTATGGAAGATATGCATTCTTGGAATACAAGAATATCTCATATATTCAAGAAGATCCAAATCTTAGGATCTCTTCATGAAATTTTCAAAATTTACAAGTAAATAAGGAGTGTGAGATTTTTGTGGAATATTTTATTATGGAGAAAAGAATATATGAGATATATTCAAGATTTCTTAGAGTCTAAGAAAAGATTTTCTCCAAGGCCCAATATTCCTTAAAATTTCGGCCACTATGCTTATAAATAGAGGATGATTATTTCATCCCCAAGTACATAATTCCATGTGTTGGAAAAATCAAGAGCATAGATATTTTTCTTTTTCCTTAGTTATTTAAATTACTTGAAAGCATCTCCCACCGGTGATCAAGTAAGCCGAAAGGGAAATACTTGAGAAGGCTTTTGGGTTGATAAAGCGTGTTCGTGTTTATCCCGTTTTATTCAAAGGCCAAGTTCTACAAGAGGTACGTAAGTCACATATTTTCTTGTTTATTCCGCCATATATTATATGTGAATTAATTCAACATGCATGATGATAAATTAGTTGTTGGAATTATTATTTGAATTAATTAGGATTAATTCATGCTAGTAATAATTGAATTTAAATTCGTATTTAAATTTCATCCCGAATAGATTCTGGGCACCCCTATTTTCCCAACAGAAGGCAGTTGTTGAGTGGTCATGGTTGTCTGCTCAGGCTCAGCCAAGCCATCTCGAACTTTGGATTGTAAATCCTCAGAACTAGGAGTCTCTCTGGATGCCTCTACATCATCCTCATTTGTCTCAGGGCAGGGAATCCCGTCGTCGACTGATGTATCATTGGCAGCTAAGATGTTCTCAACATCCTTAGTAGTTGGTCCACCCTTGGCACCAACTTCCTTTACACCTTCCTCCTGAGCTTGGGGCTCAGGGTTCATCGCATCAACCTCCTTCGCGGTCTCTTTCACCATCTTCTCACTAGCTCCACCCTGAGCTTCATCATCATCATCATCCTTCTCCTTAGGCTCTTCATCAAGGTCAGCTTTCAACCTAGTTATCATTTCATTCACCAGCTGCTTAAGGTTCTCAAAATTCAGCAGCTGCAGCCAACTGGTGAGATAGAAATAAGTGCATAGCCTCGCCTCCTCCTGCTCCCAGTGCTCCCAGCCTCTAGCATCGACAAGCATGTGTTGTTCTTGCATGTTTGATTGCTTGAAGTCGAGCCAGACCTTGAGCTCTATGACATTAGCACATAGCTCTCTGTACATATACATGCTAGGCCAACACTTAGCTACCCATTCTGTCGCGTTCCCCCTCAAATTGTTCTCCATAATCCCTCCTAACATCCTAGCATCTAACTCCCCCTCCTCCTCCATCTCCAGAAAGTCATAAGTTAGCTCTCCTTCATTAGAGGTTTTGGGGCAGTCTTTGGGGTTTGGGTAAGTGGGAAAGTCTTCAGTGTTGGGAATGTGTATGGCTGGCTCAGTGTTCTGGTCAGGCTCAGTGATGGGTGATGGGTTATGCACTGACTCAGATATGGGGGTAGTTTCAGGGTTCGGGTTTTCAGGTGGGTTGGATGAGGGTTCAGGGTTGATTGTGGGGTTAGGGTCAGTGGGGGTGGGGTTGGGAATGAGCTCAGGCTGAAGAAGTTCAGTCGTCTCAATGGTTCCTCTTACTCTCTCTAAGTCAGAGGCTCTTGACGAGCTTGACTCCTCCCTCACAGGGCTAATCTCCTTCAGGCCCTTAGCCGGAGATTTATTGGGACCCTTTCTCAATCTCTTCAAAGGCATGTCCCCCTTCTCTTCTCCACTTGATCTGACGCCATCGTCAGTTTCCACAGCCTCTGAAACGGCCTTCTTGGGAAATGACTCAGTCCCTGATTTCTCACCCTTAGTGGTCTTTGACTGCAGCACCACCTTCAGCCTGGTTCTCTTCTCCTCCAGAACCTTCGCCTCTGCTTCCTTCTCCTTCTCTCTCTCAGAGGCTACTCCAACCTCAACCTCCTTGCTCTTCTCGAAGAGCTCATCCACCTTTTCCATCAGGCTCGTTACCACCTTCTTGGCCTTGCCCGCAGGCTTCTTCCTCTGACCCTTCTGAGGCGCATTGGGGTCAGTGAGACCAAGGATCGCATAAGTGTCACCAGAGGTGGTGAACATTATCTTCTTAGAGGTCAAGTTATCCTCCAAGTCGAAAGTACATCCCTGATACGCGTGGGTGGTGAGAATGGATAACCTCATCCCGAAGGGAAGAATAGCACCAACTAAAATATGCTTCTTCTCAGCATCTTTCTTCAATTTGTCAGCGGCAGCCTGACTTATCTGGTCCAGGAAGAACTACTCCCAGTTGGCCTCAACACCATCGACAAGAGCTCCCATTATCCTTAGCTTGGGCAGACTGAGTTGCTCGTGAGAGCCAGTAGAGCCCATGACAACCTTCGACACCAAGTCGACCAAGGCCCTATACTCAGGCTTCAAGGTATCCTTGTATTGTCTCGCCTTGAACTCAGACGAACCAGACTTCGTCCATTCACCAAGGAGCTCTCCTTGTATATCTTGGGGTTGATGCCGGAGCATGGAAGTGCATAAACCTCCTTTATGGCATTCCTCAGATTGATGTCGCGAGTCTCAACATTGTAAAGAGCCTCACCATCCTTGTTCTTCTCTCCGGTGGGAACCAGAACAGTCACCCTGGTGAACAGCTCACCCTTGCGAAGGAATAAATTGAGATTGGCTTCCACCACTATCTTGGGAAGCACAGAGGTGGGTCGCAAGTTGAAATATTTCTCAAACCCTGCCTTGGAGATCCAGTAAAACTCTGCGACGTTCAAGCATGTACCCTCCATGGAGATGACATGCTCCATGTGCACAAGCTTTCTCTTGACAACCTCATCAATATCGTCAATCGTCCAGTTAGAGTCTAGGAATGTCAGTTGTTTTTATTTGATTTTGAGAAAGAATTTGCAAAGAAGTGTTTGTGCTTAAGCGAGAGAAAAACTCAGTGTGCAATGTGCATTTGTGTTTGTGTAAATTCCTCAAATGGCAGACTAGATTATTACTTGTTCAGTTACTCAGACGAGAGCTTGAGATTAATTCCTGAATTTGAAAAGTTTTGAAATGAATGGCCAGGATTAATCTCCGCATCATTCATTTACTCACGTCAGTCATATTCCGTATAAAACGGACACATATATGAAAAAGTAACTGAAGCATTAAATGCTCCGCTGTGCGTGGGTTTAAATATGAAAAGACGCGCTTTTAATGAAAACGGAATACATTTAATGAAGATTTTTAGGACGAAGGACCCAGGGAGACGCTTTAAATCCACAAGAGTCAGGATAGAACTCAAACCTGTCAGGGAGACATTGTAGCACCCTGATACCTCGCTGAGTCGAGTCTGGCCTGAGTTTCCCTTAAATCCTATACTGACTGCTCTCCCGGATCAAAGAGACCTAACTCCACTGACAGTTCTATAAATCTTGCTTCAGCCAAAGGTTTAGTCAAGATGCCAGCTCTCTGCCTGTCAGTGTGAATTTTCTCCATCCTAATGTCCTTTTTCTCAACATGGTCACGAATGAAGTGATGCCCAATATCCACATGCTTGCACCTTGTGTGAAGCACTGGGTTCTGAGTAATTGCTATAGCACTATTGTTGTCACAATAGATTGTAACCTCATTAGTAAATACTTGGTAGTCTCTCAATTGTTGCCTCAACCATAAAATCTGAGCACAACAACTACCTGCAGGCATATACTCAGCCTCAGTCGTGGATGTTGCCGCTGAATTATGCTTCTTACTATACCACGAGATCAACTTACTTCCCAAAAACTAACATGTCCCTGAGGTTGATTTCCTATCAATCCTACAACCTCCATAATCTGCATCTGAATAACCTGTCAGTTCTAAGTGTTCATCTGAAGGATACCATAGTCCCATATTGATTGTCATTTTCAAATACTTGAGTATCCTCTTAGCAACCTCCAAATGACTTCTCTTGGGGTTAGACTGATACCTAGCACACACACCAACTGCAAAAGTAATGTCAGGCCTACTTGCAGTTAGGTACAACAATGATCCAATCAGCCCTCGGTACTCAGTCTGGTTCACTGAAGCTCCTTCAGTGTCAGGATCCATCTTCCAATTGGTGTTCATTGGGATCCTAGCTGGATTGCAATTCTGCACTCCAAACTTCTGAATCAAGTCTCTTGTATATTTGGCCTGATTAATGAAAGTCCCTTGATCAGTCTGCTTGACCTACAATCCTAAAAAGAAGTTCATCTCTCCCATCATTGACATCTCAAATTTACCAGTCATCAACTTAGAGAATTTCTCACACAGCTGATGATTTGGTGATCCAAATATTATGTCATCCACATAAATCTGGACCAAGAGAATGTCATCACCTTCAGTGATCCTGAACAAAGTCCTATCCACAGTTCCCTTCCTGAACCCGTGGTCAGTCAGGAACTGAGAGAGGGTATCATACCACGCTTTAGGAGCTTGATTAAGTCCATAGAGTACTTTCTTCAAATGGTATACTCTATCTCCAACCTCAAACCTGAGACGTTGTTCAACATATACCTCTTCATTGAGTACACCATTCAGGAAGGCACTCTTGACATCCATTTAATACACCTTAAACTTCTTGTATGTTGCATATGCAAGGAATAACCTGATAGCTTCCAACCTAGCCACCGGAGCAAAGGTCTCATCATAGTCTATTCCTTCAGACTGACAATACCTCTTTGCAACCAGTCTTGCCTTGTTCCTTACTACAACACCATTCTCATACTTCTTATTCTTGAAGACCCACTTGGTACCAATAACACCTTGATGCCTAGGTCTATCTACCAGTTCCCAAACCTGATTCCTTGTGAACTGATTCAACTCCTCTTACATGGTTATGATCCAGTTCGAGTTAGTGAGAGCTTCTTCAATGTTCTGTAACAGAATAGTGTGCTCTCACCATGGAACCGTCTGGTCCTGACTCCCTCAATTGGATCACCAATGACTTGGTCAATGGGATGATCCTCTAGACATGTTCTCTTTCTTGGAGTTGTACCTGAAGTACCTACAATGTTAGTGTCTACAAGTTCATAGAATTTGGGATATTGAACAGAAGGGGATGATCCTGAGTCTATACCAAAGAGATTTACCAACTTAATATCAGGGACATTGTTTTCCCCTTGATGAGATGACTCAGGAACCGTCTCAGCTGCGACCACATCTTCATAGATGGTGCTTACCTCAGATTGAGCCCGTTTCTCAGTCTGAGGCTCAACTATCCCTGATGTGCTGGGCCTAGGAGTGGCTCTTGGCTCATCTTCCTGATCGTCATCATTATCCCATCTTTGAATTGGCACAGTTTTGACCTTTGGATCAGGTTGATTCTTTAAGCTCAGCCTTGTCACTCTCCTTGTGACCTCCTCAGTGTCAGGATTCAACACTTTCAACCTAGACTTATTAGCAGATTCATCAAACACAACATGTGGTGATTCTTCCATAACAAGGGTCCTGCAATTGTACACCCTGAATGCTTTGCTGATTTCAAAATATCCTAAGAATATCCCTTCATCAGACTTGCTATCAAAGGCTTTTAATTGGGTCTTCCCATTGATGAGGATGAAGCACTTACAACCAAATACATGAAAGTAAGAGATATGAGGCTTCCTCTTGTTCCAAGTCTCATATGGGGTCTGTGCATGTTGTTTGTTCAGCATGGATCTGTTCTGAGTGTAGCATGCAGTGTAGATTGCCTCAGCCCAAAACTTCTTGGGCAATCCTGACTCAGCCAGCATGGTTCTGGCAGCTTCCTTCAGTGTCTTGTTCTTCCTTTCAGCAACACCATTCTGTTGTGGGGTTCTAGCTGCAGAAGTCTCATGAGCAATACCAAGTTCATTACAGAAATCAGAAATATATGAGTTTATAAATTCAGTACCCTTGTCAGATCTGATCTTAGTAATAGACTTATTCTTCTCATTGCTAAGTCTTCTGAGCAACTCAGGAAGTTTCACATGTGTTTCCTTTTTATTTAACAAGAAAATAACCCAAGTATATCTGGAATAATCATCAATCACCACAAGGGTATATTTCCAACCATTCATACTCACAGGTGTTATGGGACCAAATAAATCCATGTGCAAAAGCTGAAGAATCCTGTCAGTGGAGAAGGAAGCTTTCTCCTTGAATGGTGCTCTGACCTGCTTCCCTTCCTGACATGCCTTGCACACGTGATCTTTGCTAAAAACTTCATTAGGTAGACCTTCAACAAGTGATTGTCTAGAAATTTTGTTAAGAATCTTGAAGTTCAGGTGGCTTAATCTTTTATGCCATAACCAACTGAGCTCTAGAGAGCTTTTAGCAACAAAACAAGTATTGGGAATAGTACGGCTCTAGTCAGCAAGATAAACATTATCTTTCCTAATACCCGATAGAAGCACTTGTGTTGATTTGTCCTTGACTGAACATATATTCGATGAGAACTCAACACTGAAACCTTTGTCACAGGAGTGGCTTACTGACAACAGGTTGTGCTTCAGTCCTTCAACAAAGGACACATTTTCCACTCTGGTTGTACCTATTATCAAGACACCAAAACCTTTAGTAAAACCTTTTGATTTATCACCAAAGGTTACCTGTGGATCATCTTTAGCTTGAAATTCTTGGAGAAGACTCTTCATTCCAGTCATATGCCTTGAGCAACCACTATCTAGGTACCAAACAGCCTTGGTTGAGTCTCCTCTCCTCTTGTTGTGATCCACAGCCACCTGCAAACAATTTAAGCTTTAGGTACTAATTGGGTGTTGGGTCCTATTATGTCAACTGTACCCTTCGGGATCCAGACTTGCTTAACAACCCTAATTGCCTCAGAGTGGTAAATCTATCTCCCTGAAACATCAACATACACAACTTTCTTCTTCTTAGCCTGAGAGGAAGATGGTGTATGGGTGCAAGACTTAGATTTCACAGGAGCCTGAGTGGGTGCCTTTTGGGCTAGCTTCGTGTTCTTCCTAGGTCTGGGTGCAGCAGGTCTCTGGGTTTGTTCTTGATAAGGGCCCTGTTTTCTGTTCCCCCTAGGCAAGTGAGGGAAAGGAAAACTGTTTAAGACTTCAGGATGCCAAAACCATGGGGGTGTCATCATACTTGGCCTAGCCTGCTGGTAATGCCACGCATGATGGTACCCTCGTTGACCAGTCTGAGGGCTCTTGGCCTGAGTCTTCCTCTGCTTTTGCTAGGCTTTCTCTGGCCTGAGCTCTCAGGGACCTCCTTTGGTTGCTTGGCCTTTCCCTTAGGTTTTGGCTTCGCAACCTTGGGTGCAACCCTGACTGTGTCAACAGTTTCCTTGTCCTTATCAGTCTGGAGGGCCTGAAGTACAACCTTAGGTGCATTCTGGCCTGCCTGAACGAAAACCCTCTCAGTGTTGCTCCCTGAAGCAACATGAGACTGACCTTGTGAGGATCTCTTAGGAACATATCCAAGCCCCTTTTTCTCATTCCCAAGCATCTGGCTGCTATTTGTTTCCTATCTAGCCACTGAGGATTTATTCATTGCTGCAACCTTTTTCTTGAGAGAGTCCTCACTCTTTTTCAGGATCTCATGTCTGGCAAAGAGGTCATCAAACTTACTCTTAAGTACCTTAAGTTCTTCCTTCCTGACCAGCTCTTCCTCAGCCAAATCCTTCAGAATCTTCTCTCGTGGAAGACGCTCAGCATTGATCATATCGATCTCCTGAGTTAGTCTCACAATTTGAGCTGACTCTTTCAGATCGGACTGAGTGAGTTGATCATTCAGATTTTGAACCTCAATACTCAATTTCTTGTTCTCCTCTACCAAGAAGACATTAGTTTCCTGCAACCTGGAGAAATCAACCATCAATTGATCTAAACAGATCTGAAGGTTCATTTCTCTGGCTGACTCTGAGCTAGGCTCAGGATTTTGACCAGTGTAAGAACCACACACGAAGTTAGATGTTACCTCAGGTTCCTCCCTTGCCATAAGGTAAACATCATCGTACTCATCATCAGAGAAAAGTTCAGGCAACCTCTCCTCAGGACCATCCGAGTCAGTAGCATCCTCAGCGAGCATGGCTCTCCGATCAGCGTACCTCTGGTCTCTCTTGGCCCTCCTGTCCTCTCTCTCCCTTGCACTCAGCTCTGGGCAGTCATACTGATAATGCCCACTCTTGTTACAGTTGTAACACGTAGCTTGCTCATCACCTCTTTCTTTTCTAGGCTCAGGGTTCCTTCTTGAGTCAGGTTCCCTTTGTCTTGATGAGCTTTCAGTCTTTCCTGAGTGCCTATCATCACGAGTACGTCTCTGTTCATCTCTTCGATCGGGCTTTGGGTCTCAATATCTCCTTTCATCGCCATGATCTCTCCTCTGGTCAGTGTTCCTTCTTTCCTCATATCTCCTTGAGCTTTGGTAGGTTCCTTCTGGCTTCCTGTCACGAGTATCCTGATAATATTTCTTATAACGACCAAACCTGGAATTAAGCTTCTCAAAGCGTCTGGCCATCAGGCTGTACTCCTCAGCAAGTTCTTCCTTGCTCATCTCCATCTGTGGCTTTGGTGAAGACTCAACAGGTTATGTCCTGGCTTTGAACTCCACACTCTTCTCAGGAGCTTTCTCCTTCTCTTCCTCTTCCTGCTGAACTTTCTTCTTTCTCTTGTTGAGATCATATTCCAGTGCTTTAAGCTCTGAAAAAAATAAAGCAGAAGTTATGTTACTCATATCCTGAGTGTTTTAAGCATAATTACACTGTTGTCCCATCTCTCAGGAAGGGCATTCAGGATTTTGGAAGCAACATCTCTCTTTGGAACATCTTTGTCCAACATCACCAACTCATTCATCAACTTGATGAATCTTGACTCCATCTAATCAATAGTCTCATCAGGCAGCATATCGAACGCTTCAAACTTCTGAATAGCAATATTCCTCTTGTTCTCCTTTATCTTTTCTGACCCCTCACACATCCTGGTCAGCTCATCCCAGACCTCTTTTGCCATCTTTAAGTTCATCAGCCTCGCTAACTCCTCGAAAGGCACCGTATGCAGGATGATGTTCCTGGCCACATTATCCAGTCCCACCATTTTGATCTCATCATTGGTCATATCCTTCCTCTCCTTTGGAACATGTACACCAATGTCGAGATGATCATATCCCAGTCCTCTGACATTAGAAATAGTGATCTTGATAGGTCCTTCCATGATAACACACATCATCTGGTCATGGATGGCATCAAGATGTGCCTCAAGTCTGAACTTCCAATAAATAAAGTTAGAAAGATATCATTCAAGTAAAGACGCTTCAAGTCTCGTCGAAGTCATGATGATGTAAATTTTATGAAAAGCAAACTCAGATCTGTTCAGCGACCACCAACAGTTTCTCCTCTGAAACTATTAGTATTCAAAGTCAGTGGTCTTTTGAACCACTGCTCTGATACCACTTGTTGGTCCTGGTACAAGACTGAGGAATACGTGTATGGGGGGAGGATACACGTATACAAATTTTCTGACTTTCAATCTACTGAGTCCCCTTTACTCAGAGAGTTAAAGAACTCAGGGTTGATAACCCACCTACTGACTGCACTGAATGTTGGTCAGTTGGCTAACTATCAACTTCGGAAATGCGTGAGCCTTGAAAGTTTATAGTCTTGTTTTATGTTTGCTTTCTGAAAACTTGTTTACTCAATTCTGAAATAGTGATTAGTATGGCAGTGTTCAATTTAATGATCAGGCTTATTGATTCAGGTCTGATAAAAATAAATGCTATGAATGACTTAAGCTGATAAATAAATAAGCACAATATCAAAGCAGTAAGAACACAGGGAGTTTAACGTGGTTCAGAGACTCAAGCTCCTACGTCCACGACTTGATTTAACAGGAAATCCACTACTGGGATTCTTGCTTTTCACGTGCCAAGGTGCACCAAGATCAACTAACCTCACCGACCTATACAAACTCCTTACTAACTCACTAAACACAACTTACTACCAACAAACCTGACTAAGGGTTTTGGTTTCAGTTTGATTCCAACTAGGCTGTGATTATCCTTACAAGACTAAGCTCTGGTAAGGATGGATAATCACTCTAAGCTTATGATAATGTTTTGTAAGCTCAATGGAATACATAATAACTCTCACTAGTCTAAGAAACACTTGGGAAATTTAACTGGTTTCGAGTTCTTCTTTTGTACACTCTATGAATATCAGATGTCAGGGAACATTTCTCCGTATTGGTCCTGTACGCTCTATAAATTTAACTCGGACTGGAGTGTACAAGTTTGTGTGGTTGGAGTTGCAGGATGATTTGTAATTGCTATTATTTTTCTTTTGTTTCTCCCTTTTTTGGTATTCACGTATTGTTTCTGTAAATTTAATGCTATATTTTTTTCTTTAGTGAGGACGTGATGTCGTGTGTTTTGACTAATATTTGGTGGGACCAATTTTTTAATGCCATTGTGACGTGGGCTTCTCTGCCGTTGAATATAATCTTTCAGAGTGCAATAATTCTTCGGTTGGGCGGAGGTGTTTACAAATTATTCATACTAATATAAAAAAAATTACATTGTCTATTTTTTTCTGACGATCATTTATAGTTGCATTCTAATAATCTTTTTTTTTTTTGCAATGAAAGTTATAGGCATTGTCGATGGTGCAACGAAAGTTCATTTCAGTAGTGATGTTGAGATGGATGTATTGGATCCATTTAGTTTAAGTGGATTTGAATTCTGAAATTTATCGTTTACTATGATGTGGTATTTATTTGATGTATGAATAAAGTTAAATAATAGTAATCAATGAGAATGTCATCTATATCGTTTGCATATGATAGAGGGCATCTGCGGTACTTCTCGAATGAGTGTTTATGTACGATGTAACGAATTATTTGATTGATAAATCGGTATCTGGTATTGGTTAATTTGTATGAATCGACTGGAAATTAGATAAAGGTGGAATTAAATTATCTCATGTTATGCATTCTTTTGATAGTGTTGGGTATGTAAAATGTTTGTTTGACCTCTAATTCAATCTTGGATAATTGTATGCCTGTATGGGTTAAATAGAATAATATGGCAATTTGTTCGTACTCATTGTCTCTTGAAATTACAAGTAGAGTAGCTAACTAACTTTTCATTATGTAAGAATTATTCTGCCGCAAAACTGGTAAAAAATATTCATCCATCCTGGTTTTTTAAATTGTGCCTGAATATGAAGATGTGTTGTATCTTTGGTTTGCTAATGTTAACCTAGAGTTCAGACAGAATACTGTTACGATTGGATGCAAACGTAAAGATTATGCTTAAAAAAAAGGATCACGTATTGCACTGTACGGTATTACTTTGCGAAGTACTTGCGATTTAGTGTAAAAAGACTCACATATTAATGTCGTCTTCTTTGGTGTGTGGCATACATTTGTATATGGGTTTATCGTTTCTTGCTTGGGTGATTATGGTCGGTGTATATATATTTGTTCAAGTTTGTAAAAAGCTTTGTAACTTTATTTTTTCAATTTTATGTTTTTTGGTACAAATTTTGGCCCATTTGCCACAAATTTAAAAAATTATCAGAATACAAATTCCAGTGGTCGTGGGTACACTCGGACAAAATTTCGTCACCAATTGTGTTCAACCCAATGTCTATGAATTTATTTTGTTGACAAATATCGGCCAATGCTTTAGGCGCTCTCAAATTTATTGCAAATTTGGTTGCAGATTTTCAAATTTTATCCTGTGTGTTTTTAATTCTTCGTCCCGTATCTTAGAGATTACACGATCAATTTTGCGGACATAGTATGTTGTACTTTCAGTGTGTATGTTTTTTTTAGAATTCAAATTTCATTGGTATTTTATGGACTCAGGCAAAATTGAGTAACCATTTGTGTTCTTTCCAGTGCTTATATGTATATGCACTCTCAAATTTGTCGCAGATTTTGTTTTAAAGTTTCAATTTTTTATCCCGTATGTATTGCATAAATTATTAAAACGTGTGGATTAATTGGAGAATAAAGGAACAATTTTGCGGATATATATTGTGTAACTTCATTGTGTTCTTATTTTTTTTTTCCGTGCATGTGTCTATGTGTTTTTTACTTTGGATCTTATTATGGATGATTTTGTGAAATTTGTTTGTCTTATACAACATTCTATGATGGAATCCATTTACTATTGATGCTAATGTCATTGATTAGTGTATATGAAGATTGTTAGAATACAACTTTTGGTCCGTTTGCCGCAAAATTAAAAAATTGTTAGGATACAAATTTATTTGATATTTTATGGACTCGGGCAAAATTGGGCAACCATTCGTGTTATTTTCCAGTGTCTAGGAATTTGTACTATTGTCAAATATCGGCAACTACCTTAGGCACTCTCAAATTTGTTGCAAATTTGCTTGTAAAGTTTCAATCTTTGTCCCTTATGTATTGCATAATTTAGGGTGATACAGGTTTTAAAAAAGGATTATACAAGGTCTAACATAGTGGTACAAGACTAAAGAATGTGATTATATTATCTTTACAATTGTGGTGTGGGGCTAAAAACTAAAGGTATACAATATTTAAGGTTGCTTGAACTTAAAATATAGTGGTACAAATATAATACAGTGTGGTACGAGGTGAACTAATGGTGGTACACGTTTAACTAAATTATGGTAAGATGTCAACTAATTTTGGTAAGAGTCGAACTAATTGTGGTATAAATTTATATAAATTGTAATAAGAGTTTAATAAAGTGCGGTACGAGGTGAATAAATGGTGGTACGAACTTAAATAAAATGAGGTACAGGGTTAATTGATTTGATACAAATTAAATATTTTATTGTACATGCTTAAATAAAGTTGTGTACGAGTTGAATTAATTGTGATACATACTAAATATATTTATATATACTATTTATTTTATTTTGGATAATTTTTTGTTAGAAAAGAATGTATACAATTTTAATATTTTTTAATCATTGGAGAGTAGCTAAAGGAACTGAATCAGATGCAATGGATGCGGGGGACATTTCTGTTGTGAGGTCTATAAGAGAATAGAGAAATATGTGCAAAGGGGATGCAACACACTATTGGAGATATGGAGAAACCTAGAGTTTAATGATGTTTTATTTACTTGATATCATACAAGATTTTTTTTACTCGTTACATAAGATGAATATCTTATTCACCGTGAAGAATGCTTTTGCGGTTTTACAATATTATTATTGTGTTGCAGATAATAGGATAATAAACACAATTTTTTAAGTTATAGGATAAAATTCAAAATTTCAAAGATAACAGACCGAGAAACAAAGTCAACATAGCCGAAAAACCAAAGTCATTATACAATTAGTATAATTCATCATATTTACGTGAATTATTTTGAATCAACATATTTACGCTTAAATTTTTTGTTATAAAGTATATTTATACTTACTGGTTTATTTTATTTTGTATATTCTTTTGTTAGAAGAATCGAATCAAAATTCTTTTGAAAATTTAATTTAAGCCCGCGAAATTCACGGGGCTATAACTAGTATTTAATAAAGATAAGTAACCACATGTAAAAAAAATCAACTCACGTAGCATGCATGTAGATAAATAATTTATTCATACGGAATATTAAATAGTAGTAACAATTAAACCACACCTTAAATCTTGATTGTACTTGTAGTAAATTAAGTTGTACTATGGAGCGAATTATTTATCACCTAAAATAAATAAATAATTGAACCTCTAAAATTATTATTATTATTATTAATAATAATAATAGCAGCAAGGTGGAGGACAAACAATTAAAGGAATTGGGATGTCCCTTTTTTCGAAACCATCGGAGTGGAAAAGGGGATTAGACCATGAGTGAAAATTAAATTATTTGGGTCATCTCTTTTTAAAGTGAATTAATTGAAAAGAAATTAGTTGAAATTTTTCAAATGAAAAAATTGATATTATGGGAAAACAATAGTAGTCGTGGCAATGTCGAGTGTTGGTAGCTCAATTGGTTGAAGCCACCACCTAAGACCCCAGAGGTCTTGAGTTCGAGACATGGAGAGGGAATTTATTTCCCTCTTGTGGTGGGGCGGTGTCCCCTCTAGTGGTGGTTGCGGTTCCGGTCTATAGCAAGATGAAAAAATATTGCCATATACCCGGTGTTCGAAGGAACTATTGTAATTGATTATATTATAATACTATTGTAATTGATTACCCTTAAAAAAATAGTAGTGGCAATTGCTAGCAAAATTAGTGGAAATGAATTATTGGTCTTTAAAAAAAAAATTAGAATATGGAGTTATGATGATCGAGGGAAGAAGAATTGATTTTAGGGGATGCTTGTGTTGTAAATCTAGAAGATTTGATGTGGACATTACTAATGGACCAATAACCCAATGGGCTTCATATCTTAGACTAGAGTTTTACTCTTATAAATATACCATTGTACTCAGAATTGTATATACTCATACACAAGAACATTAGTGAAACTCCTGGCTTGGCTCGCCCCCAGACGTAGTCGTTCCCGACGAACTGGGTGAATAAATCTCGTCTTTTATTTTACGTACTTATTTACAACACGTTATCAGCACGAGACTCTGCCCAAGATTAAACGGTACGTCCTAAAATTAATTCTCTACAAATCATATGAATTAATACCCGTGCCGAATTATTTGATCCATGCGTTACATGATTTATATGCTCTAGAATTATTAATTTGATTTGTTCTTGTAATTAATTGAATCAAATCGTGTTTCGAATTGGATTATTTCAAATTGAGAATCGAACGAGCAACGGCCGCCGCCCGCCAGCAGTCGCCGCCGCCCAGCGCGACGCCCGCGGCCCAACATCCACCGCCCAGCACGACGCTCCCCGTGCTCCGTTCGCGCGGTGCTGCCTGTCGCCCCTTCGCCGCCTCCGTGCGCGGCGTCGAGACGGCGCAAGCCCTCTGCACGTGGCGCCATTCTCTCCGGAATTTTGTGAAATCCTAATCTAATTTCGGTTTCGTTTTAGGATAACACAAAATTCTAATTAATTTATTTTAAAATCCTAAAAGTATTTCATTAAATTTTATTAATATACATGAAATATTTAGCCTCATGAATATGCATGTTTATTAAGTCGTAAATTTTCCTTGAAATTATTTTCATGTGATTATCGTTCATAATAAATCATTTTGCATGTATCTATGATTTAATTGTCTTACGTGCATTATTTTTCTCGCACATAGTTTATTTCTTTATAGTCCGCATATTATGCCAGGGTAGGCGGCGCCCGGTACTTGTCGGACCTTAATTTATGTTTTGGGTAGACTGCGCCCAATTCTTGCTTCTATGTGCTCTAGAATAATCAAATAAATCCTTGTTTCTCCGTTGTCAATAAATTTGGTCACACCTCTTACCATGTCACTTTAATAATTGTAGTGTATCATGTCTGATATTACCAAAAGAGAATTCGCTGAGCTTTCTCTTGATGGTAGTAACTACCTGACATGGGCGCTAGATGTTGAGATACATCTAGCCTCAACCAACCTAAGCGGTGCGATTGTCGATAATTCAAAATCAACTGACGCCCAGAAGGCGAAAGCTCTGATTTTCCTCAGACATCATCTTAATCAGGACTTGAAAAATGAATATCTTACTGAGAGAGACCGGCCCCGGAACGTTGTGGAAGTCCCTGAAGGACCGTTTCCAACAACAAAATGACATACTCCTCCCTCAGGCTCAATACGATTGGTTGAACCTCCGTTTTCAAGACTTTAAGTCTGTAACGGAGTACAACTCAGCCCTACATTGTAACGCCCCGAACCCAATATATATTAATTATATCGAATTCGAAGTGTTATTGTGATCAAAAGTCCGAACTATAAAATTTTTGAAGGAATATAACAGAAATGAGAGAGAATGAGTTTTATGCAGCGGAAGAAATGAATAGAATAATTTTAGTAAGTATCTCACACACATAAATGTGTACATAAAACATAGTATTATCAGTAATGTTTTATTTAAGTGGGGAACTCCGTGTCGTCTCTATTACTGTCCTTGCTCCACGAAATCGTAATCTGCAAGGGTTGTAAAATGGGGCGTGAGAATTGAATTCTCACATATGGGTGATTTGCAACATCATGGGATTGGTAATTCCGAAATATATTAAGTTATACTCATTGATAAAATATTTATTTTATTTAATCAGTTGACATATATATAAGATTATAAAGTTTAAACGACATTTAAACATATTTCGCATAATATAATTGAAGTAGCACAAGTTGATTCACATTAAGGCAAAGCCCAAAGTCATATCACATATTATCACAACTGTCAAACCATAAACGTACAATCATTCCACTTCCAACAAAGTTACTCTTTTCAACTCCAACCAATCAACAAAGTTACTCTTTTCAACTCCAACCAAAACTTACTTCATCCAACCACACAAGCTCACATCATCCAACCTTATAACATCCCTCAAAATAAGCAAGTATCAATGGCCTTCTTCCCAGTGCGTCAAACGACAGCTGACCGGGGACCAGATCTACTTGATCAACAACCTTGATTCCGAGGGCGTCCCCGACAGCAGCCCCGGAGGTCGGATTTAAAACTCGATCCCGACTCCGTACATACTGACCTTCCACAAAACTGACTCAATAAACTTTACAAAGAATAAATACTTGACTGACAACTGAACTGATTCATGCTCATAAAAGGTGTTTACTCATGCAGTGATGATCAATTCACAAACAACAGGCTAAAAATATAACATATGTAGTTATATCACATAATCCAAACAGTTATATAGATAGGTGTTACATTTATGTTGGATTAGATATTTTTTATTTGATTTAGCCGAGTTCAGAAAATACCGGCACGACGTTATTAATAGCAGATCAATCAACAGATCATCACCCACCTGATTGTTCTAAGTCCTGAGAATATTGTGTAGGCAGACAGTCGAGTCCTTCGTGCATGTCCCGAAAAGTACAGAATCCTAATAAGGAGTATTCCGATTAAAAGATTGACTTTTGAAAATGTTTAGGAAAACTTGAGAGTTTGTGTTACGAGAATCGAGAAAGTTGTGGTCTTATAAACTCAAAAAGTACTCGCTTAAGGGTCACACCCTATTTTGGTAAATACACCACTTCTAAAAAGGTGAGTGTATTGAGGGAGTGTATTTACTAGTATACTTGTGGTATGACTATTTCGATTACTACAAAAACAATCTTTTGATAAGTACACCCCTTTTTAAGAGGAGGTGTATTAGGGGGTGTATTTACTAAATTCAGTGATGTAACAGGGGGGGTGTATTTACTGAATTTAGGGGTGTCCTTAACAAAGGCCCTTTAAGGAAGAAAATATAAGAATTCATATTTTATAAAAACCTCTTATTAAAACTTATTAAAGACTTTGGCTTTTCTAAGACAAATTATAAAAAGTACTTTTCTTTTCTAATATTAATATTACTTCTAAAGTTGATTAGTGACACTTTTAGGAAATAAAAGGATTATATTAATTTTCCCAAAAAATACTCTTTTTCATTTGTTTACTTAGTTGGATATATAAACTCTTTATCTCTTTCAACCTTTTACCAAAAACAACTAACAACAATCTTAATAACAAAAGGTACTACTTTTAAAATCTAATGGTATTATTCTTTTTCTTAAACAAAGAAGAAGCTTCTCTTTGCCCCTAATTCAAACAACAGCAGGGGAAACCAAACAAAACTAATTAATCTCCTCAATAATACTAATCAACTAAACCAACAATACTAAACAATAAATCCAACAATATTAATCAACAAACCCAATACTACCAAATCTAACAACTAACACTATATAACAATTTCAATAATACAAATACCAACAACATCAAAACTCCATCTACAAGCTCACAGGCTTCAAAACAATTATCTTAAAACTTACAACGACTCAACGGGGAAACAATTAAATTCCTAATCCAACTATTACGGGAAATTAAAATAAGGTTAGCAACCTTACGAGTCCCAAATCGGGTAGCCTAACGGTGTAGTTCGGGAATTCGATTATTCGTCGGATTATTTGGACAGCCTAACGACGTCGTTTCGATTTCTCCAAAATTAAACAAGCAGCAGTTCGTCCTTCTTTGTTCATCGGAAAGGGCGAAGAGATAACACCTCGATTAACAGGGATAAGAATTTATTAAATTAGATTTGAGAAATTGGGGGAAATTTCAATTGAAGGAATTGAACCAGTGGATGAATCGGGAGAGATAAAATGAGACTCACCAAATTAGGAGCACGGCGGCGCTGGGACGACGGCGGAGCGGTGGCATCTCGGCGGTGCTAGCGATCGGCAGCACTTCCGTAAAAAGGAGACGGCGGCTCCGGTGGAAAAAGCGACGACGGTCGCGATTCAAAACAGGGGAGGAGGAAAGGCGGCGCTCGTCGGAGTGAGGCGATGGCGTCGCGGCGATGCTGCGAGGCAGACGACGGCGGCGCGAGCGAGAGGGGGAGCGAGGCGATGGCTGGTGGGAGGAGAGAGGCTCTGATCGATGCTGAGGCGGCGTCGCTCGGGCGAGGAGGCTGCGATGGGCCTGGCCACGCGCCGTGTCTGAGAGAGACGACGGCGGCGAGAGGGCTGGGTTGCAACGGTGGACAGCGCTGGGCGTTGCGGCGGCGGTCCTGGTGGCTGGAGCCGGCGGCGTTGCTCGCCGGAGGGAGGAGGACGACGACTGGAGCACGGCGGCCGATCGGATTTTAGAGAGAGGGAGTATGAGGCGGTGTTTGCCGATTTTTGACGAGAGAGAAAGAGAAACAAGAGAGAAGGGAGAAAAGATTAAGTAGTACGCGTTTGTTAATTGGAGAGAGAGAATCTGAGTGAAATATTTTCTGTGTATGCTTTTGTGAGATGAGTAACCAACAATATCAATCATTTGAGAAGGAATGGGGAAGAGATAGGGACACGGATTTGAAATATTAACTCCCTTGAAATTTTCTTTACTTGAGATCCGTATCTATCTGAGATTTTTACTATTAAAAGAAACCTTAATTAAAAAGGAAAGGAACTGGTGGTTGGGGATTCAATGAGGCCGATTTTCTTAAGATTTTCTAATAAATAAAAGATTAATTAATTAATAATGAGTGGCTAAGAATTTATCCCACCATTCTAAATATTTTAGTTTCTAATTGATACGGTTTAGGGATTGTTTGGCTCACGAGTTAAATCTCGATTTAATAATTAATACTGTTTTGAGATTCAATTAATATTTTATTGTATTTGAATTATTCTCAGTAATTTATACGGATCGAAATCCTAATTTCAAACTTGAATATTTAATTTCTCGTAGTCCTTTATTCGCTTTGAAAGATTCGATTCTTTCGACGAATTTAGGAATTTGTAAAAAGGGTATATATTTAAATTACACAAAAGCACACAAAATAATAAAATAAAAAGAAACAAAGATAATAATATAAAATAAGGGTTCTAAGAATATAAAAGGTATAAAACGGGATGGGGTATTACATCCTCACCCCCTTAACAGAATTTCGCCCCTGAAATTCAGCTTCTAGGTATTGCTTAGGTATTGCTCGGTATTTGGTTAGGACTTCATCCTCTATTTCCCAAATTGTTTCTTCTTTCCCGTGTCGGCTCCACTGGACTAGAACTAATGGTATTTCTTGATTCCTTAATAAGTGTAACTTCCTTCCTAGGATAGTAACTGGAACTTCTTCATAAGACAGGTCACAGCTTAAACCTAAATCTATACGACTAAAAACAGGGTTTGGATCACTTATGTACTTCCTGAGTGTAGATATGTGGAACACATCATGCACTCGTGATAACTTTGGTGGTAGTGCTAAGCGATAAGCCACATCCCCGATTCTATTCAGGATGTCAAATGGCCCATTGTATCGCGACTTTAGCTTACCTCTTTTACCAAAACGGATTAGACCTTTCATTGGTGCCACTCGGAGAAATACTTTATTGCCAATGTCGAATTGTAAATCTCTTCTCCTAGCGTCCGCATATGACTTCTGACGGTCTTGAGCCGCTTTGATTCTTCCTTTAATCTTTGCGACTATCTCAACCGATCTTTCACCTAGTTCGGGTTTGAGAATCTTTCGAATTCCGACTTCATCCCAACAAACTAGTGATCTACACCTTTTCCCGTAACGTGCTTCGTACGGTGCCGTTTGTATTGTCGCCTGGTAACTGTTGTTATATGCGAACTCTACAAATGGCAGGTGGCTCTTCCAACTTCCTGCAAGATCTAGAGCGCAAGCTCTCAGCATACCTTCGAGTGTCTGGATAATTCTTTCCGATTGTTCGTCAGTCTGCGGGTGGTATGCGGTGCTGAATTTCAATTCAGTCCCTAAGGCTCATTGCAGACTTCCCCAGAACTTGGAGGTAAAACTTGGCTCAAAAGTTGTGCCTGAAGTACATGCTACAGCTCAAGGTAGTACAAGTGATCACAAGCGTTGAAGGGGGAGAGGAAGTAAACGAACTCGTAGCAAAGGCCGAGGTCATAGTAAGTCCGGTGGTCCAGGTACCTTGAATGACAATCAAGCTCAGGCTCGTGGAAAGGTTGTACCTAACACGAATCTCACTACTAAAAAATCTGACAATCAAGATAAGGTTGAGCAGTCCTGCTACAGATGCGGATGCAAGGGCCATTGGTCTCGCACGTGTCGCACTCCCAAACACTTGGCTGAGGCTTACCAAAAGCAGCAGAAGGACGATAAGGGGAATGCTCCTAGAGTTGAATCTCACCATGCCAGCCTGCCTAAAGCAGACCCTGACCAAGACAACGTAGATCCTATGGGCATTGAGCTTAAGGACTTTGAAGATGATGAGTGATTTGCGTATTTGATTAATTCTAGTACTTTATTTTCGAATAAGACAATTTTATGTTTTTTGATCCTTTCTTTCGGATACTTCATTTTATTTTATGGATGATACTATTATTTTAGCTTTGATGTGTTTACCTTAAATAGATTTCCATTACATTTATTTGGATATTGTTGTTCTCATTTATGGCTTGTAAACATATCAGCTATTAGGTTTGGACAATTTCCTCTTGCATGATGGACGCACATAGTGATTTATGTTTGGTAGATAGCGCCACCACACATACAATCCTAAAATATAGGAAGTATTTTCATAACTTGATAGAACGTAAGGGGAGTATAACTACAATAGCCAATGATAGTACGTTGATAGTGGGCTCCGGAAGAGCTTCCATTGTCCTCCCCATGGGTACCGAACTCATAATCGATAATACTTTATTGTTTCCACAACCTAAGCGTGCCCTACTCAGTTTTAGAGACATTAGGATAAACGGATATCACATTGAAACTAAAACTGAGAACAATAACGAATACCTTTTGATGACTATTACTCGAGGTAACCGTAAACAAGGTATAGAAAAACTTCCTTCTCCTCCGGATTGTACTATTCCTACATCCGGCCGTCTAGTTCCCATCTAGCTATGAGTATGAAATTCCATGACCCGAATTTTTTTAAATTGTGGCATCAGCGGTTAGGTCATCCAGGACAAACTATGATACGTATGATTCTATCTAATTCAACGGGTCATAATATTTCGAATAATAGAATCCCTCCTATTGATGAATTTATTTGTGATTCATGTTCTAAGGGTAAGTTGATAGTATGCCCGTCGTGCACTAATGTTGAACTAGAGTCTCCGGTTTTCCTTGAGCGAATTCATGGAGACATTTGAGGACCGATTCACCCAGCATCAGGACCATTTCGTTATTTCATGGTCCTTATTGATGCCTCCACTAGGTGGACATATGTCTGTTTGATATCCACCCGCAATCAAGCTTTTGCAAAGCTCATTGTGAAAACTATCGAGCTTAGAGCTCAATTCCTGGATTATCCAATTAAGTCGATTCGCATGGGTAATGCTGCTGAATTCAGCTCAAAGGCCTTTATAGATTACTGTATGGCCCTGGGAATTAAAGTGGAGCATTCGGTACCCTACATCCATACCCAAAATGGTCTTGCCGAGGCGCTAATAAAACGTATCAAACTTATCGCGAGACCATTGCTTATGAACTCCAAACTACCCACTTCATGCTGGGGGCATGCAGTCCTACATGCATCGCACTTAATACAAATCCGTCCAACTACATATAGTGATCATTCCCCACTACAGTTAGTGTGTGGGAAAGAACCTAGCATTTCCCATCTGCGTATTTTCGGATGTGCGGTATATGTTCCGATAACATTACCAAAGCGGACCTCTATGGGCCCACAAAGGAAACTCGGTATTTATGTCGGATTTAACTCTCCATCCATCGTGAAATACCTTGAGCCTTTGTCCGACGATCAATTAACGGCCCGATTCACTGATTGCACGTTCAATGAAGATTACTTCCCGGTATTAGGAGGAGATCCGAATTCAAAATTGAATGAATGCCGGAAGCTTACGTGGAACGTAAGTAATCTTCAGTATCTAGATCCGCGCACTAATCAATCTGAACTAGAAGTTCAGAAGATCATTAACTTGCAAAATCTAGCAAATAATCTGCCAGACGCGTTCACTGACCATAGAGGTGTAACTAAATCGCATATACCTACAGTAAATGCTCCCCAAAGGGTTGAGGTCCCAAGCAAAACAAGTACTCATGCCCCCACGTGCCAGAAGCACAAAGGACCCTCAAGAGATAGTAATACACCTAAACGAAAGGCTAGCAAATCTAGTCAGTCGAATGTAAAATCTCTAGAAGAGATTCGTCTAGATAACTAAAAGTCTCTAGGAGATGAGCGTCCTAGTGATGAAGCACGTGCACAAAATATTCAATGCACTAGGACCGTGGAACGACCAGACCCAAATACAATGGGAAATGAGGAAGGTCTGGTTGACGTAAACGTCGAAGTCTCTGTGAACTTCACAGATACGGGAGAAACATATAATAGAAATATTACTATCGTCGACGACACATTTACAGCGTCAATTGCTCTTTTCATTATAAATGACCTAGATCCAGAACCCAAAATAATCACTGAGTGCCGGAAGCGCTCCGATTGGGTTAAATGGAAAGAGACAATTGAAATAGAACTCACATTGCTTAACAAAATGGGTATTTGTACGAAAATAAAATGAGAACAATACTGTGGAGAGGTATAAAGCGAGGCTTGTAGCTCAAGGGTTTTCGCAGAGACCCGGGATTGATTTCGATCAAACCTATTCTCCCATCATGGACTCAATAATATTCCGCTACTTGATATCTTTGGCAGTTAAAATGAATCTCCAAATGAGATTAATGGATGTAGTAACCATGTACTTAAACGGATCACTTGATGCCGACATTTACATGAAAATCCCCGATGGATTTGACATTCCTCATATGAGGGATGGTGAAAACCGTAGTATGTATAGCATAAAACTGCAGAAGTCATTGTATAGCCTGAAATAATCGGGCCTCATGTGGTACAATTCCTTCAGAAGAAGGGATACACATTTGATAAAGCTTTCCCATGCGTATTCACGAAGAAATTACATACTGGTTTTTGCATCATATCCGTCTATGTTGATGACCTGAACATAATCAGAACATGAAAAGAGATTGAAGAAGCCAGTTCAATCTTGAAAGCCGAATTCAAAATGAAAGCCTTAGGTAAAACCAAGTACTGCCTCGGCCTGCAGATCGAGCATCTCCCAGAAGGAATTCTTATACATAAGTCGACCTACGTGAAGAAGGTATTGGAGAGATTTCACATGGCTAAATCTCATCCACTTAGCACCCTTATGGTTGTTCGATCCCTCGAAGTGGATAAGGACCCATTTAGACCAAGAGAAAATTCAGAAGAAATTCTGGGGCCAGAAGTTCCTTATCTTAGTGTTGTTGGAGCATTGCTCTATCTCGCAAATTGCACTCGGCCGGACATTGCATTTGCTGTCAATTTGCTTGCGAGACATAGCGCTTCTCCTACAAGGAGACATTGGAATGGTGTTAAGCATGTTCTACGGTACCTCCAAGGGTCTCAAGATCTTGGACTATTTTACCGTAAGAACCAAGACAAAGCTTTAGTAGGTTATGAGGATGTTGGCTATTTGTCTGATCCCCACAACGCCATATCCTAGACTGGTTACATTTTTCTCTGTGGTGGTACAGTGATCTCATGGAGATCGGTTAAACAAACCATGGTTACCACGTCTTCAAACCACTCAGAGATAATAACTTTATTTGAAGCCGCACAAAAATGTGTTTGGTTAAGGTCCTTGGTAAAACATATTGGTGACTCGTGTGGTATCGCTAAAGGCGATACACCACCCACCGTTATATTTGAAGACAACGTAGCTTACATCGCACAAATGAGTAATGGGTACGTCAAAGGAAACCTGACGAAACATATTTCACCTAAGTTTTTCTACACATACGAACTCCAAAAGAGTGACGTGATTATCATTCAAAAGGTGCAATCTAGTACTAATCTAGCAGATCTGTTTACTAAGTCCTTACCTACGTCTACTTTTGAAAAGTACGTTCGTGGTATTGGGATGCGATGACTCAAAGTGTTGTTGTCTTTAGGGGGAGCGGTAACCCCGAAATGAATCTATAAGATTTGATCTAGAAGATCGATTACATTCCTCCCTAACTTATTATTTGGCCGATACCTAGCACGTGGACTTTTTATGACAAGACATTTATGTTATGTCGTAATGTCCAAGGGGGAGTGTTGGAAATCTAGAAGATTTGATGTGGACATTACTAATGGACCAATAACCCAATGGGCTTCATATCATAGACTAGGGTTTTACTCTTATAAATATATCATTGTACTCAGAATTGTATATACTCATACACAAGAACATTAGTGAAACTCCTGGCTTGGCTTGCCCCCAGACATAGTCGTTCCCGACGAACTGGGTGAACAAATCTCGTCTTTTATTTTACGCACTTATTTACAACAACTTGGTTAGTAATTTTTCAATGGTAATGAGAATAAAAATTTATTTCCATCTATGCCCTCATAAGAAAAATAATATGTTAGTGGAAGAAGTGTTCTAATGGTGACACCATTGCTAGTGTCATGCCCCAATTTTGGAAGAGAAGTTGACAACAAATAGTTGTTGGTGGAAGAATGAATGAGTGATTGAGGAGGATGATTTTAGGAAGAGAATATGGTAATCAAAATGGAGTAGTGATTACCTTATTTAGGAGGAGGGGTAGTGATTTTGTTCTCATGAACCATGCTAATTACACTAATTTTCAATCTCATTCCTATTACCATTGAAGAGTTGTTAAAGAAGCGTTCAATAGGTTGGCTCTCGTGTGTGTATATGAATATGGAGGCATTGGGATTTCTTGGAGAGTGGGATATACCTCTAATGAATATCAATATCCAAAAGATTAAAAATAAATTGGGATATTAAAAGAAAACGTCCAAGAATAAAAGATCACTAAGTGAAAATTTTGGTTTATATTTATTCCTTTAATATTGAGAATCTAATCTAATATTTTAATATATCCAAATAATTACTAATTTATATAATAATTAAATCTAAATTTAGGGGTGTTACATTTTTCCCCTCTTAAAAATATTTATGTCCTCAAAAATTCATCACTTACCTTCATTATGTTGTCCCATTGCATAAACTTGAGCTTTACCACCATAGCCTACATCTTGACCATTGTTTCCAAATCCCTTCTTAATTTTTGAGCAAATGTAGGCAATATGTCCGGGTTGTTTGCACTTATAACATATATTTTTACCTATTAAACATTTGTCACGGTGATTTTGATCGCATATTTTGCAAATTGGCTTCTCCCCTTGAGTGTATAAATTAATTTTGCCTTCAAACTTTCTTTGCTTGTTGTTGTTGGTGTTATTTTCATGCTCTTCTCGACTCGACTCTTCCTACTTCCTTTTATCAGAATTCCTATTTTCCTTCATGCTCGCAGCTATTTGTTCAACTCTTATGTCTCACTAAAGTCGATATTTCCATGGCCAGCAAGAATACTTGGAATCTCAGGCCACAATCTCTTCTTGAATCTCTGAACCTTCTTTTCCACTGAGTCCACTAAATGTTGAGCGAAGCGTGCTAGCTGGCTAAACTTTATCTCGTATTATGTTATTGACATTCCTCCTTGTTTCAGCTCAAGAAATTTAGTCTCCTTACTATCTCGGTTGGACAGGGGATAGTATATGTTCATCATAATCTCGCTAAATTCATCCCACATCAAAGCCTCTCGTTCCTCGGCAGGCCTGATCCACCAATAGCTCTCCCACCAGTAGTCTGCGTTCTCCACTAGCTGGAAGACAACACATCTAATTCTTTGAGCTTTTGTGCACCTGATAAGCTGAAAAATACGTTCCATTGAGCGAAATCACTACTCAACAGCGTCCAGCCCATCCAGTCCATTAAATGTAGTATGTTTGTAACAACGGAACTGCTCCACCACTAGGGTGGAGAATTAAGCGATATTTTTTTAGGGAGACAAATACTTGATAATGTTCTAATTTTGAATGAGGCAATAGACAAGGTGAGGAAAAGAAAGTTGGAATGTATTTTCTTCAAAATAGATTTCATGAAAGCTTAGGCTTCAGTGGAATGAGAGTACATCAACATGATGATGTAACATTATAAGTGGAGAAATTGGGTGATGGAATGTGGGACAACAACTTCTGCATCGATTTTGGTCAATGTGAGTCCATCAGGAGAGTTCAAGCTATAGAGGGGGTTAAGGCAAGGGGCTCCCTTTCCCTCTTCCTATTCTTGATTGCAGCCAAAGGCCTAAGTCTGACGATGTCTAAAGCAACTGAGGGGGGTTATTCATACCAGCAGAAATTGGTCGAAATAAAGTTCAAATCTCTCATTTACAGTTTGCAGATGACATAATTTTTATAGGGGCAACTTTGATGGAGAACGCCCGAACCATGAAGAGATTGTCGGTGAACATGAAAGTTATTTCAAGGTTGAAAGTTAATTTCGAGAAGTGTTGTTTGTTTGGAGTAAATTTTTCAGAATGGAAGTTGAATGATATTGCGGAAATTCTTGCGTGCAATGTTCGGAAGGTGTCATTTTCCTATCTTGGCACGAAGGTGGGTATGAGCCATTATAAGATTTCAGAATGAGAGGGAATTGTGAAGAAGATTAAAAGCAAATTGTAAAGTTGGAGAGAGAACCAGTTCTTATTTGGGGGTAAAATAACTCTATTGAACTCGATCCTGTCATCCAATCCAATATACTATATGTCCTTCAAACCTCCATTTTTTTTAGTGTAATTGAGAGTTTACAACAAAATTTCTTATGGGGGAAGAGAAAAGTTCAAATAATGTGAAGTGGATCAAGTAGAGTGAAGGAATGAATTGGGGATTCGTGGAAGTGGAGGAATGCACCAGATGGAGTATACAGTACAAAAGTCGCTTACAACATGTTGGCTGAACAGAACAATCCATTACAGTTAAGCAAAAAGAAAGCGAGAGCCTAAAAATTGATGTGGAGTAGCTTCTCCCTAAAGAAAGTAGTAGGACATGGTTGTAGGGTGCTCATGAATTGGCTCCTTATGAATACAATGCTAAGTTGAAGGGGAATTCTTGACTCCTTTGTGGACTTGAGGTGCATGCTCTGTGGAGAAAGGGAGGAAATGGGTAAACATTTTTTTTTAATGTGAGGTGTCCTATAAGGTATGGATGGAGGTATACAAGTGGCTTGGAGTTTCGATCGTGATCCACTTTGAACCAATATCTAACCTTCTAGTTCATTGTAATGTGGTGAAGGGGAAGAAAGGAAAAGGGAGTGTTGTTGGAGTATGGCTAGGAGTTTTTTTTTGTTACTGTGGAAAAGGAGAAATAAGAATGTGTTTAACAATGAAGTGCTTCAAATAGATAAATTAATGGAAGAATTTCATATCAAGACCCAAATTTTAGGTTATGTCTCAATTTAAGTACTCATTTTAAAAGTATCTCAAATCAAGACTCAATTTTTATTTTTTTTCTCAATTTAAGGCTTGTTTTGAATTCTTGTGTCTCAATTCAAGACTCAACAAATAATTATTTTTTAAATTAAATTCATTCAATATGAAAAAAATAAAAAAATTAGAGACATCCGTTTTAAATAAATAAAAACTTAATTAATTTTAAAAATATTAACCTTTTATTAATATAATGAATATTTCTAATTTTTTTGTATCATCGTGTTAATTTAATTTAAAATTTTAATTTATTGTTTAAAAAAACTGATAAATAGCATTTTGAAATTAATAAATAAAACTAAAATTTTTCATACACGATGGGAAGATATTATATGGAAAAATGTTAGTTGTCATATTTTTAAAAATACTAAATTAATACATGGTGATAATAAATAAAAATTAAAAATATATTATATTAATAAAAAAGTTAATTTTTTTTATAATTTAAGATTTTTATAATATAAGACGAATGTCTCTAATATGTTTTTTTGAATGTCTTTAATATATTTTTTGTATTGAATGAATTTAATTATTTGTTGGGTCTTGAATTGAGACACAAGGATTCAAAACAAGCCTTAAATTGAGAAAAAAGTAAAAATTGAGACTTAATTTGAGACACTTTTAAAATGAGTACTTAAATTGAGACATAACTTAAAATTTGGACCTTAAATATGAAATTCTTCCTAAATTAATTGACGAATAGAGTTTGGAGTTGGTTGTGTGTTAATCACCGTTAATTTTTTTTGTTCAATATTAATGGCAAATCAAAATTAATTTTGTCCATCATTTGCTACAATTAAGGTACCATTAATTTGCATCCTATTTATACTCCACTAGATATTCCACTCGCGTACTACGCGAGCTAAAATAATTCTTTTATACTAAGTTAAAATATACTTATTAAATATTTTAGTGTTAATTTTAAATAATTATAAATTCTCAACATAAATAAGTAATTAAAGAGAGAAAGAAGCATGACCTAAATTATTGTTCTCACATACAAAATAAAAGAATTAAAAAATAATAACTCATGTATCCTAGTAATCCTCATTAGGTTAAGCAATCTTTGCAACACATAAGAATGCATGATCAACATTGCATTCTTCTCAATAATCTTCTTGAATTATAACACTTTAAACCATACATTATTATTTTTTATGTAGAAGAATTAAATTATATTTTTTAATGTACATAAACTAAGTCCTTTACATTTGTACATATGGTGACAATAATTTGAGGACGATATAGTCGATAGGCTTATGTTTACATATTTATAGATAATTTAAATGAGTAAATTTTGTATTTGACATCAATGGAATTGGTTGATAGTAAATTTAATTAGCTCAAATCAAGGACTCTTTATTATATTTACATATAGTCATGATTTAGCATTAATCGTTTTACTTATTTTATAAATACTCTCAAACTTTATTTTGTTCATTTTAACTTATCACTTAATTTTAGTGCGTATTTTTAGTTATTAAATGTGAGAGTAACTGAATATATTAATCAATAAATTAGCAAAAATCAATAGATTATATGTTGAATAAGTGTTTTATATATGCACGTGTTACAAATGAAGCAAATTTAGTGTGTATAAGTTTGGTATCTTCAATTTTATAATTAGAATTTTCTATGTAACTTTAAAGTATAATTACAATTATTATCATAATAAAAATCACCACTGAATATATAATGTCATTTATGATTTATATATAATTTGTTCGTTTAGGTGTGTTTTTTTTATTTTTACAAACATGATGTTCAGATTAAATATTTTTAAAATTTAATAATTTATTTTCTCAAATAACAGTATGCTTGGTGTAATAAAAAAAGATACTCGAGTTAAATATTACAAAATTAAAATTAACCTCCATCTACATATTTGATTATAACATTTTATAGAAAAATATTTTTATGTGAGCAACTATTGTTTAACAGATTGTAAGTCAAATTGTTGTCATAGAATTACATTTACTTAAATAATTCATTGATGATAAAATTACATTTAATTAAATAATCCAATTGATGATTTAGACGGAGCAAGATTAGCAGAATTCTTAAAAACATATTTTAATGTCATTAATGGAGCGATCAATTGCATTTATGGACTTTAAGACAATAGAATGAAGACAAATAACAACAATAATTAAAAAAAGAATTACACTTATGTTAAGGAAAAAAATAACACGTTAGAGACAAAAAATTATTCATAATAATTTAAGACATTAGATCATTTAAGTTAAAAGGTAAAATTTACCAAATTAGAATAGACCAAATAATTAATTCGATTAAAGATTTACATAATTAAAGATTTATTGATTAATTAAATAGGTGTTTAATACAATTAATATATTTATTTAATTTGACATTTAATGTATGAATAATAACTTGCAAGAAATGAGGTTTCAACGTAATGACCAGGAACAATGAAATTTGGCATATGTCAAATTTAGCTTAAAAATTAATAAATGAAATTCAATCACAATAACAATACATGGAATGTAATTTACCATTGCTTAAGATAATAATATATATTATTCTTTTTTTTTTCAGAAATAAAGATCATAACTGGAAAAAATCAATAATTTATAGGTTGATCATAACCCGTGAATCATGACTATTTTGTAACAAAATTTAAATGATAAGATGACATTGTCATTACAAAGAAGAAGATTTACAAGAAGGAAATAATATCTAGAATCGGTAATCAGCCTAATATTATGATTTATACAAACTCTATGAAGTTTTTACAATCAATGAATGAAAATGTACGGCAATCACATAATCTCCCAAAATTTCAAGAAACATGTGGCAATCGAACATAATCTGCAAAACACAATGGATGATTTTGAGTTAAATAAATATCCAGCAATAAAGATTAAGTGAAATATTGAAGTTTAAAAAATATTCAAAAAGACAAAGAATTTTAAAATAGGTTATTTGTATAGATGTAAACATTAAATAAACAACGAAATAATAAAAGACTTACAACCAACCTTCAATATTGCCTGTAAAAAAACATTGTTAATTTGAATAGATCTTCATAGCAATGAACTCACACAATATAATAAGAAGATTTGAATAAACCTTCAATCTTTGTTAATGCCTGCACACAAAAAATAAAAAATAAAAAAAAAATCATGTAGAGAGATATTGAGAGAAAATAAGATAGGTAAATAGAATTAGATGGTTGAAAGAGTGATTAGGTTATGAAATTTATAGAATTTTCAAAATTAAATCAACGACTATGATTAAAAGTTGGAGATAAAAGGATGAGATTGAAAGTAATAAGTTGACTCAATGAAAAACCAAGTTTTTTGAAATAAAGGACAACAACCATTGTCACATAGGCTTGAGATGTTTTACCTTTATAAAGGTACTAGATAAGACCTCGCGATTTTCGCGAGCTGAAAAAAATTTTGTATGTATTAAAAATAATAATTTAATTTTTTAAATATTTTACGAAAAAATATATATTATACGTGGTAAAATTAAAATATTATTTGATACTCCCTCCGTTACAATTTAGATTATTCCAAATTATAAAAAAAATAGTTTCTCTCTAAAACTAATCATTTCCAAACACTTCTTATTTATACCTAACTTAAGGGACTTAAAGTTGGATGAAATAGTAAGCATGACAACTTGAGTATGGACTTTAATACACACTTAAAAAATTAGGTAATCAAGGAATAGCAAATGTAATAATAATTAAAATTACAAACACTAAGCAATAATAATTAATGGACTTAAATTTTTATTAAATAGTAAATAGTAAATATGGTAACCCCACCCAACTAACCGTGCAATTAGGACCAAATTAATAATTAAGGGACTTAAAATTGAATGAAGTAGTAAATAATACTTAAAGGGACTTAAAGTTGGATGAAATATTAAGCATGACAACTTGAGTATGGACTTTAATGCACACTTAAAAAATGAGGTAATCAAGGAATAACAAATAAAATAATAATTAAAATTACAAACACTAAGCAATTATAATTAATGGACTTAAATTATTATTATATAGTAAATAGTACATCTGATTACCCCACCAAACTAACCGTGCAATTACGACCAAATTAATGAAACAAATAGTAAATACGGTTATGGACTTCAAAAATATATTCTTAAAATGATATTGAACAAATACAATTTTTAAGCATGGTAACTTGAGAAAGGTAATCAAGAAATATTAATTAAGGGACTTAAATTTGAATGAAGTAGTAAATAATACTTAAGGGACTTAAAGTTGGATGAAATAGTAAGAATGACAACTTGAATATGGACTTTAATATACACCTAAATAATGAGGTAGTCGAGGAATATCATATGTAATAATAATTTAAATTACAAACTCTAAGCAGTAATAATTAATGGACTTAGATTAGATATTATATATCACATAAATAATAACTTGTACTTATAAATATTGTATTTAACACATTAATCAGCATTCCCAAAATAAATTGTACTTATAAATATTGTATTTAACACATTAATCAATATTCCCAAAATAAAAAATTTCCTTAAAAAATTAAGGTCCGACATTTAAACAATAACTACTTTAAACTAGATAAGAATACATCAAGTATATACAGTTCCAAGATGTCCATAAAAACTGCAACATTCGGATTGCATAACTCGTGCCCATAAAAATTGCAACAACCAAAATAAAGCATATCCATAATCATGAGAAAATACCAATAATAATAACTGCACATTAATTACGTAAATTTAATCCTTACGTTCATTTTCGGATAATTTCTATAAAGGCCAAAATTATAAAATTTATTGGACCAAATTATAAAAGTTAGTGGACCTTCAAGTTTTTTTAGTAATTATAACAGTACTGAACCAAGTTAGAACACACAATTTATATGATTAAATCTCCATAAATCAAGGAAATGTATAATTATTCCTAAGATGCAATAATTTATTAATGCTGGGAATAAAGTTTTTAATATATACACACAATTTATTAATGCTGATAAAAAGTTAATTTTGGAATTAAATCTGTTTTGTCAGAAAGTTATGGGACGATTTGTAATTTAAACTCGATTAATTGGATAGACTTTTTATATATTATTAATTTAAAATATATTTTTTTTTATATATGTACACGATCTGATATTGAATCATTAATTTTTTGAATCCACAAAAAAAAGGGGGACAGTTATTTCAATCCTTATTCGCAGCAAATGATCCTAAAAATGATAGCAAAATTAGTCAGCCCCAAAAGAAAAGGAAACCGCCTCTAATTATAATAATAAAATCATAGGAGAATTAATAGAGTTGATTGATGTACTATTATGGGTTGAATATTTAATGTTTTATTATCACCTCAATTGAAGGAAATGTATTTTATTATTTCATTAATTCAGCGTACAATTAATGGAAATAGATATTTAATAAATATTAACTAAGTTAAACACCAAATACGTTTAAAACTCAATTATATGTGTAAATATTTTTGGTATACTTAAAAAAACAATAACGTGAGAAGTTATTATATCATAGATATTTAAGGCATAGGTCTAGGAATTTTGTTCCATGAATTCATCAAATCCACAAAGTTCCCAAAGGAAGGAAACATGGAGTTGGAAAGTTGTTATCAACGGTATCTATTCATCAAAACTTGCCTACCTTAATATCATCAAGGAGATCAATAAAGCTTTCAAAAATTATTTTGCTGCGAGAAGAACAAAGCGTTCAAAAAAAAAAAAAAACTTCTGAGTTTTGAAAAGATATTTTAGGAATATTTCAAAAAAAAAAATGAGAGTATGTAGTTATTATATTATAGATATTCTAGGATTAATTTTGGAATTTATTAAATATATATCAAAATTAAAATTGAATTCACACCAATCAAATTAAATTTTAATTGTGAGACTTAAACACAATTTATCATATTAAATTATATGGGGCAAAATTGGGCGGAGTTAATGATAAAAAAAAAATAGAACTTGCATTGATAGAGCTATATTTAAGTTAATTATCCCATTAATTATCAATCCCAGCCAATTGCATATATTTAAAATTGTTTTGTCAAATTATATTAAATTTTTTTTTTCTTTCTCGTATTATATTAATGTTGTGTGCTAGGCTGCGGGTGTAGGAAGGTAATTGGAAAGAAAAGTATTCATTGACTGCCCCAGACCTAATCGATCAACTCGGCCCCTGTAGCTATATAGCTAGTGAAATTAAACATCAACTCTTACTTTTGATATAAATTAGGCAACAACGATCTTTTGGTAAATGCATATGCGAAGGGTTGTTGGTTCCACGCGATTGATCGGAGAAATTCATTGGTGAACAGATAGCAGCAACTGCCCTTGAAGAAATTCCAACTCAATGTTCGCCTCTTTTCTGTCGACCAACTAATGTAAAGCTTCGATCAATTGGTATAAAGGCCATGAAAAATATCACCAATACGAACAACGGTGAAACGAATAAATTTTTATTAACCATACATCAAATGAAACATAATCGTTACAAATAAAATGTAATCTACATAATCTGCAACCGAATAGAAAATAAAAAATGTTCCACCAATAACAAACGACCCTAACGTATACATAAATTCCGAATTATGCAATCCAAACAATACAAACTGGGCACGTGTTGTTGATATTTAGCCACGGGACTATGCAATTTGTATGATACAAATATTTGCAGGAAAATCTGTTGCTTCACCTTCAACTTCGAACTCATCTTTACAAATAGGGCAATGCGAGTAGTTCTTCAGATGTTCGGGCAAGGCATCAATTTCTGAATCCGGAGTCGCCGATGGGACGTGGCGATCGTATGCATATGGAATGGAAAACACAATGAAGATGAACGTAGAAATGTGGATGAGAGACACTACCAATTTATAGAAGAAAAAAAAGAAAGATGGACGAATGAGATTACATATATTAAGAAGAAACGTCTAGGATTAAAAGTAGGAAGTTGGGTTGATGAGATGAAAAGGATTGGAGGGAGGAGAGCAAATATTGATGCCACATAGGCAAGAAATGTTTGCTCTATATATAAGTATTGATTGATATTGATTGATTTTTGCATCAGTATCTTCATCACCAACTTGCAAATCTTCAATGTAATTCTATTTTTTTTTCTTACCTAACATTTGTATGTTGAACTTGATTTTTAATTTTTAGGTAGTATATATATTTTTAGTTTGAATTGGTGATCATCACATAAAATTTGGATACATATTAATTCAAAATTTGTGTTATTTTTTCCTACTGTTTTAGTTTGTTGTGATCCATCACGAACTACGAATTATATATTTTGAAGATTTGAAACTCTGGATGCAAAGTGAATTGGAGAATGCTTGGGAACAAGGTATTAGGAGGGTGACTACGGAGACTGATTCCTAGATTTTATGACTATGTTGTTAGGACTCTCCAAAAATAGAGGAGTACCGGCGTTCTGCGGGTACAATATGGGTGCGTGTTTGGGTTATGCAAGGGGTTCTCCATTTTTCCCGTGCACTCAATAATTTTAGCATCTCAAGCACGGCTTGATGATTTTGTGAATGTCCAATTCGAGTTTTTTGAAATCAACAAGATTCATAATCTGGAGCTCTTTGGATGTAAATATTAGATTTGTGCAGAAGGTTCAAAAGAGAATCAGAGGACATGTCATCCCATTACATCCATACAATTTCTAATTTCCTACACATCGATTAATGTCATTAAATCGTCAATTATCTATATATTCTTCTACACACATCTATACCATTGAAATGATATCTACAAAATAAAATTTATATTTGTCGTGCTATTTTCAATAACACAAGCTAAGGATTCAATTTTGGTTTCATTAAAAAAATGTTAATTTAATTTAATATTAAATATTGATTGATTATTTTCTGCACGTATAGATAGATAGATAGATAGATAGATAGATAGATAGATAGATAGATAGATAGATAGATAGATAGATAGATAGATAGATAGATAGATAGATAGATAGATAGATAGATAGATAGATAGATAGATAGATAGATAGATAGATAGATAGATAGATAGATAGATAGATAGATAGATAGATAGATAGATAGATAGATAGATAGATAGATAGATAGATAGATAGATAGATAGATAGATAGATAGATAGATAGATAGATAGATAGATAGATAGATAGATAGATAGATAGATAGATAGATAGATAGATAGATAGATAGATAGATAGATAGATAGATAGATAGATAGATAGATAGATAGATAGATAGATAGATAGATAGATAGATAGATAGATAGATAGATAGATAGATAGATAGATAGATAGATAGATAGATAGATAGATAGATAGATAGATAGATTGTTGGGACATTATCAGTTTTGATTAAGATCCCAAAGCCCCTGAAAAGATGATTGCCTTAATCTGTCTGTGTCAGGCTAGTCTTGATTAGGATTAGTACTTAGTCATTTTACACTTCACAGGTACTCAGTAAGAGGAGAACTCACTGGAGACAATCAAGACTCAGAGCCTGAAGACGAAGAGCACCATCCTGAACTTATGGCAGTCCTCTAAGCTGGCTGAGTAAGTGTCAGTGATGAAGAGTATGACCCTGAGGTCATTACTAACTCAGTCCTGAAGGGAACAGGATGTCACTGAGTTAATGGGAAGACTTGGAGTAGAGCCAAGCAATGCAAAAGGAATTTCAGCGTCAGGACAAGACTGGTGGGCTCAAGACAAAATGAACTTAATAAGACAAGCCTGAAGCTCAGGAATAAGTTCTGACATTCTCACCAACCTGATGACGTGGACCAATCCGAGAAGGACACGCACGTACGGAACCTGACATGAAGACTGAATTCAGACTTCATATTCAACGGGCAAACATTCAATACGCATTTAATGCAAATACCAAATCCATGCAAGGACGGCTGCTGCATGAAGATATGTCCGTTTGAAGCCACTCTACATAGTTGACAAGAAAGGCTATCTCTCCAACGGATAGTTTTTCATATCACCTATAAATACAGAAGACCTTGACCCCATTCAAGGTTACGGGAAATTTCCAAGTTAGAAATTACTCAAATTCTCAAGCATTCAAAGCATTCAACCCTTAAGAGAAGCACTCGAAACCTTCTAAATTTCCCAAGTGTTTTTCAGCAATTGAGAGTTATTTTGTATTCCAAGAGCTAATTAGAATTATCTTAAGCTTAGAGAGATTATCCAATCCTTAGCATAGCTTTGCCTTGTAAGGATAATCTCAACCTAGTTGGAATCCAAACTGGAACCAAAACCCTAAGTTAGGCTTGTTGGAAGTAAGTCAGTTAGAGTGTTAGTAAGTGGAGTTGTATAGATCAGTGAGGATAGCTGGTCTTGGTGCACCTTGGCACGTTAAAAACAAGAATCCCTTGAGTGGATTTCCTGTTAAGTCAGGCCGTGGACGTAGGAGCTTGAGACTCTGAACCACGTTAAACTCCTTGTGTTCTTACTGCTTTGATATTGTGCATACTTGCTATATTACTTGTTCATTCATTACATTCAAGTTTATCAGGCCTGAATCAATCAGGCTGATCTTCAAAAAGAGCACTGCCCTACTAAACACTTTTCAGGTTTGAGTAAAACAAGTTTTTCAGAAAGCAAACTAAACAAGACTTTAAACTTTCAGGGCTCAAACATTTCCGCACTGAACTTGAACTGATAGTTAGCCAACTGACCCGCACCAAGTGTAGTCAGTAGGTGTGTTATCAACTCCTAGTTCTTTACCACTCTGAGTAAAGGGGACTCAGTCAGTTTTAAGGTTGAAAAATTGGTATACGTGTATTCCCCCCCCCCCCCCCCTCCCCATACACGTATTCCTCAGTCTTGTACCGGGACCAACAAGTGGTATCAGAGCAGTGGTTCGAAAGACCACTGACTTTGAATACTAATAGTTTCAGAGGAGAAACTGTTGGTGGTCACTGAATAGATCTGAGTTTACTTTTCATAAAACTTGCATCATCATGACTTCGAGGAGACTTGAAGCTTCGTTACCTGAATTCTCTGTGTCTAACTTTGTCTATTGGAAGTTCAGATTAGAAGCACATCTAGATGCCATCCATGACCAGATGCCGCGTGTACTCAGGGAGGGACCGATCAAGATCACTATTCCTAACGTCAGAGGACTGGGATATGAGGATCTTGCGATTGGCGTGCAGGTTCCTAAAGAAAGGAAAGACATGACCAACGATGAAATCAAGATGGTGGGACTTGACAACGTCGCCAGAAATATCATCTTGCACACGGTGCCCTTCGAGGAGTCAGCTAGGCTGATGAACTTAAAGACGGCAAAGGAGGTCTGGGATAAGCTGACAAGGATGTGTGAGGGATCTGAAAAGATCAAGGAGAACAAGAGAAACATTGCCATTCAGAAATTCGAGGCGTTCGAGATGCTGCCTGACGAGAGCATAGATCAAATGGAGTCTAGATTCATCAAGTTGATGAATGAGTTGGTGATGCTGGACAAGGATGTCCCAAGGAGAGATGTTGCTTCAAAGATCCTGAATGCCCTTCCTGAGAGATGGGACAACAGTGTAATTATGCTTAAGAACACTCAGGATATGAGTAACATAACTTCTGCTTTACTTTTTTCAGAGCTCAAAGCGCTTGAATTTGATCTTAACAAAAGAAAGAAGAAAGTTCAGTCAGAAGAGGAAGTGAAGGAGAAAACTCCTGAGAAAAGTATGGCGTTCAAGGCCAGGTCTGAACCTGTTGAGCTCTCATCAAACTCTTCATCAAATTCACTGATGGAGATGAGCAGGGAAGAACTCGCTGAGGAGTACAGCCTAATGGCCAGACGATTTGACAAGCTCAATTCCAGGTTTGGTCGTTATAAAAAGTTTTATCAGGACTCACGTGACAGGAAACCTGAAGGAAACCACCAAAGCTCAAGGAGATATGAGGAGCGAAGGAATACTGACCAGAGGAGAGAACGTGGTGATGAAAGGAGATATTCTGAACCAAAACCTGAAAGAAGAGACGAACAGAGACGTACTCGCGATGATAGATATCCAACAAAGACTGAAAGCTCACCAAGAACCAGGGAACCTGACTCAAGGAGGAACCCTGAACCGAGAAAAGAAAGAGTGAGTGAGCAGGTAGCATGTTACAACTGTAACAAGATTGGTCACTATCAGTACGACTGCCCGGAGCTGAGTGCGAGGGAGAGAGAGGAAAGGAGAGCCACTAGGGATCTAAGATCTGCTGATCGGAGAGCGATGGTCGCTGAAGATGCAACAAATTCTGACGGTCTTGCTGAAAGGTCACCTGAACTCTTCTAAGATGACGAGTACGATGATGTCTGTCTGATGGCTAGGGATGAGCCTGAGGTAACATCAAATTTTGTTTGTACTTCTTACACTGGTCAAAATCCTGAGCTTAGCTCAGAGTCAGTTAGAGAAATGAACCTTCAGATCTGTCTTGATCAATTGATGGTTGATTTCTCCAGATTGCAGGAAACTAATGTCTTCTTGGTAGAGGAGAACAAGAAATTGAGTACTGAAGTTCAAAACCTGAATGAACAACTTACTCAGTCTGATCTTAAAGAATCAGCTCAAATTGTGAGACTAACTCAGGAGATTGATTTAATCAATGCTGAGCGTCTTCCAAGAGAGAAGATTCTGAAGGAACTGGCTGAGGAAGAGCTGGATAGGAAGGAAGAACTGAAAGTACTTAAGAGTAAGTTTGATGACCTCTTTACCTGACATGAAATCCTGAAAAAGAGTGAGGACTCTCTCAAGAAAAAGGTTGCAGCAATGAATAAATTCTCAGTGGCTAGAGAGGAAATAAATAGCAACCAGATACTTGGGAACAAGAAAAAGGGACTTGGATATGTTCCTGAGAAATCCTCACAAGGTCAGTCTCATGTTGCTTCAGGGAGCAACACTGAGAGGGTATTTGTTCAGACAGGCCAGAGTGCACCTAAGGTTGTGCTCCAGGCCCGTCAAACTGATAAGGGCAAGGAAACCGTTGACACAGTCAGGGTTGCACCTAAGATAGCTAAGCCAAAACCCAAGGGAAAGGTAAAGCAACTTACGGAAGCCCCTGAGAGCTCAGGCCAGGGAAAACCTCAGCGAAAGCAGAGGAAGACTCAGGCCAAGAGCCCTCAGACTGGTCAGCGAGGGTACCATCATGCTTGGCAATACCTACAGGGAAGGCCAAATATGATGACACCCCCGTGGTTTTGGCATCCTGAGGCCTTTAACTGCTTTCCATTCCCTCACTTGCCTAGGGGGAATAGAAATCAGGGTCCTTATCAAGAATAAGGCCCAAGACCTGCTGCACCCAGACCTAGGAAGAACAAGAAGCCAGCCCAAAAGGCACCCACTCAGGCTCTTGTGAAGCCTAAGTCTAGCACCCATACACCATCTTCCTCTCAGGCAAAGAAGAAGAAAGTTGTGTATGTTGATGTTTCAGGGAGACAGATTTACCACTCTGAGGCAATCAGGGTTGTGAAGCAAGTCTGGATCCCGAAGGGTACAGCTGACACGATAGGACCCAACACCCAATGGGTACCTAAAGCCTGATTTGCTTGCAGGCGGCTGTGGATCACAACAAGAGGAGAGGAGACTCAATCAAAGCTGTTTGGTACCTAGACAGTGGTTGCTCAAGGCACATGACTGGAATGAAGAGTCTTCTCCAAGAATATCAAGATAAAGATGGTCCACAGGTAACCTTTGGTGATAACTCAAAAGGTGTTACTAAAGGTTTTGGTGTTCTAATTATAGGTACAGTCAGAGTGGAAAATGTGTCCTTTGTGGAAGGACTGAAGCATAACCTGCTGTCAGTAAGTCAATTCTGTGACAAAGGGTTCAGTGTTGAGTTTTCATCGAATACATGTTCAGTCAAGGACAAATTAACACAGGTGCTTCTATCAGGTATAAGGAAAGGTAATGTTTATCTCGCTGATTGGAGCAGCACTATTCCTAATACTTGTCTTGTTGCTAAAAGCTCTCTAGAGCTCAGTTGGTTATGGCATAAAAGATTAAGCCACCTGAACTTCAAGATTCTTAACAAAATTTCTAGACAGTCACTTGTTGATGGTCTACCTAATGAAGTTTTTAGCAAAGATCACGTGTGCAAAGCCTGTTAGGAAGGGAAGCAGGTCAGAGCGTCATTCAAAGAGAAAGCCTCTTATTCCACTGACAGGATACTTCAGCTCTTGCACATGGATTTATTTGGTCCCATAACACCTGTGAGTATGAATGGTAGAAAGTATACCCTTGTGGTTATTGATGATTATTCTAGATATACTTGAGTTATTTTCTTGTTAAATAAGAAGGAAACACAGGTGAAGCTTCCAGAGTTGCTCAGGAGACTCAGCAATGAGAAGAATCAGTCCATTACTAAGATCAGATCTGACAAGGGCACTGAATTTATAAATTCATATATCTCTGACTTCTGTAATGAACTTGGTATAGCTCATGAGACTTCTGCAGCTAGAACCCCACAACAGAATGGTGTCGCTGAAAGGAGAAACAGGACACTGAAGGAGGCTGCAAGGACCATGCTGGCTGAGTCAGGATTGCCCAAGAAATTCTGGGCTGAGGCAATCAACACTGCATGCTACACTCAGAACAGATCCATGCTGAACAAGCAACATGCACAGACCCCATATGAGACATGGAACAAAAGGAAACCTCGTATTTCTTATTTTCATGTATTTGGTTGTAAGTGCTTCATCCTCAACAATGGGAAGACCTAGTTGAAAGCCTTTGATAGCAAATCTGATGAAGGAATATTCTTAGGATATTCTGAAGTTAGTAAAGCCTTCAGGGTTTACAATTGTAGGACCCTTGTTGTTGAAGAATCACCTCATGTTGTCTTTGATGAATCTGCTAATGAGTCTAGGGCAAAGGTGTTGAATCCTGACACTGGGGAGGTCACAAGGAGTGTGACAAGGCTGAGCTTGAAGAATCAACCTGATCCCAAGATCAAGACTGTGCCAATTCCGAGATGGGATGATGATGACGATCAGGATGATGAATCAGGTGCCACTCCTAAGCCCAGCACATCAGGGATTGTTGAGCCTCAGACTGAGAAACAGGCTCAACCTGAGGTAAGCACCGTCTATGAAGATGCTGTTGCAGCTGAGACGGTTCCTGAGTCACCTCATCAAGGGGGAATCAATGTTCCTGACATTGAACTTATTAATCCCTTTGGCATAGACTCAGGATCATTCCCTTCTATTCAATTTCCTGAATTTTATGAGCCTGTAGACACTAACATTGCAGGTACTTCAGGAACAACTCCTGGCAAGAGAACATGGCTAGAAGATCATCCCATTGATCAAATCATTGGTGATCCAACTGAGGGAGTCAGGACCAGACGGTTCCATGGTGAGAGTGCATTATTCTGTTGCTTTCTCTCTGAGCAAGAGCCTCAGAACATTGAAGAAGCTCTCACTGACTCGAACTGGATCATTGCCATGCAAGAGGAGTTGAATCAGTTCACAAGAAATTAGGTTTGGGAACTGGTGGATAGACCTAGGCATCAAGGTGTGATTGGTACCAAGTGGGTCTTTAAGAACAAGAAGGATGAGAATGGTGTTGTGGTAAGGAACAAGGCTAGACTGGTTGCAAAAGGGTATTGTCAGTCTGAAGGAATAGACTATGATGAGACTTTTGCTCCAGTGGCTAGGTTGGAAGCTATCAGGTTGTTCCTTGCATATGCAACGTACAAGAAGTTCAAGGTGTATCAAATGGATGTCAAGAGTGCCTTTCTGAATGGTGTACTCAATGAAGAGGTATATGTTGAACAACCTCCCGGGTTTGAGGTTGGAGATAGAGTATACCATTTGAAGAAAGCACTCTATGGACTCAAGCAAGCACCAAGAGCTTGGTATGATACCCTCTTTCAATTCCTGACAGACCATGGGTTCAAGAAGGGAACTGTGGATAGGACATTGTTCAGGATCACTGAAGGTGATGACATTCTCTTGGTCCAGATTTATGTGGATGACATAATATTTGGATCACCAAATCATCAGCTTTGTGAGAAATTCTCTAAGCTGATGACTGGTAAATTTGAGATGTCCATGATGGGAGATATGAACTTCTTCTTAGGATTGCAGGTCAAGCAGACTGATCAAGGTATATTCATTAATCAGGCCAAGTATACAAGAGACTTGATTCATAAGTTTGGTGTTCAGAACAGCAATCCAGCAAGGATCCCTATGAACACAAATTGGAAGATGGATCCTGACACTGAAGGGACTTCAGTAAATCAGACTGAGTATCGTGGGCTGATAGGTTCTTTATTGTACCTGACTGCAAGTAGGCCTGACATTACGTTTGCAGTTGGTGTGTGTGCTAGGTATCAGTCTGATCCCAAGAGAAGTCATTTGGAGACTGCTAAGAGGATACTTAAGTATTTGAAAAGGACAGTCAATATGGGACCATGGTATCCTTCAGATGACAACTTAGAACTGACAGGTTTTTCAGATGCAGATTATTGAGGTTGTAGGATTGATAGGAAATCAACCTCAGGGACATGTCAGTTTTTGGGAAGTAAGTTGATCTCGTGGTTTAGTAAGAAGCAGAATTCAGTGGCTACATCCACGACTGAGGCTGAGTATATGGCTGCAGGTAGTTGTTGTGCTCAGATTTTATGGTTGAGGCAACAGTTGAGGGACTACCAAGTGTTTGCTAATCAGGTTCCAATCTATTGTGATAACAATAGTGCTATAGCAATTACTCAGATCCCAGTACTTCACACAAGGTGCAAGCATGTGGATATTAGACACCACTTCATTCGAGATCATGTGGAGAAGAAAGATATTAGGATGGAGAAGATTCACACTGACAGGCAAAGAGCTGACATCTTGACTAAGCCTTTGGCTGAATCGAGGTTTATGGAACTGTCAGTGGAGTTAAGACTCTTAGATCCGGGAGAGCAGTCAGTGTAGGGTTCTAGGGGGAACTCAGGCCAGACTCGACTCAGTGAGGTATCAGGGTGCTACAATGTCTCCCTGACAGGTATGAGTTCTAACCTGACTCTTGTGAATTTTAAGCGTCTCCCTGAGTCCTTCGTCCTGAAAATCTTTATTAAATGCATTCCGTTCTCATTAAAAGCGCGCCTTTTCATATTTAAACCCACGCGCACGGAGCATTTAATGCTACAGTTACTTTTTCGTATACGTGTCCGTTTTATACGGAATATGACTGACATGGGGCTTAATTGAAGCTGAGATTAATCCTGGCCCCTCATTTCAAAACCTTTCGAATTCAGGGATCAATCTCAACCCCACGTTTGAATAACTGACTTAGTCTTATCAATCAAGAGTGCCATTTGAGGTTTTTACGCAAACACAACGCACAATCTGCACGCTGAGTTTTCTCTTGCTCAAACACAGATAATTCTTTCGAAAAATCTCTTCCTTTCAAAACAATGGCATTTCTCGATTCCAACTGGACAACCGATAAGATCGTAGATATTGTTGAAAAGAAACTGGTACACATGGAGCAAGTCATCTCCATGGAAGGTATCTGTCTTACGGTTGAGGAAATCAAACCCGTATTTAAATGGATTTCCGATGCCGGGTTGGAAACATACTTCACCACCCGCCCCATTTCCTTGCTCCCAAGAACAGTGGTGGAAGCCTATTTAAATATGTTCTTACGAAAAGGGGAAGTTTTCACGAAGGTAACTGCACTGAAGCCGACGGGAGAGAAGGACGGCAATGGCGAACCTCTTTACAACACAGAGGTGGTCACTATCAACTTCAGGCAGACGGTGAGGGAAGTCTTTAAGTTGCCTTTCACAAGCATTAACCCAAGAACCTACAAGGAGAACTCAGAGGGAGAGCTTCTTGCGAAATGGACCAAGTCAGGGTCATCGGAGTTCAAGACTCGTCAGAACAAGAAAACTCTGAAGCCTGAGTACAGAGCGCTGGTGGACTTGGTGTCCAAGATAGTGATGGGAGCAACTGGCTCTCACGAGCAGTTGAGTCTGCCCAAGTTGAGACTCATGGGAGCAATTGCTGATGGAGTGGAAGCGAACTGGGAGCAGTTCTTCCTCGATCAACTCCATCAGGCTGGGTTGGACAAGCTTAAGCGAGATGAGGAGAAGAAGCACATATCCGTCAGTGCCATCTTGCCATTCGGCACGAGGATGTCCATCCTGATTGCTCATGCTTGCCATGGGTATACCTTCGACTTTGAGGACAGTCTCTCCTCAAAGAAGGTAATGTTTTCCTCACTGAGTGATACCTATTCAGTGCTAGGGCTGACTGATCCCAATGCGAAAGCAAAGGGTCAGGCTAAAAAGCCAGCTGGTAAGGCCAGGAGAGTGGCAACCAGTCTCATTGAACGGGTAGATGAGCTCCTTGAGAGGAGTAAGAAGGGTGAGGAGGTGGAGCAGCCTGAGGTGGAAGCGGCTGAGGAGAGGAAGAGGGTGAAGATAGTGCTGTCAGGGAACAGCACGAAATCTGGGACTGAGTCTGATCCCAAGAAGGCCTGGTCTGAGGCTGAGGGAACTGACGATGACGTCAGAAAGGAGGGTGCTCAGGGAGAGAGGCCCCTGAAAAGGCTTAGGAAGTGGACCAGAAAATCCCCTGCTAAGAAGCTGCCTGAAGTGAGTGAGAGGGAGAAGTCAAGCTCTCCTGGAGCCTCTGACTTGGAGGAAGTGAGAAAAACTGTCGAGACGGCTGAGTCGTTGCAGCCTGGGACAGTACCCACTCAAACACGCCCACACCCTGAAACCCAAACACCTTCCATCCCTGACCCCAAACCTCAAACTCCCCAACCACCCCAAATCTCTGAGCCAAATCAGCCTACTGAGTCAGTGCCATCAACTTCACACACGAATGAGCATGACCAGTCAGCCGAGCCGAACCTTCCAAACCCCTTAGACTTTCCATCATACCCCAATCCCAAAGACTTTCCCAAATCCATTTCAGCAGAGGAGGATGAGTTCCTTGAATTGGAGGAGGAGGAGTTAGATGAGCACATGGCTGGTGGGATTCTTGAGAACACTCTCAGGGGGAACGCCACAGAATGGGCAGGAAAGTGCTGGCCTGGGCTATCCAAGTATACTGAGCTGCTGGCGTATGTGATTGAGCTCAAAGTTTGGTTGGACTTCAAACAATCAAACATGCAGGAGCAACATATGCTGGTGGATGCTCGTGGCTGGGAGCACTGGGAGGCGGAAGAGGCCAAGATTTGCTCGTTCTTTGGACTTACTAGCTGGCTTCAACTCTTGAACTTTGACAACCTGAAGCAGCTAGTGGCTGAAATGATGTCCAAGAGCAAGGCTGGCCTCCTATCTGATGACGAGAAGGATGGTGATGAGGATGATGAAGGAGCTCAGGGTGGAGACCTGGAGAAGGCAGTGAGGAAACTGCACAGGAAGTTGATGAGATGAACTCTGAGCCTCAGGCTCAGGGGGAAGGTGATAAGAACACTGGTGCCAAGGGTGGACCAATGGCTGAGGATGTTGTGAACATCTCAGCTGCCAATGAGACATCTGTCGATGAAGGGATTCCCTGCCCTGAGACAAGAGAGGAAGATGTTGAGGCATTCAAGGAGACTCTCAGTTCCGAGGGACTTGCTCCTAAGGTTCAAGTTAGCTTAGCTGAGCCTGAGGAGGCGGCTATGACTACTTCACAACTGCCTTCAGTGCACCTTGAAGAAGGGACTGATGCTGCAGGGGCTGACAAGGGAAAGCAGCCAATCACTGATGTAGCCGTTGATGATGAGGATGTAATCATAACCGGGGTCGGACGTGCTGAATTCACAAGCATAGTGGAGGTCAAGCAGGAGAAAACCTTGGAAAATCTAGCTGAACTTCAGGAGGAGGTAATGAGGCTACGAGCTGAGAAGGAAGAAGACTCCAAGGCCCTGGCGAAGCACATCAGGTGGACAAAGTCAGCTTACAACACCCTTGCTAACAGGGAGCTGATTTTGTTAAAGAAAACGATGACTGACACGGCCAAGTCAGTGAGGAATGAGAGGAAGCGCACCAAGAAGATGCTTAGGAACACTCTCAAGAAGCTTGAGGAGAGGGATGCGATCAGGGACGAGAAGATGAATCAGGCAGTGGACAGGCTTGCAGTTCAGACTGGAGCTATTGTCACTCAGGCCATGAAGGACTCAACGTCTAAACTGGAGCTGGAGTCAGGGAGATTGGATCGCACCTCTCAGTCTGTGGTAGACACTTTGGCAAAGGCCACTGAGAAATCGGCAAAGATACTAACTGAGGCCAGCAGAGTCAGCGGTGAGTCCTTGAAGGTGGAGGAAAGGATCACCAAGGCTGAAGAAAGACTCCAACTCTCTATGGAGGTCTTTGAGAAGAAAGTCAATGCTGCTATCAGTTCAGTTTCTTTTGCAGGCACTGGGATTGTGATTAGGCGTGAAATTGTCATGATTCGTAGCTAGAAACGCCCAAGTTTTGGTCGAGTTTATAGAGTATTTAGAGTCAATTGAGCATTATTTCTACACATTGATGAATTTGTCTCTTTGATGCTCATAGGTGAATAGAGGACGAAAAATGGAGTTCGTAGGACTTTGAATCGACTCAAACGGATGCCCGGATGAGAAGATACTGAAGAAATACGATTGGTATTAGTGCGCACGAGGAAAAGTATCAGTTGGGAGGAGTTAGAAGTCACTCGAGTGACTAGGTCGAGCGCCCCCGCTCGAGCGCATTGCTCGAGCGCTTAAACGTACAGAACTATTCTTGCGCTCGAGCAGCTCGAGCGCTACCGCTCGAGCGAATTGCTCGAGCGCCCAAAACATACAGTGAGATTTCATCGCTCGACCAGCTCGAGCGGAACCGCTCGAGCGATTGTGTCATTCGAGCTACACTGCTCGAGCGGGACCGCTCGAGCGTTTTGCTCGAGCGCCCATGGATTTTTGCCTCCGGATGCGTATTTTCGGCCCATTAACTCCCGTTTCGACCCGTGCCTATATATACCTCTTCAAAACACGTTTTGAAGGATACCCCGACTTTTAGAAATAATTTTAGACTTAGTTTTTGGAGAGGAAGGAAACGAGCAAGCTTTACTTACGTTTTGTTGAGGTTTTTCATACGAATTTTAGTTCTTTTCAATTCGTAGGTTAATTCTTGTGTGTCACAGTTATTCTGATTATGTACCTGCTCCGTTAGTATACGTAGGGATTCCTATCTTAAGCATCACCATCTCTTATTTGAATCCAACCCTTGGTTAATTTAATTGTTTTAGTATTTTAGTTTACTTAGTTTATTTTAGTCTTTTAATTAATCTTTCAAAAACCCAAAAACATCACACTCATATTAACTACGACGCGTAGATCTTCAGGGATCTATTCGCATATACACCATCCCTTGGGTTCGATAATACTTGGTCCCTATACTTGCCCATACTACAGTGAACCCGTACTCTTGCGGGGTAGCTACTAGTAGAAGCTAGTGTAGTTCGCTTCAAGTCAGATTGCCACGGGAGTTGAGATGCTGAAGGAGGGTGTTTTGGAAGTACAATCCTTAGCCTCTTTTGTTATCAACAGTGGAGCTGAGTCACTCCCATCCCAGGCCAATGATGATGCCAAAAAGGGGGAAAAGAAGAAGAAAAGATCCCGCCCTGAGGCATCGGAGGCAGTCAATCAAGTTGAAACCGTTCTAGCTGACCCTGAAGCCAATCCTGAAGGAAACATTTTAAGGGTGAGGAAGTCAGCTAGGTTAGCGGCGGTGGAAAAGGAAGGAGGCGAAATTGTTGCCAAGCTGAGAGAAGAGGCAACAAAGGCAAAGGCTAATGAACCTTCCAAGCAACAACCTGAGCCAGTTCAGAGGTCGTCTCCCATGAGCTCAAGGAAGAATCCCATCACTTACTCAGGTGAGTTGGTTGCGGAGTTATGTGCTGAAGCATGGGGAGATCAATCTGAAAAATCGGAGGCTATGCGCAGAGCCGAAATTGCTCAGAAGGAGAAGATGCGCATCTTGGAGAAGAGGGTTGCGAAGCTGACTGATATCACTGAGCTTCAACAACGAGAACTGGATGATGCAGTGATCAGCTTGCTAAGGAGGAAGAAGGCGAAGCCTGAGCCCAGGAAGTACAGGAAGAAGCCAACAGTTAGGAAATCAACAATTCTTCAAGTCAGAAGGCCAGAATCAGGAGCAAGGGAAGTTTTTGTTGATGAGTTCGTCTCAGAGACATTGAAGGAGTTTTGGACTGATGCAAGGGATGAATTTGTTAGATTGTGGTTTGTTGTGAAAAAGTGGGGCGATACTGACGATATCAATGCCCACTTCACTGACTACATGATGGACAATCATCCTGAGCTATTCCAGAAGATCTTGGAGGAGGCTGAGGCAGCTCAAGTTCAAGTGAAGGCTCCTGAGTTCACCATTCGAGCTCCTCCCTTGGTTCCTGGAACTCAAAAGCATGATACAAAGGCCATTATGATGGAAGTATTGAAGATAGCCAAAGCTGAAGGGTACATGAATCAACCTGGAAGACTTGACGAACTGAAGGCAAGAGTTTATGCAGGATATGGACTCAAGCCTGAAATGAGATTAGTCTAGGTGTTCACAGGCTTCTTTGTAATAGATTAGATTCATTGTAATCATTTCCACATCAACCAATGAAATCTATTACTTTTGCCCACAAATAAAAACTCATTGTCTTTTTTGCTGTTGTTTAAAATTCTGTACTTTATCAAGAATTGCTCTAACACTGTCTTATCTTATAGATAGGTTTATCTTGTTTTCTCTAAGTGTTTTGAGGATCTTTTCAGTGTTTTGGCATCATCAAAAAGGGGGAAATTGTTGGGACATTATCAGTTTTGATTAAGATCCCAAAGCCCCTGAAAAGATGATTGCCTTAATCTGTCTGTGTCAGGCTAGTCTTGATTAGGATTAGTACTTAGTCATTTTACACTTCACAGGTACTCAGTAAGAGGAGAACTCACTGGAGACAATCAAGACTCAGAGCCTGAAGACGAAGAGCACCATCCTGAACTTATGGCAGTCCTCTAAGCTGGCTGAGTAAGTGTCAGTGATGAAGAGTATGACCCTGAGGTCATTACTAACTCAGTCCTGAAGGGAACAGGATGTCACTGAGTTAATGGGAAGACTTGGAGTAGAGCCAAGCAATGCAAAAGGAATTTCAGCGTCAGGACAAGACTGGTGGGCTCAAGACAAAATGAACTTAATAAGACAAGCCTGAAGCTCAGGAATAAGTTTTGACATTCTCACCAACCTGATGACGTGGACCAATCCGAGAAGGACACGCACGTACGGAACCTGACATGAAGACTGAATTCAGACTGCATATTCAACGGGCAAGCATTCAATACGCATTTAATGCAAATACCAAATCCATGCAAGGACGGCTGCTGCATGAAGATATGTCCGTTTGAAGCCACTCTACATAGTTGACAAGAAAGGCTATCTCTCCAACGGATAGTTTTTCAAATCACCTATAAATACAGAAGACCTTGACCCCATTCAAGGTTACGGGAAATTTCCAAGTCAGAAATTACTCAAACTCTCAAGCATTCAAAGCATTCAACCCTTAAGAGAAGCACTCGAAACCTTCTAAATTTCCCAAGTGTTTTTCAGCAATTGAGAGTTATTCTGTATTCCAAGAGCTAATTAGAATTATCTTAAGCTTAGAGAGATTATCCAATCCTTAGCATAGCTTTGCCTTGTAAGGATAATCTCAACCTAGTTGGAATCCAAACTGAAACCAAAACCCTAAGTTAGGCTTGTTGGGAGTAAATCAGTTAGAGTGTTAGTAAGTGAAGTTGTATAGATCAGTGAGGATAGCTGGTCTTGGTGCACCTTGGCACGTTAAAAACAAGAATCCCTTGAGTGGATTTCCTGTTAAGTCAGGCCGTGGACGTAGGAGCTTGAGACTCTGAACCACGTTAAACTCCTTGTGTTCTTACTGCTTTGATATTGTGCATACTTGCTATATTACTTGTTCATTCATTACATTCAAGTTTATCAGGCCTGAATCAATCAGGTTGATCTTCAAAAAGAGCACTGCCCTACTAAACACTTTTCAGGTTTGAGTAAAACAAGTTTTTCAGAAAGCAAACTAAACAAGACTTTAAACTTTCAGGGCTCAAACATTTCCGCACTGAACTTGAACTGATAGTTAGCCAACTGACCCGCACCAAGTGTAGTCAGTAGGTGTGTTATCAGCTCCTAGTTCTTTACCACTCTGAGTAAAGGGGACTCAGTCAGTTTTAAGGTTGAAAAATTGGTATACGTGTATTCCCCCCCCCCCCCCCCCATACACGTATTCCTCAGTCTTGTACCGGGACCAACAAGATAGATAGATTTATTATTAAATTTGTATATATTTAGTGAAACGTAATATAGTACATAGGCAAAAACTTGTATGAGACGGTCTTTATCAAAGTGTTAATGAGTCAATGTCCTAGTTATATCTATTTTAATTGTCTCATGTCATGAAATAGTCTCTTACAAGACCTACTCTAATACATATACCACAGCTGTTTCTCAACATATAATTAATATCTTCATCCCCTTTCTTTAAAATTAATTATATTAGATAAATAGATTAATATGAAATTTTTGCATATTTACTAAAATTTAATACTCCCTACGAATCAAAATGAGTGAAGTTTTAGGATTTGTTGTCATAATTAAGTAATGTATGTAGACTATTATACCTTATGTTTTATTGAAAATATTTATCGCATCCTTAATTGTAGTTCCTTATTTGTATGGTTAACTGTTTTATTTAGAGAGTAGAAGTAATAAAAGGTGTGGTAAAATTTGTGTGATAATTTAGGGGGATTGAAATAGGGATATAATGGAGAAATAAGGTGCAAAAATGTGTAAAACATCAAATATTTTTAAACAAGAATTACACTCTAAAATTTCACACATTTTGAATTGGAGTGAGTATAAATGTGCATATATCACGGTTGCACATGACACATATGTATTAGGGTATTTTATATAGAATGATAATTAACTCTAAGGTATTACTTTGAGGTATAACCCATGACTTCGTGGGTTTCAGCTTATTAAAAGACTTGTAACCAATGTTTACTTTGTATGTTCAAAAAGGTCTTTAGACCCGGGTATTTGGGATAACACGTTTTTCAACACATTTTGGGGATTTAATAAACCACCCAAAATTGGGCAGGTTATTCACTGTTTACCTGAATTAGGAGAAAATTGACATTTCTATTCTTGTCCAAATGGAAAGTCTTGCCCTTTTCTGGCTTTTGAAGCTCAAATCCTTAACATTTCTACTTGCTAATTTTAGCCATTAATAAATATAATGCATGGCAGCCATTGTTGGTAACAGAGAAGAGTTGAAGCCTAAATGCCCATTCAAACGCTATAAAACCGATAATGGATTGAGGGGCTTCTTCTCCATCTCAAAATACATCATTTCTCTTTGTCCTTTCTCAAAACAACAATCAATTTTCTCAACTAAAAAATGGGCGGGGTGGGGGGATTGTTATCCTGTGCAAGCAGAATGAGAAGGAAACAGAACAAAAAAAGCATTAAATCCACAAAAAATCAAAATCAAAATATATAATTTTTCCCAATCCACAAAACTTGCAATTCTATTCATCTTGATTCTTCAAATGATATTCACAACAAGAAAATGCTATGTATTCCAATTAAAATATATCAAAAGTGGAAAGTAGAGGGACATAGAGAGAGACATAAATCAAGAAGGAGAGAAGAGAAAAGAAAGAGATGATGGGCGAGAGAATTGATGAAAAAAGGAGAATAGGGGGAGAAGATACAGGGAATGATGCTATAAAGGATATAGAGGGAGATAGAGAGAGATAAAAGATATACTTGTAGTTTCAGTAATATTCTATAACCAACCTTAAATTCTAATTTCGCAATGTAAACATGAGTTAACCTATATAATATTAGAGGAGGTCTCATGTGAAATATTTCACACATGAAATATGCTAAAAATAGCACAAATCTATAAATCTCGCGGGTCGCAGCTAGGAAACCGGGTCAAAATAAATTTTCGCGGATCTTGGGGTAATTAACCCTCGGCTCCGTGAAAATACAGAAAAAAAAGAGGAGGCGCCGACATCACGAGAGAGAAGAGATTCCGACAAGTTTCGACTGTCTAATCAAGGAAAAAAAAGAAGAATTTCCAGAGAGAAAGGAAGAGAAACAAAATTCGACATTGAATTCAAGTAAAAAAATCGACATGGATGAATATTTCAAAGATTTTAGATAACAACAAGAGCAAATTCTACTGGTTCAGCAACAATAGGTAACACAAGAACAACATTCAAGTCGTAAAAATATAATTTAGAAACTTAATAGTACCAAATTAACAAATTTAAAAACATGTTACGTGTTAATGATATGTATGTTACGAGGGAAACAAACTAGTGTTACAAATTCTTAATTGACATATGTGTTACTCATATAACAAGTGTATGTTACTGTATGAACTAATCTGTGTTACTATGTATTTGCTGAGAAATAATTTATGTGTGTAATTACTCCATGTTACTGTTTAATGGAAATATGTGTTACTCATAGGGGTTTGATGTGTTACTATAAAAATTACACAGTATTAAATGTTTACTGACTATACATATGTTACTTGTATAATCAATATATGTTGCACTTTAATGAAAAACTATGTTACTATGTGAAATACATACTGCTAGTATATAGGATGAATGATGTTACTCATATTGTGCACTTGTGTTACAAGTGTCAAGTATATGGTGTTACAGTTTACTAATTCAGAAAAATATGTTACTATATTGACATGTGACTATGAATGTTACAATGCAGGAATGCATCATGAACAGGAAAATGATTTGTTATCTGCTGATGAACAAATACAAGTATTACACGACACGCATAACACACAGAATGAAGGCGACAACTTTGATAGTGAAAAATTAAGTGGTCCGTTGATGGGAATGAAAAGAAAACGGTAGATCAGATGTATGAATTGTATCGGGCACATACCCGTTTGTTGGGTTTTGGTGTACGCAAGACAACAAGAATAATATCAACAAATGGCACAAACGTGTTGACATCCAAACTGTATGTCTACTCTTGTAATGGTCTAAAGATGAAAACTGGTGGATCAGTAGCTAAAGAAACAACAACAAAGAGTAGAAATGGAGAGACTGGGACCAATTGCAAGGCGCAAATGAGGGTAAAATTGACTGAAGATGGGAAGTATGAAGAAGCGAAACACATAATGGAGCACAATCATCCATTAACCAGAAAAGAATGGAATCATTTGCACCATTTTGAGAGAGCAATCAGTAGTGGAAAGGCTGAAGCGATAGACAAAATGATATCTTCTGGTATACGACCAGCAAACCCCTTTCGTTACATGGCTTATAGTGCTGGAGGTGAGGACCAAGTCGGACATACAATGATGGACCATATAAACTATGTGAACCATACTAAAAAGGGTAACATAGAAGGTGACGATGCAAAGAGATTCATGGAGTTGATACAACAACAAAAACAGGAGGAAAGTCAGTTCCTCTACAGGGTGCAAATGAATGAAGAGGTGAAGCTGAGTAGCATTTTTTGGAGAGACTCGATGATGAAAGAAGATTTCGATATACGATCTCATATGTGTACCGTTCACGGGAATAAATAACCACTGGAAGAATACAATGTTCGGAATAGTATTCTTGTCCGATGAAAAAACAGAAACTTTCGAGTGGTTGTTTGATGTGTTCAGGAATTCAATGGGTGGAAGAGGTCCAATCACTATATTCACGGATCAGGATCTAGCAATTGTAAAGGCAATGGAAAAGGTACTGTGAAAGATAAACATGTGTTACTGACAAAATTAAAGGGTGTGTGGCTGTATGAAAATGAATGTATTGATTTAAAATTACAAAAAAGGAATGATGTGTGTTACTGAATAGTAAATAAATGTGTTGCTATATAAGTATTATATGTGTTACTATCTAAGTATAATATGTGTTACTGTATATGCATAAATTCTATTACTACTTCTCAGATTTTCCCAGAATCAAGACATCGGCTATATTTATGGCACCTCCAGCAGAATGCAGTTAGCAGATTTGGACAGCTGAAGGGCAATAACAAATTTAAGGACACATTCAACAAGTGTTTGTCAGGTTGCAACAATAGAGAGAAGTTTGAGAACTGCTGGAAAGGGATGATTACAGACTTTAACCTACAGAATCATATTTGGCTTAAAAGGCTCTACACTCTGAAGGAGAAATGATGCACGGCATTAAGCAAGGATTTCTTCTCCACTGGAATAAAATCTTCCCAACATAGTGAAAGTACAAACAACTCAATATCTTTCAATTTAAGGAAGTCAACTGGACTGGCGGACTTTTATGAAATATTCAACAAAACAGTAAAGGCGTGGAGGGTAAACAAAATAAATGACGAGTTCCAGTGTCAACGTATGAAGCCAAATTCTATGTTGATGATTAATGTGATTGTGAAACACACTGCAGAAGTTTACACTCTCACACTTTTCAACACTTTTGAGAGTGAATTCCTAAAGAGTCTGTCATGCACCTCCAAAGAGGTGGGAATAGAGGACACTACATTGGTGTATGAAGTCAAAGGGTGATATGTATAGGGTGATTTTTTAACAAATCATGGTTATGATCAACTGTAGCTGCAAGAAATTTGAAGAGTGTGGCATGTTGTGCTGCCACTGCATACGGGTGCTGCATATTAACTCAGTAGACGAAATACCAAATGAATACATATGTAGAAGGTGGACGAGAATTGCAAAGTCATAGATTTGAGAGAAAAAGACATGGACAGAAACAAAGAAAGTAGACAATTTGATTCCATGAGACATAAAATGACAAGGAAGGGTTACAATCTGATTTTGGACTGTGAAAAAGATGTCGAAATGAGGAAAATGCTAGAAGATGGTCATGAAAGAGATTCATTAGCTACCAAAGCATTCAAGTCCAAACACCAGCCGCAAAAATCAAACGAAACTGTGGAAGGACTAGATATACATGATCCTAATCGCTCGATTACAAAAGAAAGAAAAGTAAGGATGAAAGGACACTTCAAAGGAAGCCAAAAAAGAAGGCAAGATTACTGATGGAATGTGGAACCAAAACACCCAATGCTCATTTAATTTAAATTCATATTGACCTCTGGAGAATATTATTTTATACATTAAATATTGTGTTACTGTTCAATTATGTTGATGTTACAAAACAGTTTATATTGTGTAACTATTGAATTATGTGTGTTTTACATAGTAAACAAAATACATGTTATTGTTTTGATATATTTTCTAAGTTAGAAAAACAAATGTGAAAGTCTTGGTTAAAAAGGATGTGTAACTATTTAATTATGTAAATATATGTTACTGTTCAGATATGTGTGTATTATCAAACAGTTTAAATATGTGTTACTTTTTTTAAATATATGTATGTTACAACGTAAACAAAAGTATTTGTCAAAGTTTTAGCATCGAATTCAGTTGAAATATGTTAAAATTCATCAAGTAATTAAGTTAAAAAAAAAGTGGTATTGTTCAGATATGTGTGTGTTACCAAACAGTTTAAATGTGTGTTACTATTTACTTGTATGTATGTTACAACGTAAACAAAAACATTTGTCAAAGTTTTAAACATCGAATTCAGTTGAAATAAGTTAAAATCAATCAAGTAATTTAGTTATAAAATGTGTTACTATTTACTTATGTGTGTGTTACTATTCACTTTAAATGTATGTTACTATTCACTTTAAATATGTGTTACTATTCATATTATGATGGGTAAAAAAGGTAAATGCATTAACTAAATAGGAGGACAAAATATATATAAAAATCTAAAAAACTTAGAATTCATCAACAATAAGCCCATCCAACAGAATTTTCCACCAAAAACACCAAATGTACGTCAAAAACCCTGGAAACTACAACATAATATCTAAAATCCTAAAAAATTAATGTATGTCAAACCCCTGGAAACTACCATATAATATCTAAAAATATCAAACCAACTAAAAATATTAACACCATAAAAACCTCGAACCAACTACCATATCAACACCAGAACAGTACCATATGTAAACATAACCCACCAAATAAGATAAATATTTTGAAAACCCCAAATATAAAACATAATTCAGTCTTTCTTGTTCCTCGATCTCAAATTTCTCTTCCTTTCAAAAATAACTTCCTGACGTTTACGTTTCTTCTCCAAAGAAGCATCATCTCTCAATTCCTTAGCAGCATCCAACATTTCAAGTTTGTTCACGTAAAAATTGTGTACATTCTTCATTACACGATTCCTAAGACTATTAACCCCAGAACAAACAACCTTGGACCCATAAAAGGCTCTAAACAAAATTCTGTAAGAAGCCTAAAAAAAGAAACAAACAAAAAAATAAAGAAAATATGTTACAAATCCAAATAGTAAGTAATATAATATAACTAAAAACATGTGTTACTATATAACTATTATCATGTTACTAATGTTACTTAATTAGTGTTACCATGTAAATGAAGAACATACTATTAATCCATTATTATCAATATCTTACCAAAATGAGATATGCATATGTTACAGACTTCACTAAAAAAATGTGTTATTGTATAAAATGAATAATGATACTGTGTTACTAATTGTGATTGAGTGTGTTACAAAAGATAATTCAGTGTGTTACATGGCATAGATTAGGCATCTGATAAGGCTTTCCTTCGAAGTTCAAGATATGGTGCATCAAAAACACACCACAATCATTGTTGGTTTCATTTGATCTTCAGCTCAATTTCACAGTTTGGAGTTTAAATTTTCAATGAGCTCAGTCTTGGGATGCTGCTTATCAGCCAAAAACTTTGCTATACACCCTCTCTACAAAAAAACAAATATAAAACAGAAAGTAAGAAAAATAGTATAAATAAAACACAAATATTACTAAATAGAAATATAGGTTAACCAAATAAAGGAAGCATTCTTCATAAGTTTTCGGCTCAACGTGGATTTTATTATCCAAACATTGAATTTTGGATGCAGCGAAGTTAACAACAGCAACAGAGTAATGACTATAAATGCAGAAGAGGATAAAAATCTGCAATAAAAATGTGTTACAATACCACAATAAATGTGTTACAACAAAGAAGAAATGTATATTTCTAAGAAATTTAAAAATATGTTACCAAGTCGGCATTCATTAACTTTTCCTTGGTTGAAGATTCTAACCACATATTCCAGGCACCAAATATTTCATCCTCAAGATGTTCCTTCATACCTTGACTTCTCATAATATTGTTCAGTGGAGTCTAAATAAAAAAAAAATTATAATTTTAACGACAACAAAAAAAAACAATAAAGAGAATAGAAAACTTACACTATGATCCAAGCCAAAGACAAAACGGTTTACATGGAGGAGGACTAATTTGTGCCACTGTTAGAAATATATCATATTACATTAAGAAGATTGTGGGCAATTTCTTTGCCTGGGGACAAAGTAAGTAAGTCCTCCCTCAAAACAAGATACATGTTGTCTGGGCTAAGAAAAAAATTCTCACTGTTGCAAGTAAAAAAAATAAATAGTGTTACAAAAATGGAGAAGGTATGTTACCAAATCAACAAAATAGTGTTACACAAGTACATATATTGTGTGTTACAAATATAGCAAGACTATGTTACACAAAAGTGAAAAAGGTGTTACAAAAAATATATATATATTGTTAAACACTTACAATTTATTATCCTCGTAATGAAAAAGATAATCAAACAACTCCAACTGGTGCATTTCCAACTGATCAAAAAAATTCTTATTTTTTACAAGAAAAGGAGACAAAAAACCAACTTCATCTCCAAAAATTTTCATCAAATTATTGAACTCCTCAACCTGATCAATTTTTTGTTCATCATCATGTTCACCACCAACCATTTCTTCATTCTTGTTCCCAGCATCACCTTCCTCAACCACTCCTTTATTTTTTCCTCATTTTTCCCCTTCTCTTTCTCCTCAACAGTTTCCTCAACTTTCTCTTCCTCTTTGTCCTCAACATTCTCCTGAATTTTCTCTCCCTCTTTCTCTTCCTCTTTCTCCTGGTCTTTCTCCTCAGCTATCACCTCCTCTTTCTCCCCAGCAATCTCCTTCTCGTTCTGCTTCTCTTTCTCATTCTCTTCCTCCCTCTCTTTCTCCTCCACTTTCTCTTTCTCATCAACCCTAAATTCCATATGAAAATCTTCATTAATTTCCTCATCACTTTCAGAACTCACATCAGAAACCTCCTCCTCATCACTTTCATCAGTACTTTCATCATCACCCTCCTCACTCCCCTCCTCATCAACAACAGTTTCCTTTCCCTTTCTCTCATCCTCTCCAGACTCTGACTTATCACCACCCTCAACTTCCTTAACTTCAGCAATATTTACTGTAGACACACCCTGATTGAACTTCATAACAACATTAGAATTAACATTTTCATAAAAATTACATTCAGATTTAAAAGGAGGACTGTCAGGAAACAATTCAAAACAAGGCACATCAAAATTTCCCATAAAATGGTTAAGGTTATAGTCATAAACCAAGTCATCAACCCTACTAAGAAATGACTCATCCGTCCATAATTGGGAATTAGAATATGTATTTGAATCAGGCAAGTTGGTTATAGTTTCAGTCAACATAAAATTTAAACCAGTAGATGGCTCTCTTATTTCTTTCATCAAGTTCTCCAGCATCAAATGCGCAGCCTACAACAAAGTGTAATACATATGAACTAATATGTATTACTGTTGTTCCTAATTAAATATTACTAAATAAAATATTACTTATGTTACTGATATCAGTAATATGTGTTACTAAAAAGAAATGGGTGTGTTACAGGTGAGAAATTATACTAAATTATGTAACTAAATAGTAATAGTATGTGTTAAATAGTATAAATAAGTTATGTTACTGTAGAGAAAGAGGTGTGTTACTGTTAACAATAATAAATGTTACTGTAAGGAAAGGGGTGTGTTACTAATGTGATTTATACTAAGGTGTGTTACTACAAAGTAATAATGTGTGTTATTATATAGAAATGAGTGCATAAGTGATATTGAATATTTAATATTACTAATGTGAATTATATTAAGGTATGTTACTACATAGTAACAATATGTGTTACTATATAGAAATGAGTGTATTACAGATATGCAACATTACTACTAGCACATAAGAAATACATAATAAATAGGTAAGGGGTACCTCAACTCTTCTCATAAGGGACAGCTTCGCATCTCCAGCCTTTGGATACCTCACAAATCCATTATACGTTACCGAATACTCGTCCACCACTAGCTCTCCATCATCATATGAACCAGACTCAGCTTCTTGCTTGCAACGGACTTGCAATCTATCATCATCCCAGTGCTGGATAAGAGGAATAGTGAATGGAAAATGAACCCCACGGCACCATACTCTGTGGAGATATGCAATCTGAAGTAAGAGTAATCATCCCATAACGTTATGGACAGAATTCTTCCAGAAAGCTTCAACGCTCTCACACATCTTGTTAAAAATATAAGAACACCAATCCAGCTTTGAGATAACATTAACATCAACCACAGACTTCAAAATGGAAGGCGAACAAACAGAGTGATTGGCCATTGGAGTAAACATCGACGACATGCAGAAATAAATGAATAAACGCTTAAAATTATCACCCCCATCCTTCATATTTTTTTTTAAAATGTCAGCAAAAGCACTGAGCTTCGAATTGACCTTCAAATTATAAAGCTCCAAGTACTTCTCCAGCAACACATTAACCTCACCCCGCCCATAGTGTGCAACATCAAATCTATTGTTCGAAGCATGAATATATCAAATAAGTCATCAGAAGTGATGACAAACCGACGGGAACGACCAATCGACATTTGTCAACTGACTGGGTTAAAATTCTCAGTAAGCCAGCGAAGCATCAAATACCCGCTAAGCTTTGAGATGGTCATATCAAGAAGACCACCAAATTCAATACTCCTAACGGCTTATTTTTGCTTCTTATTCAGTGATTGAATAAGTACAAAAACAGCAGTAGGACTGCCGTAAGGGGTAAAATCCCTACAATGATTAAAAACAAAGAAAAATATGGTTACTATATATACAAACAACAATATGAAAAAATGAAAAAAACCAACTATCAACATACCTTGATGGTTGAGAACCATGAACAACTATGGCCCGAGAAGGTGCCTTCCCCCGAACCTTCCTCTTAGCCTTTTTTGAAGTCCCCTCAGACCTCAAAACCAGGGAATCATCTTTATATGAATCTGATGACTCCATTTCAGAAAATAAACACTGCAATAACAGTACACATATGTGTCACTAAAATCAATATTGTTATGTTACTAAACAGAGAATGTATGTGTTACAAAACATACAGAAGAAACTATGCTACTAAAAGGGAGAAAGTATGTTACAAAAATCAACAAAATAGAGTTACACAGGGACATATATTTCTGTGTTACAAAAAGAGGAAACCTATGTTACAGAAAAGCAAATAATGTGTTACAATAACAAAAAACAATGTTACCAAACAAAAAAAAAAATACAGATACATAAAGACTGTGTTGCACAAGGACATATATTGTGTGTTATAAATATAGCAAGACCATGTTACACAAAGGGAAAAAATATGTTACCAAAAAAAAAACATTGTTCAACACTAAAAAAGATCAGGAACGAACATAAAACATTACAGAAATAACAATATTACCTAACTACGCAAAGGAACATTGTGTTACTGAAAAACATATATTATGTTATGACTTGAATGCGAATATACTAACTTCTACTAGTCGCTTACCCGCAAGCGGACGGGTTCACTGTAGTAAGAGTAAGTATAATGGCCAAGTATTATCGAACCCACGAGATGGGTGTATGCGCGAATAGATCCCTGAAGATCTACGCGTCGTAGTTAATATGAGTGTATGTTTTTTTATTTTTTGAAAAGATTAATTAAAAGACTAAAATAAACTAAATAAACTTAAATACTGAAGAAATCAAATTAACTAAGGGTTGTGTTCTAATGAGAGATGGTGATGCTTAGGATAGGAATCTCTACGTATACTAACGGAGCAGGTACATAATCAAAATAACTGTGACACACAAGAAATAACTTAAGTCTAAGAATGCAAGGTGAAAGCTCAAGATTCTAAACCATAATACTTTACCTTAACACTCGACTTCACTAATCTACTAACAAGTTAACAGATTGTGCTTAATTAATGAGACCCTAATTTAACTAAGGTGATGCGGTCGTCCTCCTTCGCTAAACCGGTAAATGTATTAACCCTTTCTAAACCTTCTCGTTAAGACTACTAATTGTTATTGAGTGATGCGGTCGTCCTCTCTCTAACACTTTCATACGAAATTCAAAGGTAAAGTTAAGGTTAATTATAAGAATTCATTAATCAAGAGAATTAAAACTCACGTCACGAATTACCCTAATTACGTACCCACATCCTACTTCTACGAGTTCATCCTACCCCAAGCATACAAGAGTTTTAGCCGGACATGGCTTTGACAAACATAAAAGCAATAGAAGAAACAACAAACATAAACATAATGAATTGAACGAAGAAAATAAGAAACATGAACTAGGGTTTTAAAAGAAAATAATTCTAAGAACTGAAATTTAATTAACTAAAACGAAGTTCAAAGCGTTTAAAGTAACCAAGCTAATGAAAAGAAACTAAGAAACGAAAAGAAACTAAGAATTCGTACGAAAAACCTCAGCAAAACGTAAGTAAAGCTTGCTCGTTCTTCTCCTCTTCCTCTCTCTAAAAACTAAGTCTAAAAGTGATTTCTAAAGTTCGGGGGTCGTTCAAAATGTGTTTGGAAGAGGTATTTATAGGCACCAGGTCGAAACGGGATCTCATGGGCCGAAAAACGAAATTTGGCAAATAAGCCTCGGAAGCGCTCGAGCCGTCCCGGTCGAGCGGGGCGCTCGACCCTTTTTGGTCGAATGATTCAATAGGTCGAGCGGGGCGCTCGAGCTGCGTTGCTCGAATGGTTCAAGAGGTCGAGCGGGGCGCTCGAGCTGTGTTGCTCGAATGGTTCAAGAGGTCGAGCGGGGCGCTCGAGCTGTGCCCCTCGAGCGGCAAAAACGTTCTGTAAGTCCGGAGCGCTCGACCTACGTTGCTCGAGCGATAGTGCTCGAGTGATGGTGCTCGAATGGGCCCTCCTTCCTTGCAACTAACACTTTTCTTTTCATGTACTAATACCAATCGTATTTCTTCGATATCTTCTCATCCGGGCATCCGTTTGAGTCGATTCAAAGTCCTACGAACTCCGTTTTTCGTCCTCGATTCACCTATGAGTATCAAAGAGACAAATTCATCAATGTATAGAAATAGTACTCATTTGGCTCTAAAAACTCAATAAAATCGACCAAAACTAGGGCGTTTCTAGCTACGAATCATGACAATTTCACGCCTAATCAACCCCCCCAAACTTACCATATTGCTTGTCCTCAAGCAATGAAATAATAAGTCAAGTGAAATTGTTAGGGATGAGTCAAAGAATCAATCATGCAAGCTAATGAACTCTAGCTTCAAAAATCAATCACCCGTATACTCACTCACTTTCCTTTATCATACTCATGCAACAATAACAAGAAACACTAAGATCAAGCATGGATGTGCACTCAACGATGTGTTTCGCTCCCTCACAAGTGTATATCAATGATCAAGGGACTCACTCAAACAATCAATCACACAAATTGGCAGCCATAGGCTTGTAAGTGCTCTTAACTCCGACCATACTCTAGAAATCAATGCCGAATCAAAAAGGGCTTTTCTCAAGGTTGTAATGTAAGCTCTTTGGACAGGTGGGATAACAATATGGATAAGTGACTCACGTGAATGGAGAATAGAAACTCAAACTTTAGTACTTCGAGATTAGGAACGGACTACTTCAAACATTTTCAATCAACACTCTTTCAATTCCATTTTTCTCAACACTTCTATTTTTTTCTTTCTCACTATTTTCACCTTTTTTTTTTCAATCACCTCTTTTTTTTTTTTCGCACAAACACATGAGCTCTTTTTTTTTTCTTTTGCTCATTCTCAACCCTTTTTTTTTTGTTCTTTCCCACATCTCATAACCTCATCACTCCTTTTTCTCATATTCACTCAACAAACAACTTTTTCCTTTTTCAACTCAATTCACTCTCTTCACATTCACACTTTCCTATTCTCCACTCAAATTGGGACAAAAAGGCTTAGGAATTGGAATAGTGTTCATATGTGCTAGCAAATAAAATAGGCTTTAGGCTCAAAGGGGCTAGCAAGGGATACATGTCATTGGTAAGGAAAATTTTGGCTAAGTGACTCACTCAAATCAAAGATGGCCTAAGATCACATTCGGCATTTCAAACTAGACACAATCAAGAAGCAAGAGCACACACAAGTTCTAGCATCCTCTAAGGTGACGATTTACTCACAAACGAAGAGATCAATTCATGCCTCAAAATCTCATAAGGCTCAAATCTCACGGCTTTCACATCCATGCTAGTCCTAGTGCATTCTCACAATCATCACACAAGCACTCAAAAGGAAAATTTGTAAGCATACGAGTTCTCTCTCAAATCAACTCTAACTCAAACACTCACACAAAAGAGTCCCTAACTCAAATCCACAAATCATCAACTCATCAAATCATACTCAAAGATAGCAACCAACAAGCATAAGAGAATTGATAGGCATGAAATATTGAGTAACAAAACAAATCAAAATCAGCCCAAGGAGCTCCTCAAGGCACCAAATAACTAACTTAACTCCAAGATAAGGGGTGCTCCGGTGCAATGTAACAAGAAAACATAAAAAAAACACCACCCCCCAAACTTCGACCTTCCGAAGAGGTCTAAGTTTGGGGTTGTGGGTTACCTCAACCAAACAATTCAGTTTCTCTTCATCAACTTGGCACACTCCCTTGCTTGGGTTGGTCCCTTCAATCTGAATAACTCCATGATATCTTTACTCCTTTAGAGACAAGCCTACAAGCAACTCACTCAAATACGAGGTTAAACATACGACTCAAAATAACTCCCTAATAGCTAAAAAAAAAAACTCAAAGCAAATAAAAAATAATGGGTTACCTCCCATTCAGCGCTATTTTTAAAGTCCTCATGCCGGACCAAGCTCAAAGGAGCTTATGGAACATCATACTCAAATTTACCTCCCTCACTCTCATAAGAGTGGTGTTTGAATTTCTTTCCTTGTTGTCCCTCCATCATGAGCTCATTTGCTTCCTTCTCATCCCCAAGTGTTATGGGTCTCAACTCCTTCTCACCTTTATCTGGAGGAGTCTTACTAAATAATTTCTTGAGTTTGGACTTTTTCTTTTTATCTCCTCATTTCCCTTCCAACTGGATCACGTCCACCTTTTTCACTTCTTCCTTCAATTTCTTCTTTTTATCCCTATCAACATAATCAAGAACAGAATGCTCATGGGTTAAATAATCAAGTGAAAGACTAACAAAATCATGAATATGAGAAGGATTAGGGATAGATGGTGTGTCTTCAACACGAGGATCAATGGCATCCATGCAATACAAACTCTCATCCTCCTTCGGGTGCTTCATGGTTTCATATAGGGAAATCTTCACTTCTTGATCATCAACCTTCAATGTAATCTTCCCATTTGCCACGTCTAGCACCATCCCCACCGTAGCTAAGAACGGTCTTCCCAAGATCAGGGGCACATACTCATCTTCCTCCATCTCTAGCACTACAAAGTCGGCTGGAAAAATGTGATCTGGACTAGGACGTCTTCAACCACACCCTGAGGTCGAGTAATAGACCGATCGGCAAGTTGAAGCGTCATCATTGTGGGTTGAAGTTCACCACCTTCCAACTTCTTGAAAAGCGATAGTGGCATCAAATTAATGCTCGCTCCGAGGTCGCACAACGCTCCCTTCTTGATCCCGTTCCCAATATCACAAAGAATCGTGAAGCTCCCGGTATCCTTCAGCTTCGGTGGAAGCGCCTTGTGCACTAATGCACTCACCTCGTGGTTCAGCTGCACCAACTTCGGCTCATCCACTCGCCGTCTTTTCGCAATCAAGTCCTTCAGAAACTTTGCATAATGCGGCATCTATTCCAAAGAATCATAAAAAGGAATGTTAATGTGAAGTTGTTTAAAAACATCAAGAAATTTTGCAAATTTTTCATCAAGCTTCTTTTTCATGAAGCGCTGTGGATACGGGACTGGTATCACAGATTTGGGTACCCTCCATTCATCTCTTTCTGTTTCTTTCACTTTATCCCTTACTTCCTTTGCCTTTTTCCACTTAGGAACTCTCTCAATCTCCTCACTTTCCTTGCCCTTCTGGGACTCATCCATATCTTTATGCTTCTCAATCCCTTCACTTTCAATCCCCTTCTCAACAGTAACACCTCCATCTTTCTTGTGTTCTCTTTCCCCCATCTCAGCTTGAGGCGTCTCAGAATCAGCAGGCATCTGAGGACCTTCATAGTTGGTTCCACTTCTAAGCTGGATTGTCTTGCAATGCTCTTTCGGGTTCCCCTCCGGCATGGAAGGATATTTTCCCGGCTCTCTATTCAACGACTTTGCAATCTGGCTCATCTGGAACTCTATAGAAATGAACCTTCGATTGTTCTCTTGTTGAGTTCTAGTCCACTCAACGTTCATCTTCTGGAGCTCTTGATCACGTTGATCACCCTTTTTATGAAACTCTTTCACATCGTACTCCAAGGATGACAACCTCTTACTTCCTTCCTCCACCTTCTGAAGAATAGCTCTCAACATCTCCTCGGTTGATGCACCGCCTTCTCCACCAGGAGGTTTAGACCCCGGATCAACACCTACAGGAACAGTAATACCAGCTTTTGGGTTAGCATATGAAAAATTCTCATTCTTCCTCCATGTGTTTTGAGGATGTTGCTGGCCTCCTTGAAATCCTTGTGTGTTCCTCCATTGATTTTGAGGTGGCGGAGGACCTGGAGGTACAAATGGTTGGCCATAAGAAGGCCTTCCATACTGATTTCCACCTTGGTAGCCATTCTGATTGTAATATGGACCTCCCATGTAATTGGCTACCTCTTGCTGTCCACTTGGCTGGTCTACTCTATCATTCTCTGCTGCATGCTCTCCAACCAAATTCTTCCCCAACTCGAGGTTGTTGATCTTCTCCATCATGGCCATCAATAGCCTTCTCGTTCCTTCACCCTCTTCAACCTGATGAACTCTCTGAAAATCTGGATCTCCATTCCAAGCCCCGGCATTCGTGACAATGTTGTCCACGATCTCTCTACACCTCTCTATGCCTTGATTCAGGAATGCTCCGCCCGCACAGGCGTCTAAATGGTCTTGTCCCGCCTTGTTGGCACCACTGTAGAAGAATGCCATAATATCTCCCTCATTGTACCCATGCTGCGGGCACTCTATCAGCATGTTTGAGTATCTCTCCCACGCTTGACGTAGGTCCTCTCCTTGCTTCTAGCGGAAGGAAGAGATCTCAATCCTTGCTTTGATCGTTCTGGATGGAGGTAGAACCGCTCGAGGAACAGACGCTTGAGCTCGGCCCAAGTGGTAATACCTCCCCGTGGAAGCGTGTTGTCATACCACTCTTTAGCTATTCCCGTCAGTGAGAATGGGAACAGCCTAAGCCTCTTGGCATCTTCAGACATGCCATTATAATTGAATGTGGAGGCTATCATGAGAAAACTCCTCAGGTGAGTATGAGGATTCTCCTTCCCGATCACCCCCTTGAACTGATTCTCGGTAAGCAGCTTGAGAATTCCTAGGGAAATTGAAAAGTTATTCGCCTCAACAGGTGGTAAAGCCACTCCATCGTAGTACCTCTGCGGTTGTGCCGCGAACCTGCCCCGAATTGCCATATTCTGATCTGTGTTCTGGGGCACAGGCTGAGGAACAACAGGTTGTGCTGGTATGTGTTGAACTGGAGGTTGTTGGTACACAGGTGGTTGGTTGTAGATAGGAGGTGGAGGGTACGGGTATGGTTGATAAGGGTATGGTGGGTATGGGTAATGTTGGAATACTGGGTTATTGAAAGGGTTATTTGGGTTTTGTGGGTAAGCAGGGTTATTCTGAGGATTTTGGACAAGATTCTGAGCTGGATTGATAATGTTTTGTGCACCCGGGTTTTGGCTCTGACTATCCCCTAACGGATCTTGGTTCTTACTGGTGTTGCCATCAGTGCCGTCAACCCGGTTCAACCCCTGGTTAAACTCATTCTCGGCATCTTCCAACTCATTAGTGATGTCCTTTGGTTCTTTCCCTAAGTCGGCAGCGTTCATCCTTCTCAAGAAAGCTCGGTTCCTTCTAGCTATTGTCTCAGGGTCCAACGGTATTCTCTCTTCGCTCGTATTGCCTTGTGAGCGTGTTTTCATATACCTGACACACTAGCAAGAAGATCAAAACGCAACTGCCGAATGAATAAAAATAAATAAAAAAAACAGAAAATAATCACTCACTACTAACTACTAAGCTATCGACAAGTCCTATTCAAAAAGCATACAACGCCATCCCCGGCAACGGCGCCATTGACTTGAATGCGAATATACTAACTTCTACTAGTCGCTTACCCGCAAGCGGACGGGTTCACTGAAGTAAGAGTAAGTATAATGGCCAAGTATTATCGAACCCACGAGATGGGGTGTATGCGCGAATAGATCCCTGAAGATCTACGCGTCGTAGTTAATATGAGTGTATGTTTTTGGATTTTTTGAAAAGATTAATTAAAAGACTAAAATAAACTAAGTAAACTTAAATACTGAAGAAATCAAATTAACTAAGGGTTGTGTTCTAATGAGAGATGGTGATGCTTAGGATAGGAATCCCTACGTATACTAACGGAGCAGGTACATAATCAAAATAACTGTGACACACAAGAAATAACCTAAGTCTAAGAATGCAAGGTGAAAGCTCAAGATTCTAAACCCTAATACTTTACCCTAACACTCGACTTCACTAATCTACTAACAAGTTAACAGATTGTGCTTAATTAATGAGACCCTAATTTAACTAAGGTGATGCGGTCGTCCTCCTTCGCTAAACCGGTAAATGAATTAACCCTTTCTAAACCTTCTCGTTAAGACTACTAATTGTTATTGAGTGATGCGGTCGTCCTCTCTCTAACACTTTCATACGAAATTCAAATGTAAAGTTAAGGTTAATTATAAGAATTCATTAATCAAGAGAATTAAAACTCACGTCACGAATTACCCTAATTACGTACCCACATCCTACTTCTACGAGTTCATCCTACCCCAAGCATACAAGGGTTTTAGCCGGACATGGCTTTGACAAACATAAAAGCAATAGAAGAAACAACAAACATAAACATAATGAATTGAACGAAGAAAATAAGAAACATGAACTAGAGTTTTAAAAGAAAATAATTCTAAGAACTGAAATTTAATTAACTAAAACGAAGTTCAAAGCGTTTAAAGTAACTAAGAAACGAAAAGAAACTAAGAATTCGTACGAAAAACCTCAACAAAACGTAAGTAAAGCTTGCTCGTTCTTCTCCTCTTCCTCTCTCTAAAAACTAAGTCTAAAAGTGATTTCTAAAGTTCGGGGTCATTCAAAACGTGTTTGGAAGAGGTATATATAGGCACCAGGTCGAAACGGGATCTCATGGGCCGAAAAACGAAATTTGGCAAATAAGCCTCGGAAGCGCTCGAGCCGTCCCGGTCGAGCGGGGCGCTCGACCCTTTTTGGTCGAATGATTCAATAGGTCGAGCGGGGCGCTCGAGCTGCGTTGCTCGAATGGTTCAAGAGGTCGAGCGGGGCGCTCGAGCTGTGTTGCTCGAATGGTTCAAGAGGTCGAGCGGGGCGCTCGAGCTGTGCCCCTCGAGCGGCAAAAATGTTCTGTTAGTCCGGAGCACTCGACCTACGTTGCTCGAGCGATGGTGCTCGAGTGATGGTGCTCGAATGGGCCCTCCTTCCTTGCAACTAACAATTTTCTTTTCACGTACTAATACCAATCGTATTTCTTCGATATCTTCTCATCCGGGCATCCGTTTGAGTCGATTCAAAGTCCTACGAACTCCGTTTTTCGTCCTCGATTCACCTATGAGTATCAGAGAGACAAATTCATCAATGTATAGAAATAGTACTCATTTGGCTCTAAAAACTCAATAAAATCGACCAAAACTAGGGCGTTTCTAGCTACGAATCATGATAATTTCACGCCTAATCATGTTACATAAACGATAAATATGTGTTACTACACAAAACAAAGCACTTATGATAATCAGCTTAACACCAGAAACAGAGCATTAGCGCGAAAAGAAGAAAATAACACAAAACAACATAGATCTATACTGAAACAAAACAAAAAAAATACAAATCGAGAACAAAAACAACATAAACTTTGTTAGATTTCAAACCACGAACATAAGAATCAAATAGAAACGAAAGATTAGGTAAAAAACCAAGAACATAGGTTTAAAATATTGTATGAGGAAAGAGCGAAGAACTCTACACAGCGACGAAGTACGAACTCTTCAGTACGGGCACTATAAGAAAAATGATCTTTAATGACAGGGATCCTGTCACTATTATTTTTTAATCTAAAAGTCTTTAATGACAGAATAATATTCTTTAATGACAGGCCCTGTCATTAAAGATCATTTTTCTGTCACTAAAATTTTTTAACTAGAGAAGCAATAGTGATAGGATTTTATCATTAAACATCAATTTTCTTGTAGTGGGGATAAACGAACTAGAAAAAACGGCCGTGGAATGAAAACTGATTTTGAAACTGCCGGAGAAAACCATCGATGAAGCGGGAAAAGGAGAGAGAATTGAGCGAGTGAGAGTGGGAGACGAAAAGACGCAGTAAATTTTTAAAATGACGTAAATATAGGGATGGAAACTGCCTTATATATGGACCCAAATTTTGCGGGTCGGGTACCAGGTCGAGGGTTATTCTACGGATCCTGGATCCGTATGATATTTTATATAACAATTTGTGATAATATTATCCCTTAGCAATGAGTTTACCTATCACCTGTTAAGCTTGCCCAATGAAGTAAACGCAACCCTAGTGGTTTTATTAGGGGAATGGAACGGATCCCTACCGGCTCCCAAACTAGTTGGGTGTGCTGGGCAGTTCATATGACACTGTATCAATGCAATTGAAGTTTTTTTTTTTTTTTTTTTAATCACCTGAATGCACCACTTACCGTGAATAAAACAGAATATGAGATATTATTGGAATCAGAAATAAACTACGTTTCTTGAGGCTTTAGTAATTTTTTCTTTCATAGCTTGGTTTCAATATTTTATTAATCTTCTGGAATCAAATCAAATAAAAAGAATCTTAATTTAGAATCAATTCTACTGAAAATTTTAATAAGCAAAAAAAAAAAAAAAAAAAAAAAACTTATTGTAAATTTCACAAAATTTCTTATCCAAATATTTAATTATATCTAATAAAAAAATTATATTAATAAAATTATGTCATCAATTTTAATATTTCAATATTCTAAAATCATAAAAAAAAAAGATAAAATAATTAACTTTTCGTGTCAAAAAAATAATAATTAATTTAAACCACACTAGCTATTCCTAATAATTTTAATATAAAAAATTATTTTTCTACAATTAATTTTAATTTTGTGGTAAAAATATTTAACGAAGCCTAAAAAACGTGACCATTTTCACGTTCTAATAATATCTCAATTTCTATTTTTATTCACCATAAGTGGTGCATTTCAATATCTTCTTTCAATTTTTTTTTTTTTATTTTGCATTGCATTGATACAATATTGATGTGTATAATTGAATGAACTTAATTTGCTTCCTCATTATTGTTGTTTCCTCATATTGATCGATTATGACAAATATATATATGGGTATATTCTATATGGAAATTAGTACATATATATATTTATGGCAAAATATTATATGAAATAGTTCATATTTATGGAACAGGCTTAAATAAATTGTGGTATGAGGTAAACTAATTATGGTACAAATTTAAATAAATTGTAATAAAAACTTAATAAAATGTGGTACGGGTGAATAAGTGGTGGTACGTATTTAAATAAACCGTGTTACGGGATAAATTAGTTTTGCTACAAAATAAATATTTTCTTGTATGTGCTTAAATAAAGTTGTTTACATGTTGATTTAATTCAGAATAAAATTCATACTAGCTCATTAAGTTACAATTTGCAAGTCATTACACAACCAATTATATGATTCTTAACATTTAAAAAAATTAATAAAAATGGTTTGAGGTAAACCAATGGTGGTACACGCTCAAATAAATTTTGGTACAATGTTAATTAATTGTGGTACGAGGTGAACTAATTGTGGTGCAAATTTAAATAAATTGCAATAATAACTTCAGAAGGTGCGGAACGGGTGAATAAATGGTGGTACAGACATAAATATTTGGTTATACATGCTTAAATAAAGTTGTGTATAGGTTGATTTAATTCTATTAAAATTCATGCTAGCTTATTAAATTACAATTCACAGGGCCGCATTATACAATTAATATAATTCACCATATTTGCGTGAATTATTTTGAACCAACATATTACAATTAAAGTTTTAGTCATAAAGTCTACTTATACTTACTATTTATTTTATTTTATATAATTTTTAATTGGAAAGGAATGTCTACAGTTTTATTAATTTTTAATCGGAGAGTAGCTAGAAGAACTGAATCAGATGCAGTGGTTGTGGAGACCATATTTATTGTGAGGTTTGTAAGGGAAGCCAGAGTTATGTGTAAAGGGGATGAAACACACTATTGGAGATAGGGAGACACCTAAGGTTTAATGGTGTTTTATTTAATTATCTGATATCATAAATTTTATTTTTTTTTAATTGTTACATAGGATCAATGTTTTATTCACCGTGAAAAATGCTTATGAGGTTTACAGTATTATTATGGTGTAGTAGATTATAGGATAAAACATAAATATTTGTAAGATATAGGACGAAATTCAAAATTTCAAAGTTAACACTTTACTTTACTTTAACCATATAATGTTCTTTAAATAAACAATTAATATTCTTCGTTACCATTAACTAAATTGGTTATAAGGGGGTAAAATGTATTTTAGGACACTGCAATATGAGTGTTTGTAGAATTAGGGCACCATCTTTACGGGATTGCAGAATTGAGACAAATATCTTTACGAACTTGCAAAATTATGATTTTTTCTTTATAAACTTGCACTTTATGTACTATATGGCCAATTTCGAAATTTTAGGAAGATATTCAATTATATAAATTTAAAATAACTTATTATCATATAGATATTCAAGGAATATTTCAGAAAACATGATGATAAAAGTTATTGTACTATCTATTATTGTAGGACTAATTTTGGATAACACAATATAATTAAAATTGCTTAATTTTTTTGGGCAATCAATTTTAATATTCACCCACGTTTGAATAATTTTAAAATGTACGACCAAAGAACACGTCTCACTTAGAAAAAGTAATAGTAATGGGGTTATCATGGTGCTAAAATAACAATATAGATTGTACCACAAATGAAACCGGGCATACAACAATACATGAGATAAGTTATTATATGTTAGATAATTTTGGATAATGATGGTAGTCATTATAGTATGAACATACATGTTAGTATCTATGAATGGTTTTTTTTTTTTTTTTTTTTAAAACTTGATTGCTTAATCGAAATATTTTGTTTTATTATCGGGTAATTGACACGGAATGTAATGTAGAGGTTACAGTTTGTAAATATTATTTTAGGCCTAATTATTTTAGGATGAATTTTAAACATTTTAAAGGCAACAGACGCCTAGCTATGATATGTTAGATACTTTAGGACCAATTTCGAAATTTAAAAAAGTTATACAACTATATAAATTTTAGAGAATTTATTAGCATCCTAGGAATGTTTTAAAAAACATGTATGCAAGGAGTTCGAATATATTAATGTTAATTATAATGTTGTAACTTGTAAGCAATTATAACAGTTGACAACCCAATACTGCCTCCGTCCCAATTTTGATTATCCATTTCAAAATGACATAATTTTTAATAAATAAATTGTCTATTAATACTTTTGAGTATAAAGTAGCTTTATAGGAATTTTTTATTAATATTTTGAGTATAAAGTAACTTTTTAAGGGTTTGGTTTGAAAAAAGTGGTATTTTTTTTTCCGTTATAGAAAACGGGTAAACAAAAAGGAATCTTCCTTTTTAGGCTTTTGGGTAACAAAATTAGGACAAAGGAAGTATATGTTAGGTCATTATAGGACCAATTTAAAAATACAGGAAGCTATACTATTACATAAATTTAAGAAAATTTAGGTAGTTTAGGACCAATTTCAAAATTTCAGAAAGTTATACAATTATATATATTTAAGAGAATTTATTAGCATCACATGAATGTTTAAAAAATATTATGGTAGAAGTTATTGTATTATGCACTGCTTTAATGGAAGTCATTACAGTATTCATCTAATTCATGACATAAAAATCATAAATATATAATAGCAACAAGTTTTCCTTTTATAGTTTTGGAGGGAATCGTTTTGGGCCATTGATCAGTATTTTGTGAGTTGATCATCACCATCCATTTGTTTTTTTTAATGATTAATTTAATTTGTCTATCAATCAGGAATTAATTTCTCCATTAATATTATCCATTATTGACATAATAATTATATTATGTATCCTATATATACTCTCTCCATTGCAATCTTCATCTTCACAGTTTTCTCTTCTCCTTCTTCTTTTTCATATGTATTTTTAGTTTGCATAGGTGATTATCACTTGATATTCATCTTCATTGTCCAGATTTTTTTTCCTTATGTATTTTTAGTTTGTATAGGTGATTTTCACATGATATTCGAATATATGTAATTCAATTTTTGTGTTGTTTTTATATATTGCTTTTATTGAATGCAAATTGATTTGTACGTTTTCATGGAGATTTGAATGTTTGTTTAAGATTCACCGTGATTTGAAGATTTGAAGGTTTTACAAGATCGCTCGGTGATTTATTGAAGATTCAATTTATTTTATATTCCAATACAACAATACAATTACTCAACACCAATTTGTAGATTTTGTAGATTATTTTTATTAAGTTTCAATTTCATGGATCATTTATATATATTCAATATTTTTATACTAATTTATTGTGTAATTTTTATGAAAAAATTATAAAATTTACAATAAGTTTGTCAAATACATTATTTAATTTTTGATCTTGCTACTTTTTATTCTCTTAAATTCCTGAAATTGCATTCCAATTTTAACAAAGTGTTTTTGAAATTCATGAGTTCGAATACTTTATCAATGAATTTCTTTATTACTACGGAGGCAAAATCATCAAATGTTGAAGGAATGTTTGAGATGACAATTTCAATTTGATAGTATGGATTGGTCACCAATTCTTTTTTATGGCAATAAGGCAGTGGTGATTATAATTTGCTTGGACAAAATAAATTCTCTTTGAGCCTTTTTATATTTGTTTTATTTTATTCTCTTTCAAAAGTTTGATGTACGACTCCATGCATTTTACTATTGGGTTTCATTTTTGTACCAAAATCCCATGAGTGTTAAAACAATTTATTTTGGTAATCGTATTCTTTTTTAAAGCATATTCCAATAATCATAGTGTGTCATAATTATTGTATCTTTATATTTTGATAATGTGCACAAAATATATAATAAAATAAATATTTTATGCATTTGTTTAGATAAAAGTAAAATTTCAACAAAAAAATCCGTATTTTATTAATAATATTTGTCATTTGATTATTATCTTTATTAACTTTCCTTATACATATTTAACCTTTGATAATGATCATCTAAATTAAGAACAAAAAATGTGTTAGACAACACAAATTAATGCACATTCATGTCAAAGTGTTAATGCATCATGTGCAATTTGTACTCCATCCCATCATCTCATGACATGAGACGGTCTCACCCAAGACCTACTCAAATTAAATTATGATTATAAAAGTATTGATGTGTTTTAATTTATGCATTTATGTTAATTATTTAAGTTTCCCACCATAACTTAATGTAAATATAAAGAGAGCACTATGAACCTTCATTTTGAATGATTACATATTACAAAATTAATTACATAAATTCGTAAAGGGTGTTGCTAGATAATGACATAAATGTATGTTTATTCTATGTTTATATTATCCCTTGATAAATCATTTTAATTATTTAATATAATAATAAATATATATTGATTTTACTTTAGTTTGTGAGAGTAAATTATGCAATGAGATTAATGTTGAATCAAATCTTGGTAGTTTGGGGTAGAAGATTAGGCAATAAATTAATGTTGATCAAGGTGATAAATATTGATTATTTGTGATTTTTTTTATGGAGAATAGCTAATAATATAAATATACAAATATATATATATATATATATATATATATATTAATACGAGTAAGATGCAAAATTATAGGAACCTTCATTGGATGATTTTTGTTATCACACATTGACAATAATTCACGTTACAATAATACATAAATTTATATATATTACTTTGAGTTTAGTAATTCAAATAATTACATAGTTTATATTCGTTCTATATTAATATTGGTAAAAAAATCTTACATAACATTTCTTTTAAATTGATTTTTTAATATTATTAATTGATACAACATTATTTTGTACGGTCTTATACATAAAAAAGAATTTAATGAAATTATGAAAGAATTCTAAACTAAACAATTATTTGGCATGTTGGTCAAAATTCCATATATGTCAAATTGTAACAGTAGCTTTTATGCTTTATGGAACAATGTCATTCTCGGTCGTTTTTATAGTGAAATTGGTTCAAACATGAATCATTAAAAGATATTAGTTGATTTCACTAAAGTGTATTAGTTGTTTTCATTGAAGAGTATTAGTTGTTTTCACTAACAAGTCTTAGTTTGTTTTCAATAAACAACTAATACTCTTCAATGAAAACAACTAATATCCTTTTGTGCAAACTTTTTTTTAGTGAAAATAACTAATTTTTTTTATCAGACAAAGAGACTTTTATTTACACTAAAGAAAGAAAAGGGTATCAGTGATACCCAAAGAGTTTGCAATTACAAGGATTATATACTCAACATTTAAAATCATTTTTGGATTTGCTAACCAATCAGAGTAGGAAAAACTAGAACACATCAACCCTTTCGCATAAAATCAACTCCACAACCTAGCTTTAATTTCCTCTACTACCTTAATATCAGAAAAAGGAATGTTGTTAAAAATCAAGGAATTCCACTCTTTTCACAACACCCAAACGATGCACATCCACAAAGAAATTGACACTAATCCCCCCCCCCTTTTTCCCCTCAAAATTGGTCTATAACCGGTCAAATTTTAGTGAAAACAACTAATAAACTTTAATGATTCATGTATGAACCATTTTCAATCTATACTTTGTTTAATTTTAAACATTAGGCTTGATAACGGGAGGGGAATCCCCGAAGGAAATGAGGACGGAGGCGGGGAATTTTTTGCTCCGTAGGCGGGGACGGAGATAGTATTCCCCGCCCCATGGAGACCCGTATTTTTTCATATAATTAATATATTTATATGTATATAATATATAAATTTAAAAGTAAATTATAAATAAATATTTTATAATTTCCTATTCAAATAACTATTTATTCAAAATTACATATATATTTTATTTAATATTATATTATTAGTTCCAAATTATATAATTTTCACTTCAGTATATATGTTAACTAAAAAATTTAGAATTAGAGGCTCTTCAAATTTCTTAAATTAGTTTTTTTACACCAACTTAAACTAATTTTTGTGTATGAATACATTTTTTAATTTAAATATTATTTATATTTTAAAAATGGGTAAAAATAATGATGCGGGGAACGGGGAATTCCCATGGGGACGGGATCCTCGACGGGGCGGGGATGAGGGAACAAAGGTATATTTAAAGTTTTAGACACAAGAAAAAAGTATCAATGACAAACTTTTTCATAACTTTCATGATTTACCATATTAACTCATATATAGAAGAAGAAAATTAAGATTGATGATTTGCATGGTTATGGATGTCACTTTAATTATGTTGGTTTGCTTTATTCAGGCATTCTCCATTTTTATGCCTAATTGTGATGTGAAGTTCATGAAAATGATTATAAGTTCCTAAAATTAATGATAATCAATTGATGATGAGCTCATGTATACGATACTAATCTTAGATGACACAGAATATACTAAAATGTTTTAAATTTTACCAATCTTAATTTTGAGTGTAAACTGGTACTTTTCAGTTAAATATTAACACTTATACATAAGATGTATGTACTTTATATTGAGCATGATTATTTCTTAGTGAAAAGTGTAATAGTTACATACAAGACCAATTCATAACTTGAAATTATATAGTAATACTTAACTTGGTTTATTATACTTTATTATCAAATAATACTCAGTCAAACTCAGATGAATTTACACAAATTTTTTATTTAGACGTCTCACGCAAATTTACTCACTATCTAAATAGAAAATATTAATTTGTGTGCACACGCACAAAATTAAACATATATTTACTTATGTGTCACTACTTTACATCTTTTCTTATTCCACATGTAATTTTAAGGGTGCAAATATGCATGAGGAAGAGGGAGTAATTATTTCATTAACAAAGTATTTATTATACAACATTGTTAACTACATTAGTTGATAATTATAATTTTTGTTCATCCAAGTGTTATTATTATTATCTAACAAAAAAAGCCGATTTCAATCTGCTTAAAAATAATACTCTCATCGTCTAGGAAACACCACATTTTTTTAAGGAAAATGAGTAGGTGGGTGTGAGGTTGAATATTTTTTAATAAAGTAAATTTATTTTGTTAATTTTTATGAGGATATTTTCTTTTTAGAAGTGTGAAAGTAGTTGCGGGGCAGAGGGAATAATTAATATTGTGTTGTTATTTGAACCAATTGAAACATATCAATTTGATTAATTATTCATTAATTTGTCACGTAGGTAAAATATCATTTTCAGATAGAGTAATGTAACCAAATATTAAATTGTAGTTTTTTTTTTTTAAGTTTTAAAAATTTAGATTAAATTGCAATTTGCGAAAATATTGTATTTTTATTTGCAATTAAACCTATAATAAATTTATCAATCATCATAATCAATGCATTAGATCTTGAAAATTTATTGGTACAAATTCTTTGGATTGATAAATATTGTTATTATAATTTAAACATGAAGGATGTTGGATAGTATATTACTCATTTTTCACTAAAAAATAATTATATAGAAGTATAAAAAATAATTATATAGAAGTATGGAAAAGGCAATTTGGTACTTATAAAATCATGTAACACATGATCCATTTTCTAATATAATGCAATTACAATTTTTTGAAATGACGATGTTCATTTTGATTTTTGGCAAACAAAGTGGCTTTTATTTCATGTATAAACAATCTTAGTGCTCCCTTAAGTGTTTCTCCAGAAAGTAAATTTAATCATTTTGAAACTTATTACGAGGATTGAATTTCTCTACATACCATAACATGACACCAATATTACTTTTTTCTCGATCGATTATTTTGTTTGACTTTGGTTCTATAAGTTTAAAAATATATAAAAATCAATAATTTTACTTATATTAGTAGGTGTCATGTCCTGTCATCCTCCACGTGAACGTTTTTTTTTTTCTAAAATTAAATATATGAATTTGGATTGTGGGCATTAGGCTGGGTTTTTTTAAACATGATCAGAATTTATAAATCAAAAAAATATTTTTGCAATAATAAAAAAAATGCCGCATATATTTAAGATATAGTTATAATTATATTACATCTTAAAAAATATAAATTTAAAACAAGTATTGAAAATTCACGCCTAGATTATGTTAAACTAAATTGTAGCGCCTAAAACAAATTAATTGATCCCCGGTCCAATTTCATAGATTACAATCCCATGCAGAAACTCTCGCCCAAAGTCAATTTGCAGCTTAAAATAAGATGGGTTACCGACAATAATGGTGCTCGAAGGAGTGCGAGAGAAGAATAGAGTTTTACCATGCAATGAGGATCTTCCATTGACGGTGGTTGCAGTGTATCAAGAAGATGGAAGGATGTGATTAATATTTTTGTATGTTAGAACTGGGGGTTTAATAAATCATTCATCAAGTTGAGAGAGAGAAATTCGATTTGGGATCCTAACCTAATTTCTCAAATTAACAAAATTACATTTTTGTTTTAGTGATTATACAAATGAATTGTGTTTAGTTTATTTCAAAATTTTAATTTGAAAGTTGAAAATATGGATCTCCGCCGCTAGAGCATCGTCGTCTGGGTTTTGCTAGAAAATTTGGGTCTTCACAATTAGGGTTTAATTTATCTACAAATTCAATGATCAATAGAGTAATTTCAAACTTATATGAACAAAATTAAAATGGTTAATTGATCGGGACTAAAATCAATTTGGTGTCAAGTTATGGGATGTAAAAAACTTTAATCTCATTACGAACATTGTCGTTATATGATATCAGCTGGATTAAAGAAAATTGTTAAGGATTTGGGTTTTTAAGTTAGATTTGTCTTAAATATATTAGTTATGTGTTATTGAATTAATACATATCAAGATTAATTTTTATAATTTTAATACTCCCTCCGTCCCAATTTTGTTTACCCAAAAGCTCAAAAAAGGAAGGGTTTTTTTTTCATTTCCTAAAATGGCAAAAAACAATACCACTTTCCCAAAATCAACCCTAAAAAATCTACTTTATACTAAAAAATATTAATAAACAATTCCTAAAAAACTACTTTATACTCAAAAGTATTAATAAACATTGTTTACTTAAAAATTGTGTCATTTTAAAATGGGTAATCAAAATTGGGACGGAGGGAGTATATTTTTAACTCTAAAATCTTAAAGTGCAAAATTGCCTATTATGCACTTGAATTTTAAATATATTTAAATTCAATTTTTTGTCAATGAAAAATATATTTTTAATAAAATACTAAAGTATTATATATTATTAAATAGAGTTTTTTTATGAGCTATACTTGGTGTATTATTGATCGTCACTTGAGTTATTATTAATGATTGTTGTTTTAGATATTAGTGATAAATCATTGGAGTATCATTTATTATTGTTTAAGTTAGTGTTGCTTATTAATTGTCTCTTAATGAATATAAAAAACAAAATATATGTGTCTTCCATATTTTTGAAAATTAAATAATGTACTTGAGTGCATATTAGAACTATTCTTTTTAAATTCAAGCTAAATTGTAGATGCTTTTCGTAACAAAAATCATGGTATTTTGGTAAAGAATGTGTCACATATCATTTGTATGTCATTATTATAGTATTAATAATTTTATTTTGTATCCCTTTAAAATTACATGTATGTTTAAGTAATAATTATATATATATATATATTTTTTAAAGTGCTAATAGTCCAAACGTTTGTTGATTATGTTAAAAAATTTAAGAAAATCTATTTAGATGTTACAATGTTTTTTTTTTCCAGCTATATATATTTAAATAACAAATTGATTTAATATGAATTATTTTGAAATAAAATTTCTTATAAGTTTAAATTTATTCTAAAATAATTAAATTGTAATTTTTTTATCAATAATATTTAATTTTATAGAAAAAAATTGAAAAAAAGTCTTCCGTGCGTAGCACGGGTAGGCAAAACACTAGTCTACATAAAACACCATTAAGCCTAACTAGTGTGTTTTCCTTTATATAAGACTGCAACTATAAATTAAATAAATGTCTGAGTCAAATGATACGGAACTCCTATGTCAAACCTATATTCTAAATCATGACTCTTCAGAACTCACAAATGAACTATTTTTAAGTGTATTGACTGCTCGAGTCGTAAGCAAAGAAAATGAATTAGAAATTAATAGTCCCAAAATATAAGCACACGTTCGTTTTAAAAAAAAAAGGTAACATAATAATGAATTAGTAATCAAAAGTTGTAGTAATGGCCTAGAAATGCAAATCTCTGATGCATAACATTAGCAACGTGTTGGTAAAACGTTTACACTAACTAACTGTTTTTTAATAGAAAATTTCAATCACATAAACTCAGTCATTAATATAATAATATTAAATTTGGAATTGAGGATTAATTCACAATTAATTCTAAAAAGGGTGCGGCTATTAACACCCACAAAAATACTTTGTTCACCCACTACTAAATTAACCAATCATATATGTAATACCCCGTCCCGTTTTATACCTTTTATTTTGCTAGAAACCTTAATTATATAATATTATATTATTATTATCTTTGTTTCTTTTAATTTTATTATTTTGTGTGCTACTGTGTAATTTAAATATATACACTATTTCAAATTCCCAAGTTCGAAGAAAGAAATCGAATATTTCAAACGGATAAGGGACTACGAGAAATTAATTATTCAAAGTTTAAAATTATGTTTTCGGTCCGTATAATTTATTGAGAATAATTAAAATACAAGAAAATATTAATTAAGTTTTAAAACTGTATTAATTTTCAATTCGGGATTAATCTCGTGAACCAAAATGATCCCTGAACCGTATCAAGTGGGAACGAAAATATCCGAATTAAAGGGGGTTAATCCCTGCCCACATGAATTAATATCCTTTTTATTTAAATTAATTAAAGAATTAATTACATCCACATATTATTTCATTCTTTAAAATTAATTATTAATTAAAAGTATAATTTTCTTTATAAAATAACACACGTCTCTTTCTTTTTCTCTGTTATCCAATTCACATAATTTCCAAACTTCACTCATACGCGTTTTCCCGTCTCCCTCCTCTGCTTCTCTTCCAACCACCACCGCCCTTCTGCCTCTTCGCTCCTCCTCCCTCCGCCGCTCTTTCTTCACGCCGATCGGCCGACGCCCTTCCCCTCTCTCCGCCGTGCGACGCCCGCCTCGCTCTGTTCCCTACAGCGGAGCGCCGCCCACCGCTGCGCCGAGCGACGCCCTCCGCCGTCGTCCCTGGAACCACCGTCAGTCGGCCGCCACCCCGCAAACGCTGCCTCGCCTCTGATCAGTGTCGCCAGCGCCGCCTCTGAGCATCCCCAACCTCCAATCGGTCGTCGCCCACTCGACGCTGCCGCCTTGCACCGCCTCCTCAGCCAATCGCGCCGCCTCTGGTTTCCAGCCGCAAGCGCCGCCGTGAATCGCCGCCATCCGTCCTTTGATTCTTTTAAGTGAGTCCCTTTTTCTATTCATTTTACGGATGGTTCAAATTCACAACTTCTTCAATTAAATTCCCGACTCACGATTCATCCCTTTTTTATGTAATTGAGATGCCGTCGTATCCTTCGTATTTTCCGATGAAGCCGTAAGATGAACCGCTGCCTGTTTGATTTTGGAGGGATCGAGACGACGCTGTTAGGCCGCCCGATTAACCGAACGAATCCTTATACGACGCCGTTAGGCCGTCCGTTTACCCCCACGAATCGAACCGGAATTCGTAAGATTTCTAGCCTCCTTCTCCCTATTCTCTTCTAACTTTCGGAATTTGGGATGAGGCCTAAACTTTGTAGATTTTATGGAGAGGAAAAGAGTACTTTTAATTTGGTTCGGGTTAGTGCAGGTAGGATTGTGTTATTGATGATTTTCCTTACTGGTGTTATTGAGATAGTGGTTTAGTATTATTGTTTTAGTTGTTTAGTATGGTTGATATAGTTGTCTAAGTATTATTAGATTGATTGGATTAGTATTATTAGATGAATTATTTTGGTATTATTGAATTAGCTGTTTTGTATCATTGAAATTGTTGTATAGTGTTATTGGATTAGTTGGATGATATTATTAGAATGGATGAATTAGTATTGTTGTTTTAGTTGAAGAGTATTTTTGGATTATTATTTTTGAATTAGTTGATTGATGATGAAATTAGTTATTAGTAATATTAGTTGAGTTTTTGGAGACAAAGGGAAACTCGTCTTCCCCTTGTGCGATTGTTAGAGAATTAGGAACGAAAAGATAAGTCGTTTAATATTTAAAAATTATAACAATTGAAAAAGGAGTATTTTGGAAAAAAATAATATAATTCCTTTATTTTAGAAGTATTACTAAAGTTAGAAAAGAAAAATACTTTTTATAAACTATATTAGCTATAATATAAATTTTCTTAGAAAAGTCAAATTATTAAGAAGTTTTTATAAAATATGAATTCTTATATTTTTCTTTCTTAAAGGGCCTTTGTTAATGACACCCCTGAATTCAGTAAATACACCCCCTTGTTACACACTGCTTTCAGCAAATACACCCCCCTAATACACCTCCTCTTAAAAAGGGGTGTACTTATCAATTTGAAATCAACCTTTAGGGGTTTTAGCTTTCGATAAGTTTTCTAAAGACAACGATCTACTCAATCCTCGAGTTTCACACCTTTAAGCTTTTCAAATTCAAAAGTCAATCTTTTAATCGGAATACTCCTTATTAGGATTCTGTACTTTTTGGGACACGCACGAAGGACTCGACCGTCTGCATACACAATATTCTCGGGACTCGAAATAATCAGGTGGGTGATGATCGGTTGATCGATCTGCTAATAATACGCTGTGCTGGTACACTCTGAACTCGACTAAATCAATCTAAAACAACTAATCCAACATAAATGTACACCCTATTTTATAACTGCTTGTATTATGTGATATAATTATATATATCTTACATGGATGGTTTGTGTTTGTTGATTATATGAACTGATGACGATTGCATGATATAAGGGCATTTTGTGAGCATGAATCTGTTTAAGTATGAATTATGTGAATTCTCCCCACAATTTGAAATGACAGTTTTTATGGGAAAGAGGAAAGCGAGTAATCATTGATTTGTTTTGTTTGTGGATTGACACGTACGGCCATGAGTGATAATAGGTCAGATTCATGGTCGCTGATATTATTTGTGGTGGCCATGAGTGATAATAATTATTCAGATTCATGGTCACATGAATGAATGAATGGATGGATTTGTTGGTGAGAAATGGTTTGGGGGAGATTTACTATATATGAAAAATGATTTTGGCAGATTGGGCCGATACGTGAAAATGGTTTTGGGCTTTGCCCCTTAATGTGAATCAACTTGTGATATTTCAATTATATGATGTGAAACCTGCTATGCCCAATTAATCATTACGTGATCTTGTTACTTCTGTGATATATGTTATTCATAGTTATATGTCAACTGCTTAAATTAATTAATTACTTTATTAATGAGTATAATTTAATATACTTCGGATTTACCAATCCCATGACGTTGCAAATCACCCATACGTGAGAATTCAAATCTCACGCCCCCCCCCCCCTTTTTACAACCCTTGCAGATTATGATTTCGCGGAGCAAGGACAGTAATAGAGACGACACGGAGTTCCCCACTTAAATAAAATGATATTATTGATATTAAGCTTTATATATGTGTGTGAGATATATTATAATATTATTCTACTCATTTCTTCCGCTGCATAAAACTCATCTCTGATTTTATCCCTTTTTATATCAAAAATTTTATAGTTCGTATTTTTAGTCACAAGTGGCACCTCGAATCTGAGATATTTATGTGTTTTGGATTCGGGGCGTTACAGGTGGTATCAGAGCTTAGGTTCAAACTTTCGGACCTAAACTCAAAATCATTGTTTTCATCAAACCAAAATTCTTTTTCTTTAATTAAAATTTTCTTATCATGTAAGTATAGATCACTAATTAAATCACTTGAGGGGAAATGTGTCTCCTATTACCGTCAAAAGCTCCTCGAAGGTATGTTCTTATTTTATTATAAAAAATTTCTTATGGTGTATGAACTTGCGATAAGTTGACTTTCATAACAAAACCACAATCAAAAGATCGAGAACTCAAAACAACACCTACGTGGTGTATAAAGAACCCCAAAATATCGTTAATATTCCTATTGAAATGTGGATAATTAGTGAATTGCATGAAATGAATATATTTTGTTTAAAGTTTATAAATTTCATAAATGTTGTTATATGACTATTTGAACTATGTGTTTTAATTGTTTAAATTATATTTCTGCATAGCTAAAATTTTGACTAGAAATTTCCTTTCCATGTTAGAATCCACCTAAGATAGTAGTAGCTCGGTACCTAGGAAACTTATTTTTTAGATATGACGTAAGTAGACTGACCTACATAGAAGTCGAGACTTTTATGTGTTATGAAATTGCTACTTGGCAATGCGTGTTACTTGCTGTATATTAACTGTTATATTTTATCTGATTATTGTTAAATGACACGTCACTGGTTTCTATTATACGGTGCGAATGTAATCACTGTATCATTGGTGGCCATAGTGCGTTGCGGTGAACTACGTACTCACGTGTATTTCAGTACTAGCGTTGTGTTGATTACATAATTCGATTTTGTTTTTATAAATTTTCTCATACCTATATGACGTAGTAATATTATTCTTTTCTCTCTAGAACCACCCCTAGAATGGCACCAGGACGTAGACGTGGACGACCCCGTGTTAACCGTATCCCAGCCCCAGGAAATCCTATAGACCCACCTCCTCAGGCTGAACCTGAACCACCCCAGCAGGGCGCACCTGTGAACGATATTGCAACAGAAATACTAATCTCCCTCCAGAACTACATACAGCAACAAGCTCCACCACCTCCTCCACCACTGTATGAGCCTATGCCACAGATAACACCAAGGATGAATGACTTTGTTGAACGATTTCGACGACTGCAGCCACCTAGACTGAATGGTAGAGAAAGCCCTTTCGAGACTGAAGAATGGATAGCCGGATTGGAACGTATTTTTCGACATATGGTGCTAACTGATGTGCAGAGAGTCTCATGTGCACAATTCCAATTGGTGGAAGACGCAGCTCAATGGTGGGAATCTTATGAGCGGACTATGGATGAAGAGGAGAGACAAGCCCTTACTTGGGAGGATTTCAAGAAAGCTGTGCTAGATCGGTACTTTCCACGAGTACTAAGAGATCGGAAGGAACAAGAATTTGTTATTCTTCGACAGGGAACTCTCTCGGTGATAGAGTACGAGCGAAGATTCAATCAGTTATCCCGTTATGCTCCACATCTGGTGGACAATGATGATAGAAAAGCCCGGAGGTTTGAACAGGGTCTGAGGCCCGAAATAGCAGGAATTGTGATAGGCCTTCAAGTGCCGAGCTATGGAGGAGTTTTTCATCGAGCACTGCTAGTCTCGATCAGTCAGGATTTGGAGTACAAACAGACTTCGACGATGGTCCCCGTTGATCACAATTGGCAACCAAACTTCAAGAGGAATTCAGTTCCACAACCTAGGGAGGACGACTACAATGTTCCTCGAGATATTCCAAACTGTCCAAGATGTAGGAAAAGACATTGGGGACAATGCAACCAGGGTAGAATAACTTGTTTCCGATGCAACCAACCAGGCCACAAGAGGAATGAATGCACTCTACCATCAAATCCCAACTACCAACCAATTAACAACAGCCAGTACTACCCGCAGCAAGCGGATGACTACCAGACTTACCACCCACCTGCACCCAACAATCGTCAGTTAGGGCCACCAGTCAGAATTCCACCTCACCAAGGTCAGAAGTGGTCAGGACACGTGAATGCTATTCTTGAAGAAGGGGAAAACAGTAGAGGACAACTCCGATTGAAAGGACCTGAACATCCCGTATAGATATTGAGCAGAATCGGGGTTAAGACTAGAAAAAAAAAATATATATATATATACATATAGATACTGCTTAAAATAAGTGTTAAGGTTTAGCCGAACAATACCTAAGCAATACCTAGAAGTCGAATTTCGGGGACGAAATTCCCGTTAAGGGGGTGAGGATGTAATACCCCGTCCCGTTTTATACCTTTTATTTTGCTAGAAACCTTAATTATATAATATTATATTATTATTATCTTTGTTTCTTTTAATTTTATTATTTTGTGTGCTACTGTGTAATTTAAATATATACACTATTTCAAATTCCCAAGTTCGAAGAAAGAAATCGAATATTTCAAACGGATAAGGGACTACGAGAAATTAATTATTCAAAGTTTAAAATTATGTTTTCGGTCCGTATAATTTATTGAGAATAATTAAAATACAAGAAAATATTAATTAAGTTTTAAAACTGTATTAATTTTCAATTCGGGATTAATCTCGCGAACCAAAATGATCCCTGAACCGTATCAAGTGGGAACGAAAATATCCGAATTAAAGGGGGTTAATCCCTGCCCACATGAATTAATATCCTTTTTATTTAAATTAATTAAAGAATTAATTACATCCACATATTATTTCATTCTTTAAAATTAATTATTAATTAAAAGTATAATTTTCTTTATAAAATAACACACGTCTCTTTCTTTTTCTCTGTTATCCAATTCACATAATTTCCAAACTTCACTCATACGCGTTTTCCCGTCTCCCTCCTCTGCTTCTCTTCCAACCACCACCGCCCTTCTGCCTCTTCGCTCCTCCTCCCTCCGCCGCCCTTTCTTCACGCCGATCGGCCGACGCCCTTCCCCTCTCTCCGCCGTGCGACGCCCGCCTCGCTCTGTTCCCTACAGCGGAGTGCCGCCCACCGCTGCGCCGAGCGACGCCCTCCGCCGTCGTCCCTGGAACCACCGTCAGTCGGCCGCCACCCCGCAAACGCTGCCTCGCCTCTGATCAGTGTCGCCAGCGCCGCCTCTGAGCATCCCCAACCTCCAATCGGCCGTCGCCCACTCGACGCTGCCGCCTTGCACCGCCTCCTCAGCCAATCGCGCCGCCTCTGGTTTCCAGCCGCAAGCGCCGCCGTGAATCGCCGCCATCCGTCCTTTGATTCTTTTAAGTGAGTCCCTTTTTCTATTCATTTTACGGATGGTTCAAATTCACAACTTCTTCAATTAAATTCCCGACTCACGATTTATCCCTTTTTTATGTAATTGAGATGCCGCCGTATCCTTCGTATTTTCCGATGAAGCCGTAAGATGAACCGCTGCCCGTTTGATTTTGGAGGGATCGAGACGACGCCGTTAGGCCGTCCGTTTACCCCCACGAATCGAACCGGAATTCGTAAGATTTCTAGCCTCCTTCTCCCTATTCTCTTCTAACTTTCGGAATTTGGGATGAGGCCTAAACTTTGTAAATTTTATGGAGAGGAAAAGAGTACTTTTAATTTGGTTCGGGTTAGTGCAGGTAGGATTGTGTTATTGATGATTTTCCTTACTGGTGTTATTGAGATAGTGGTTTAGTATTATTGTTTTAGTTGTTTAGTATGGTTGATATAGTTGTCTAAGTATTATTAGATTGATTGGATTAGTATTATTAGATGAATTACTTTGGTATTATTGAATTAGCTGTTTTGTATCATTGAAATTGTTGTATAGTGTTATTGGATTAGTTGGATGATATTATTAGAATGGATGAATTAGTATTGTTGTTTTAGTTGAAGAGTATTTTTGGATTATTATTTTTGAATTAGCTGATTGATGATGAAATTAGTTATTAGTAATATTAGTTGAGTTTTTGGAGACAAAGGGAAACTCGTCTTCCCCTTGTGCGATTGTTAGAGAATTAGGAACGAAAAGATAAGTCGTTTAATATTTAAAATTTATAACAATTGAAAAAGGAGTATTTTGGAAAAAATTAATATAATTCCTTTATTTTAGAAGTATTACTAAAGTTAGAAAAGAAAAATACTTTTTATAAACTATATTAGCTATAATATAAATTTTCTTAGAAAAGTCAAATTATTAAGAAGTTTTTATAAAATATGAATTCTTATATTTTTCTTTCTTAAAGGGCCTTTGTTAAGGACACCCCTGAATTCAGTAAATACACCCCCTTGTTACACACTGCTTTCAGCAAATACACCCCCCTAATACACCTCCTCTTAAAAAGGGGTGTACTTATCAATTTGAAATCAACCTTTAGGAGTTTTAGCTTTCGATAAGTTTTCTAAAGACAACGATCTACTCAATCCTCGAGTTTCACACCTTTAAGCTTTTCAAATTCAAAAGTCAATCTTTTAATCGGAATACTCCTTATTAGGATTCTGTACTTTTCGGGACACGCACGAAGGACTCGACCGTCTGCATACACAATATTCTCGGGACTCGAAACAATCAGGTGGGTGATGATCGGTTGATCGATCTGCTAATAATACGCTGTGCTGGTACACTCTGAACTCGACTAAATCAATCTAAAACAACTAATCCAACATAAATGTACACCCTATTTTATAACTGCTTGTATTATGTGATATAATTATATATATCTTACATGGATGGTTTGTGTTTGTTGATTATATGAACTGATGACGATTGCATGATATAAGGGCATTTTGTGAGCATGAATCTGTTTAAGTATGAATTATGTGAATTCTCCCCACAATTTGAAATGACAGTTTTTATGGGAAAGAGGAAAGCGAGTAATCATTGATTTGTTTTGTTTGTGGATTGACACGTACGGCCATGAGTGATAATAGGTCAGATTCATGGTCGCTGATATTATTTGTGGTGGCCATGAGTGATAATAATTATTCAGATTCATGGTCACATGAATGAATGAATGGATGGATTTGTTGGTGAGAAATGGTTTAGGGGAGATTTACTATATATGAAAAATGATTTTGGCAGATTGGGCCGATACGTGAAAATGGTTTTGGGCTTTGCCCCTTAATGTGAATCAACTTGTGATATTTCAATTATATGATGTGAAACCTGCTATGCCCAATTAATCATTACGTGATCTTGTTACTTCTGTGATATATGTTATTCATAGTTATATGTCAACTGCTTAAATTAATTAATTACTTTATTAATGAGTATAATTTAATATACTTCGGATTTACCAATCCCATGACGTTGCAAATCACCCATACGTGAGAATTCAAATCTCACGCCCCCCCCCCCCCTTTTTACAACCCTTGCAGATTATGATTTCGCGGAGCAAGGACAGTAATAGAGACGACACGGAGTTCCCCACTTAAATAAAATGATACTATTGATATTAAGCTTTATATATGTGTGTGAGATATATTATAATATTATTCTACTCATTTCTTCCGCTGCATAAAACTCATCTCTGATTTTATCCCTTTTTATATCAAAAATTTTATAGTTCGTATTTTTAGTCACAAGTGGCACCTCGAATCTGAGATATTTATGTGTTTTGGATTCGGGGCGTTACAATATATTTTACTTATTTTGCTTAATGTACCCCTTAAAATTTACAACTATAACATTAATATAATATTTAGATCATTCACTAAATATACACATCGGCTAATTTAAAATTAAAAAAATAGCACACGAGCACTTTCAATTTTTTTTTACAATGTCGACCCCATAAACCACCATCACCAATCCCATTTTCTTTAAAAAGACTCAATTCCTTTTATTTTTTCATGGTGTACAAATTTATAGAAGAAAAAAAATATTTTAATCTCATTTAAAATGTGTTTCTATGATTTATATTTTCACGATTATACTCTTTTTTTTCTTTTCTTCTTTAGTGGTGTAATTTTGTGCGCAAAAGTAGAAAATTTTACGTGAATTCTGAGATTTTAGGTGAATACCGAAAGTTTGAGTGTTTAATAAATTTAATGTTTATTTTTTATAAGGGTTAATTGCAAATAAAATCACCACTTTTTCGCAAATTGCAATCTAATCTAAACTTTTGAATCGTTGCAAATAAAACTTCAACTTAATTTTTTTTAGCAATAACCGAATGACATATTTCAATTTGTCCGAAAATGATGATTTATTATGTGTTGTCATTCGAACCAATCTAAACATATTAATACAACTAATTATTCATTGTCAAGTAAGTGAAACACCACTTCCGGGCAACAACAAAACTTATTTGTTGGTTTGAAATGCAACTTAATGTTAAGTTGGGGTTTTATTTGCAACGATTCAAAAGTTTAGATTAGATTGCAATTTGCGAAAAGGTTGTGATTTTATTTGCAATTAACTCTTTTTATAAAGGGTATGTTGGTATTTTTTTTTTTATTAAACATATTCACTTTAAAAAAATAGGTGGGGGAACAAAGCATTTTTATGTGGGTGAATAACAACACCTTTCTAAAATTATATTTTCAATATATTCAAAACCACAAAAATATGGAAATTTAGACATCAGAATTTAAAGCATGGAGGCAAGAACAATATTATAGCAATCTGCTTAGGCAAGAACTTTTATATGATGTTAACATAATGTAATAAGTGAAAATTCATAAATTGCATGTATATAGAAACTTGGAAGAAGGTAAACTTCTATAATTAAAACACAGAATTAACCGAGTTTCTAAAATGAGGATTATATCTTGGAGACCATAATTAAATCAAATTAAATTTACACCAATTAAATTAAACACTAATAATGAGACTTAAACACAATTTATTATATTAAATTGTATGGGGCAAAATTTGGGAAGTTAGTGATATTTTTGCCAATAAAAACATGAAAGCGGCGTATAAAAAGAAAAATACCAATTTTAATAAAATAAAAAAAAGATTTTTTATCCACTTCCTTTAAAAATAAAATTCTACCCATTTTAATATTAAAATACACCTAGTCTATAAAAAAAAAGGCCACATGACCCGCTTTCATATCCGGCCTCCTCATCACATAATAAATTATTAAATGCTAGAATTTTATTAAATATAATCATAAATCATATTTTAGTAAATGATAAATATTAAAAAAAATTATGCATGCAATTATAACAATGAAATACAGACTTGATTTCTCCTGTTAAGTCCTCAAAATGACATAATTCTAAGTGCACTATTGTGACCCAACAACGCTTGTATAAAGAAAAAGTGTGCGTCCAGAATTTTTGAGATAAGATGAGTTTATGAATCGAAAGTTGAGGCTCTAAATGTTTATGAATTTTTAACAATATATTGATTTGATGATTGAAATTCAGAAAATTAACATAGTGCAGACAAAAGTATATTCAATTGTTGATATATTTTCCTAATACACAGTCACGACGACCGGAAGAAGTATCGGAACGTGCCACGATGGTTCACGCAAATTACAATACGAAACAATTACGACGCAGTCCGGCCCTTTTTCTTTAAGTTGATCGATCATATAGCAGTAAATAAATATTTGTTATTCCAACATCTGATAGAGGAAATGATCATCACAATTTCACTACGGTGCAACATGTATCCAAAACGAAAACATCAAAGACAACAAACAAAGACAACAATTAAACAATAAAATTCCATTATAATTTGCAAGGGAATAAAAACGTTACATCCAATTTCGCCGGCACAAGACACCCGACGAACAATCCTATCCTACAAGTATAGACGAATAATGAAAAATAATAAAAAAAATACAACATGGTATGCTCGATCGAATGATCATCCGGACACAAATCACCGGAAAGACACCCAAAATGAATAGCGAACGTAGAGAATTAATTACACAGCCGGAATTGATACAACGGAAAAACAATCGGACGGTAGGAAAAAAAGGGAAAGAAAATGGGAGGAGAGAACCAAGGGCGAAAATGAGAATGACAAATGAACAAATTTATAGAAAAAATTGACAATGATCAACGGTTAAAATGAAACATGAAATAAATCAATGATTAAGATGATTGGACACCTCAACGTTTTCTAGCCTTTTTATGGTCTATTCATGAGCAACTCAAAAGAGAAGTTGAAACGCGCTTAAATGCGCTTTAAACTATTTCCCCTCGCTATGCCGTAAGTGATGTTCGAAATGACAGTTGTTAGGTCCTTTGTAGTTCACTTGTTACGCCAGGAATCTCTCATTGAGGAGCCAAGAATGTTGGAATGAGTAAATTTGAAGAGTGTCAAATAGGCATTTTTGGCTGGATTGAATTATCATTAAGTGGGATATAAAAATCATGGATATCTCAATCACATTAACACTAATAACCGATTAACTTCCTCAAATTTTCAAGGTCGAAACGGCATAAATTTGTAAGGTACGGTTGGTATAGGTGGTACACACAAGAAAGGTAAAAACTTGCCCGGAAAAAGAAGGGCAAATTGTCTTTTTGGACACTATCTTATGGGTGTTTGCAAAATTAGGACACTTTATTTAGGGGCTTGCAAAATTGGAACACTCTTTACGGGCTTATAGAATTAGGACATTATCTTTACAAACTATCTTTTAATTTTAACAAATTTAGGCCAAAATTTTATAATTTCCAAGCCAACTGGACACATCATTATCGGACTTTATTTGACCAGCATTTTATAAATTTAGCCTAAATTTATCAAACATAAATGATAGAGTCCTAATTTTGCAGACCAGAAAAGATAGTTAAACACAAAATAGTCTATCTATCATCATCATATAAACATATCATATAATCAAAAAAATAATATAATAATAATAATAATATAATACACCAATCTCTTTCCATTTTCATTTTTCCACTCTTTTTTTTCTGGCCGTTGATTCAGTATTGGATTGGATGATCAATCCCAGCCATTAAATTCAATGATGGTAAATTTGACAATTTCCTATTCTCCATCTTGATCCTCCAATTTATTGTTCCTATCAAAATTAATTGTTCCATGAATTTAGCAAACGTTATTTAATTTGACATCAATTGAGATTTAGTCTTGTGAATTTTGTTGAGTTTTTTATCTGTTTCGATTTGTTTGGAATTTATTTTTGTTGGATTTGATTTACTATGCGATTACGTATAATTTGTTCATGTTCTCCGCCGACTTGAGATGATTTGTTCAACGGGATTGCTTGTAGGAAAATAAAATCAGCAACATTTTGTTGGGTCATTGGTGATTTGCCATTTATTTGGTTTTCTTCCAAAATTTGTTGGTCTCTTCGCATTCCTTTCTAGATTACGGCGTTGTCTATTTGGTCAATGGAATAACAAACTGCCAATGTTGCTTTGGGTCAATCTGCTTGGGCAAGCTTTGTCGATTAGTTGGACAAAACATTCTCTCTAGTCCTTATTTTTATAAAAAAAAAAATGTTGTAGGTATAGATTAGTTCATCAAGCCCCCAAATACTCCAAGTTTCCTTATAACTCTCATAATTCTTTCCCAAAGGGAATCGAACCCACCTGGTTAATTAATGTAATTATACTGTTTCTCATAATATTGTGTCCATGTAATTATATTAGTATTTTATTTATTATTTATGTAAAAGTAAAACTTTTACTAAAAAAATCTATGTTTGATGGATAATATTTTGACCAAACACTTATTAGTCAAACATTTTAGCAATTTATAAGTTACTTATAAACTCTTAAAATAACTTATAAGAGAGTAATTCTCTTATACACTTAGTGTATAGTGCATTTACTCAACAATTGAGATTGTTTACACTAAAAAACATGATTTGGTTACATTGAAAAGTATGGTTAAATTACACTGAAAAATTTATGTTTAAAGTGTAAATTTTTCAGTGTAATCTAACCGAACTTTTCGGTATAACTAGCATACAATTTTTAATATAAACAATCCCAACTATTGAATGAGTGTACCGTGAACCAGGTGCATATGAGGGTGTGCCCTTATAAAATATTACGGTTTATAAGATGTTTTAAAATAAGTTTACCCAAACCATCTCTAAATTTCTTATGTTATATTTTCAGCGTAGAGTTTGAGCACTCACTCATAGTCACCGGCGCTTAATATTATTTAACACATGGCACTTTAATATTCATATTAATTTAATGACTCACTTTATAAAAATATAAATTATATTCATCATACTGAAAAAATATTCTCTAAATTAATAAATTATTGATTTGTAGATAAACTATTACATCTCTAAAATAATAAATAATAAATTTTCCAGGTCCGACATTATAAATTAGGTTTTGCCGTAAAGATTTTCGGCAGTTTAAGAAAACACATTATTATGTTTTAATTCCACATAAACTCATAAAGTAAATATACAAATAAAAGAAGACAAAAAGCATTCAAGCAATTAAAGATCAAAAGAAGCAAAGATTAATATAAAAGTTCATTATTATTTATAAACAGCAAACCTCCCTAGTTTGCAAAAACCAAGAGATTTTCAAGTTTTTATGCTGGCCTATTAGCAACACATTCTGGGCCTTGTCCCTTGCCCAAAACTACCCCTAGCTACTGTGCTATTTCTGTGCAGCACATTCTACTTGGGCCGGATCCTCCTTGTTTTTCAACTCCCAACTACTCGGGTTCACAAACGCCGACTCGGCCAATTCTATGGCACGTGCAAGAGCAGCTGCTTTGCGCTCACACTCGGTCTGCTCGTCCTCCGGACGACTATCCGCCACAATACCAGCACCAGCTTGCACGTGTGCTATCCACTCCTTGCGGTTCTCCCCATCCTTGTACAAATACATGGTGTCGTACCGAGCTGTGGTTGGGAACACTATGGTCCGTAGAGCTAGAGCGATGTCCAGATCTCCCGAAAATGAAATGCCTCCGAAGCCACCGCTGTATGGCCCCCTTCTCGTAGGCTCGAATTGGTCGATCAATTCCATAGCCTTAACCTGAATTGTAAAGCAAAAGTGAAACATTAATCTAATTGACATTATATAAATGAAAGCACATGTATATATATCTGGAAATAATTTACTTGATTGCTATTAGAACAGGTTATTTACCACATGCATATAGTTTGAGGAGGACGTGATATTTTTTAATATCTTTGTGATACTCACCTTTCAAAAGTATCACAAAAACCTGCAGATGGGTCACGTCTAATACAAGTTTTTGTGTAGTTTGAAAGGGATCCCAGACAACAATTTATGCGATTATAGACGAAGGACAAGGAGAGAAAATTTCAGCATTATTGCTTTCCACAATTTATTCAAGATCAGTTGGTATTAGATTTAGTGTTACCTTAGGTGCACCACTGACTGTTCCAACAGGCAATGCAGCACGCAGTGCATCCCATCCCGTGAGATCATCGAGCAATTCTCCTGTAACCTGGAACCGTAATTTAAAGAAGATAGATATAATTCTAAAGCTTCAGATTGTGTAAAATAGTAAACATTGAATTAACATACAAGTCAAAAAAACTTTGTTGCTTATAGGACAGAAGGCAAATGATCATAAACTATTGTTGCTTCTAAAGGAATTCGCGACGAAAAAACCAAACAACTATTTCCTTTTTGAACTACAATAAAAATACTTCTTTTTTTTCTTTTCAACATTCATTTAAGAATTTTGAGATAGCAAATTATTTTCCAACAGGGCTATTCAAGTGTCTACTGAAAATGCATTCTTACCGTAGAGCTAATGTGCATAACATGTGAGTATCGTTCGATGTTCATCAGCTTTTCCACACAGACAGAACCAGGTTTTGCTACCTGTATCAAATACCGACAAAATGCTGAATAAATTTATTGGTAAGTAAGAAATAGAATGGCATAATGACATCATAATTAAGAGACAAATTTGTTCCCGGATATTCAGCCAGGAAGCCACAATAACGACAAGGATGGAACTGCATTACCTAGGAATCTTTTCTGTTACGTCAGTGAAGAAAAAAATTACAAAAATCAAGGGCTTCTTTTTGGAACATTTTTAATAAATCTCAGAGAGTTTAAAATTTGGCTTTTTCGAAAAGTTAAAAAAATCTTCTTACATATACTCCCTATGAGAACCTAGGTATAGTTTCCTTTTTAAACTACTCATGTCTGGATATATGTTGAGTAATTATGAAATACCATCATTAATTCCTCCTAATGATGGGATCGTAAGAGCTACATAAAAACAATGGATCTATCATCTTAGATCCCCAAATATACTAAAATATTAGCATGCAACTTATTTTGGGAAAGATGAAAGTTCACAAAGTGAACATTAGTAGAGTAAACAAATTTAACTTCACAGTAATTCAAACAGAAATAGGAACTGCATTCAAGCAATGCGGTAATAGATAGAAAAATTGAGTATAAAGTTCTTAGCAATTAAAGATTTTACTTGTTAGGAAAACTGATAAGATGATTGCATGAAGAGCTGAGCAAGTAGATATAATGCACCAAACTCATAATTTTTTTCACAAGAAAGTATGATTATACCTTTCCAACGTCATTCCTGCCCAAATCAACTAACATAATATGCTCTGCACGTTGCTTTTCATCCGTCAGCAGATCCATCTCGAACTTATCATCCTCAGCGATCGTCTTTCCTCTTCTATTTGTCCCAGCCAAAGGTCTATTAACAATCTTTTTCTGTCAAGAAGAGTAATATGCAAAATGAGCACATCATCAAAGAGAAACCTCAAATAAATCGAATTAGAAAACTAGAAATAAGACTTTACTTTATTAACACGAACTAGGATTTCTGGGCTTGAAGCAACCAGAATACAACCTCTAGCCTGCACATAACTCATGTATGGACTGGGATTCACAACTCTCAAAGCTCTGTAAACTTCAAAAGGGTCAGCAAAAGTCCTTTTTTCAAAGCGTTGACTCAGAACAATCTGAAAGATATCTCCTGCCAAAATATGTTCTTTCGCATCCAAAACGTTCTTCATGTATTGCTCCTTTGTCATATTGCTTTCTAAAGGTTGCCCAAACTCACGAGTTGATAAATCAACGTGTGCTGCAGGTAGTCGAGGCCTAACAAATGGAGTTAAAAAGATGCATTAGCATATATAATGGCATTGCTCACATTATATATGAGACTTGATACTCTTGCAAATTTTTATAATACTCAAGTTCTAAAAGTATAAGAAAAACACGCAAAAGTATCAGTCTCATACAAGTTATTGTGTTAAAAGTAATACTTACGGATTGATGTCAAATACTTTAGCAACTAATGTATCCAAGCGTTTAATGCCATCATTGAATGCATCTTTAGCCGATGAATACTTATCTAACCGCACCCAATGAATGGCATGCACTCTCTGAGATTAAAAAAAAGAGCAGCTATTGTTTATTGATCTAGTTTACGAATTGTAAGGATAACAAACCAGGCAAAGGTTTACATCATATTCCGTATCATTGGCCAATGTACCTTGTCTACATGATCAAAAACTATAACATCATCATACAGCCCAAGATGAATATCGGGCAGATTTCGATCATCTATTGGTGCACTTGAGAATGGCAGCTTTTTTGGTTCGGCATAACGAACTGTATCGTATGTGAAATTCCCAACCCATCCTCCTATCAAAAAAGGTAAAAATTCATGAGAATAGCTTTGATATTAAATTTTACAGTTTATGCACTCGAAAAAAAAAAAATTATACAATTGACAGATAAAACATGAGTGCCCTCATATTCAATTATATCTAAGATCAACCAAAGCAGGTGAAAATGCAATTGATTTAAGTCAATTTCAGAGTTCCAGTTTCAATCAACACCTTCAATTGCCAAACAAAAGATAGAATATATTATGTGGGATGTGCTCAGGCAGTTTAAGATCATTGCAAACTTTTTCTTGAAATGTGTTCAGTGTAAGATAGTAAGCTCTAGAGGCTAAAAAAAATGTCTTTTTGGTATCTTTATAATATAACCGTTAACGAACTATCTGAGAAATTAGTGGTGTCATAAATTTGGGAGACAAGATTTTCTCGTTAGAAAACGACAAATAATTTTGGAAAAGGAATAAGAGCACATGTAGGCACATAAAAGAAAATTCACGCATAACAGATAGTTTACGTGTCTGATTTGTAGGAGAACTGCACGTATGAAGCTCAAAGCAGGAAACGGAATTCACAACTATTACCTAGCTTCCACTAAAGCTCATGAATGATGCCACATTATTGCACAAAATTTACCATCAAGAAGGTATTAAACTATATGAAACTTGTTAATAGCGGAACATAAGCACATGATTAATATTAATATATAATACCACCCCAAATAAGTGATGTATTAGAGTTTGTTGGTGAAATTAAACATGAGTGATTAATGACAAATATATGCTCATAAAATTATCAAGGATGCCAGATTCTCACCACAGAATGCATCTGGAAGGTCGTCGAGTAGTTGTGGTCTCCAGCCTTCAGAAAGGCTTCGAGGAACCGTCATTGGATCGTCCACCAACTTTTCAGTTACCATCCCAGATTCATGATCCAAAATGCTAACCTTATTCTCTTTCGCAACAATTTCCATTGTGGGGTGTGCACCAATCACACTGTAACGACCCTAAAGATAGTAATAGAACTTATTAGAATTAGTTAATCACATTTAATAAATACACAGAAGAGATAGTAATCACAGAAGAAATGTTTGATTCTTACCACACTTGAAGCATGACGACCGGGTTCTACAGATTCAAAGAGGAAACTAGGGGCGTCTCGATCATCCTCTTTAACCAAGCACCGGTAAGCTAGAATTGGAGTCAAATGATCCGAGAATATGCTCTTATGAATAGGAATCACATTTCCTTTCTCTGATGCTTCAAGAAACCTCTTCTCATCCACCACTGCAATTGAAAATTGAAAATGAATTAATGGAAAAGGGAAAATAATTAATGAGACATTTACAGCAACTCATGATCTTAAACAAGAACTGCCCAAACAAGATCACCACTCCATTTTGTTGTACTAATATTCAAGCTCGTTTCAACTCTACATAAATAAATTGGTAATCTAATCAATGAAATTGCATAATCATAAATTCATTACAGCTAATCAAGTAAATAAAATCGACATGCAAAATGGGAATGCAGCAGCCTAGAGTAAATGAAGCTGACCTAGAAAAGGAGAAATAAAAGCTAGAAAATGCTGAATCAATCAATTTCAAAAAATATAATTCAACTCTACAATAATAAATTATAGCTCTAATCAAACAGATTAAACAAAAAACAAGCCTCATTACAGCTGATTAACATGCAAAAAAATGCAGTAGCTTAAACCAAAAGAATTATACCTATGGAAGGGGAAAACGACGCCGAGCATCGGAACATTGCCGGCCGGAATTTGACGGCTGAAATCGAGCTTTTCCGAAAAATGGCGGCGCTGGACGGCGGAGAGAGGCTCCACTTCGCTGGAGCTGGCCTGTGAGAGAATGTCAAAGCTTGCATTTGCATTTTTCTGTCGTCTGGAAATGCTCTGCTACTGTAAGTGTGTGTGTGTCTCTGTGTGAGAGAGAGAAGGAGGGAGTGAGAGAGAGAGATGCAATTGTGAATTAATTTATGTAGGCAGAATTCAGAAACGGTCCCTGCAAATATTATTTAATAAACGTGTTTCGAATAGTTTAGGATTTTAGCCACTCCCCCTATTTATGGAGGGCTGTTTTTGGCGGATGGCGCTTTCAAGTTCCAACACTCAACTAATTTTATGTGGTGAACAATACAAATATATGTAGCGTTGTGATAAATTGTGAGATAGGTTTAAATTAAATTTGTTTCTATCCATTAACTTTATTTTTCTTTTATCGGTCCTATCAAGATTAAGAATGGAACTTGTATGAAATTATGTTATGCTCCCTCCATGCCACATTTTTCTTTCATGTTTATTATTTCCACGTGTGTTTTACCGAGCGAGATTACTATTAATATTTAAAATAATAAAGTAATTTTTAAATCATTTTGTGATAGAAAAGATATAGATCTATCATACCACTTCTTAAAATTCATTTTATCATTTCAAATACTAAGAAACAACTCGCTCGCTAAAACACAAAAATAAAGGTAGTATGAAGAAAGTCTTGGAACGAAGGTAGTACATGAGACGAATTTTTCATCGATAAATATTATAGGATAAGTTTTATGTGTAAATGGTTCATTATAAGTAGAGATGTTAAACGGGCTAGCCCTAACCCTATAGGGCCGGCCCTAACGGGCTTCGGGCTAAACGGGTTAGGGCCTTATCCGGTTCACTCTTAACGGACCTTTAATAATTAAGACCTAACCCTAACCCTAGCGGGCCTCGGGCTAAACGGGCCACAAACGGGTTATGTCAAAAAAAAAATTCAACACAAAATTTAAAATAGTGACAATAAAATGTTAATGAATTTAAATATTGTTCATAAATTAATTAAAATTAAATAAAAACAATTCAACGTAATTATAAAAATTCAAACATCAATACTTAAAAAGTACAAAACACCAACACGTAATAGTTCAAACATCAACACGACTAATTTCGATTTATTGCAGTATTATAATTACAAAAAATTCACCCAATCATACTTGTAATAATTCAGCTCACTACCATGCATATCATACCAAAAAAAAAATCGGAATGATACTAATAAATTTAATATCCAAGAAATAAAAGAATATACAATATTAGCAGCAAATTAACTAAAAAGTTCATCTAATTGGGCACTTGTGTATCTAAGTACTACTAGTACATGGATGGAAGAACCTAAAAAAGAAACTAAATATAAAGTAACACTAAAATGGATTGATTAAATTTCTCGTACATCATCTTTTACTGAAGTTAGGGCTAAATGATGAATTGAAAAAATGTGAGTATATATATATATTAATACTTTAATTGTAATAAATAAATAATACACTTATTATATAATATAAATAATAAAAAAAAATATATATATATATATATAACCCGGGCTGGCGGGTTAGCCCGGTTAACCGGCGGGCTAGCCCTATTAGCCCGCGGGCTAATAGGGCCGGGTCAAAAAAGCCCTGATTTAAACGGGTCCCTTAAACCATAGCCCTAACCCTGCATTTTTTAGGGTTAAACGGGCCGGCCCTATTAGCCCGGCCCGGATTAACATCTCTAATTATAAGCTTATCACGAAATTGGTTCAATGAATCAAATAGGTAATCAAAAGTATCAAAAATCTCATCAAAAACATTAAAAGGTCGGGATCAATGGTATTATATTATAATTATTGTTGATTTTTGTATCCTAACTTTTGATACTATTGATCAAATATTTAATATTTTAAAATAATTTTATAATGAATTTATTATTAATTATTTTCATATAAAACCTACCCAACATTATATAACTTGTGTACTTATAATTATGAGTATGTATAGAGTGAAATTAGTTTATATATGAATCATCGAAGAGTATTAGTTGTTTTCACTGAAGGGTATTAGTTATTTTTACTGAAGAGTATTACTGGTTTACACTGAAAAGTCTTAGTTCATTTTCACTGAACAACTAAGACTCTTCAGTGTAAATCAGTAGTACTCTTCAATAAATACAATTAATACTCTTCAATGAAAACAACTAATACTCTTCAATGATTTATGTATAAACCAGTTTCACTCTATAGTTTGTCTATAATTATATTTGATTATTTGAAAGTAAAGTGAAGTTTCCCTTTTTAAAGGGGGTAAAGTGAGGTTTAAATATCAAAGGGAAACGTTATATTATACATGAGACATCCTCTCTTTCTCTCTCAAAAGATTCCAACATATTAAATATATATCTATCAATTAATCTTTACAATGATCTCATCAATTAAGATCACATATTTCATTTGATAAGAACATGTATGAGTCGATTTTATACATGAAATGTGTTTCAATTCACACATATATTACTTCCTCCGTTTCACGATTATTTTCACACTTACTTTATTTAGACGTCTCACAATTATTTTCACATAAAAAATAAAATTTTCGCAAAAGTCAATAAAGCATAAAATTATCATTATTTTACTCAACCTCACACTCACATGCCCTATTTTTTCTTAACAAAATGTGCAACCTCCAAATGTCAAAGTAAAGTTGGGACGAATGGAGTATATGATATGATGCTTATAATTCTATTCGAATCATGTTTTAAAGTAAAGTGAGATTTAAATACTAAATTGGAGTCTCATACATGAGACTCTCCCTCGCAAAGACTTCTTCATATTAAATGTATTTTTATTTATTAATCATTATTTGTCCATTTCTTCCGTTGGGCAAATCATATTGCCACGATATTTAAGAACATTATTTTTTGCTCTTTTAAGTGTAAAATGTCAAAAAAAAGGTTTTTTAGATTGACCGCTCAAAAATACAATTGGCATTGGCAACTCAAATATACAATTGACAACGGCAGCGACGATAATAGGGTGACACTCGCATGAGGTTGCAATGTAGTGAACATGAAGGAATACGACTAAAAACGAAAGATTTGGGATAATCGGGGAGGATGGGAGAATTTAAGAATAAGATTGATAAAGACTTTCTTAACATTTTACAAGAAAAAAGAGAAAAATAAATGTTCTTAAAATATATATTAGGACAAAAAAGATTTTGTCCCTCAATAAATGGCAATTTCACTAGTTTATTGATCGGGGGACTTATAACCTTACTCCGATCATATTCTAAAATAAAATAGGGTTTAAATACTATAATGTAGTTTTATTTCATACATGAGACTCTCTCACATGAGTTTGCATTCTACTTTATTGTTCATCTTAAATACATGACAAGGGTTATTAATGTTGAATTGGAATATTGTTTATAACACTTACTAGTGATTTTCCCATACAAAATTGAATATAATAAATTTTGAATGTGAGTGTATAGTGAAACAAATTATAGTAGAAGTTTGAAGACTATGTTTTATATGTGTAGGTGTATGACAATATTTTAATTAATCATGCATATGATTTTTAATTATGTACTAAAGTCATCACAATTACTAAAAGTCATAAAGTGGTTTTAAATTTAACAAAACTTATGTAATCTACATAATATCTATTTATATTCAATTCATATAATTAAAAAGGAGTTTTATCAATTCAGGCTTAAATGATAGTAAGATCATCAATCTAAGGCCTGAAAGATTTTTCCTATCGATTCAGGCCCTGAAAGATTGAAAATTATCGATTCAGGACCTGAAAGATAAAACTTTTAATTTAGAACTTACTCATTTTAAGATTGTGTTTGGTCTTTAATGATTTTTTATTATCCGATAATATTTTTATAAATCATATTTCCAAAAATATATAAGATATATTAATTTCATGTGATTGAAAAATCAAGAAACAAAAGAACTAATGAAAAAATAATAATGTATACAAATAAAATAAGAATATAAATTATAATACGTCAAACATAGTATTAATATTTTTTTAGTCATAAATTGATAGGTTCTATCTTTCAGGTCATGAATTGATAGTTTTCTATCTTTCAGGCCCTGAATCATAAGAAAAAACTTTTAAACCTTAATTGATAGTTTTATCATATTTCAGGTCTTGGATTGACATTATTCCTAATTAAATTTAGTAAAAAAAAAAATTATAAATAATCAATTATAAATATTTTACACGTGAAATTTATTTTTATATGTGCAATATATATGTTAAATTAAAAATATTTAAAAGTTAATTAATTTGATATATAGAAAATATATTTAATATTAAAAACTTATAGAAAGTTGAAATTGTTGGTGCAAAGTAAAAAATAAATATGATTGATAAAATAAATCACTCTCTTTAGTGGAAAGTGAGACTCACTACTACACATATATCAAGCTCACTTCACTTCTCCAATAAATATAACTTATTTTACTTGACTGAGACTTTTATGAAACAATCACATATACATTATATGATCCGTGAATTTACATTCTATCTGAATCACTTTTTAAAGTAAAGTTAGGTTTAAATACTAAAGTGGTGCTCCATTTAGTATGTAACAGTGTCACACAAAACTCCCTCATTCCATTATAGTGTTCCATCTAGGGATGTTAAACGGGTTGTCAGCTGGCGGGTCAACCCGTTTAGCCCTGAACCATATAGGGTTTAGGTTCGAGGCATGTAGTGAAATGTTTGAAGACCGAACTTTTTTGGCCCGAACTGGTTAGTCCGTGGGCTAAACGGGCTAACCCGCCGATTTACTGGGTTGGCCCATTAGCCTGAATTTTTTAAAAATTTAATTTCTTACCTTAGGTTAGTCAATATTCAAAAATAACTTCATTTCCAATTAGGGTTAGGAGAAAAAACCCATCTGGAAATCTTGGCTAGGAGAAAATGCCTATCTCAAAATCTTGGTTAGGAGACATCAAAGTTTGGCCATTAGAAATTGTTTGATTTGGCAGGAGTGTGTTTACTGCAAATAATAATTTCATAATTTTAATGGAAAGAATGGAAAGAAGTAGTGTGGTTAGAATTGTGGTGCAAAGGGAGTGCGTCATTTCCAAATAAAATTATAAATAGGAAATTGGTTCTGGTGTTATACAGATGAATTGAAGAGCCTCGAGACATTTATATTAAATTCGAAATTAATTGTTAATGCTTGAACTTTATGAATAATGTTTGATTTTATTTTTTATCAATTATGAACTTTATGAACAATTTTTGAAAGATGTTTGATTTTTTTTTTTTTTTTAGTTTAAATGGTAGTGTATTACAATTACAAATCTATATTTTATATTAAAAATTATTTTTTTATTTTTTTCACGAAGCCCGTTAGTGGCCCGTTTAGCCCACGGACGGCTAGGGTTAGGGTTATGTTTCGAGTGTTAGTGGACCGATAAAAATGAACCGATAAAGCCTGGAACCGTTTAAGCCCACAGCCCTGTAAAGACTGGTCATATAGGGTTAGAGTCAGCCCGTTTAACATCCTTAGTTCCATCTTATGTTAGTTATTTTTAATATATAAAAAGTGGTATTAATAATCGATTTGTACACTTGTCAAGTAAAAGGAGTGAAATATGAAATATAATTCAAAATTGAAATTCTTGTGTGATATGGGATTGTGCGAGTCGTGATAAATTGTGAGATAAATATAAATGGAACATATATCTATCCATTAATCTTTACCACGCATGATCTGATCAATCAAGATCACATATATTATATATCCGGGAAAATTGGTTTTTTTTTGTCCCGTAAGTTTGGTCAACTTTGTTTTTCGTCCTCTAACTTTTGACTTTATTTTTTAGTCCGATAACTTTCAAAAAATTAACGTTTTCGTCCTAAAAAATAAGTTATCGGACTAAAATGTTAATTTTAGGACTAAAAAATTATCGATTTTAGGACGAAAATATTAATTTTTTAAAAGTTATCGGACTAAAAAATAAAGTCAAAAGTTAGAGGACGAAAAACAAAATTGACCAAACTTACAGGACAAAAAAACCAATTTTCCCTATATATCCTGCAGACTCTCAATTCTATTCGAATCATATTTTAAAGTAAAAATGAAATCTAAACATTAAAGTTGAGTTTTTCTCATTCATGAAATCATCTAATATAAAACTCTCTCATTTCACTATACTCTTCCATTTTATATTTTGTTACATTTAATGCATGATAAGTGTTATTTATGATTTATAATATTATTAATTACATTTATTAATATACTTAGATCAGTAAAATACGAAATGAAATATCAAAATAAAATAGGAGATCTGTAATCATATCCGGATGGGTTAAAATGGAAATTAAAATGAAGATAAAATGTACTCCCTCCGTCCTTTAAAAATATGCACCATTCTCTGCACGTCATTTAATGCAATATGTCGGAGGATCTTTAGGGGTCTTGTGAGGTTCGTTTATGAATAAAATGATTGTTTATAGTAATGTTTCTATGCATTCTTACCATAAACAATCATTTTATTCATAAACAGACCTCATAAGACCCCTAAATACCCTCCGACATATTGCATTAATCCACGTGTAGAAAATGGTGCATACTTTTAAAGGACAGATGGAGTAGTAGAATACATTTTCCATTTTGGACTGTTTATTGAAGCAAATAGCCATTATGTTTTTTTTTACCCAAACATTCACTTTATTAAACTTTTAAGCGGCATGGTGCCAACTTTCCTTGCGGATATAGATGTAATAATGTTTTTTTTTTTTTTTTTTTTTTAATTTAGATTGTAACATAAGACTGTTGCAAGACGCTTTCAAATTAAATGCATGTGAAACGATTGGTAAATAAATCTCTTTTTTTTTTTATAGATAAAGTAGCTAGTACAATATATATCGGATCCCAAATTCTGCCATAACTTTGTATTTGATTTAGTCGCATAATTATTTTTTGAATGATTTAGTCTAGCTAGTAAGTACTTGAACTGCTCAATTTTTATCTCATAACTATTTTTCTAGAATAATTTAGTGCCTCGACCAGTTGAATTAATGTTCAATTTTCGTCCTATAATTCCAAAAATAACCCAAAATGATATCATTTCTCCTGTCACATATCATTTTAAAATGGGGCTTCCATGCTAGCTAGGTTCGTATTTCAGCAGTGACATGGCTAATTTTTTTACACCTGAAAATTAAATAAAACACACATCATTATATAATTTTAAAAAATAAAATACAAAACACAACTTACTTTTTGTTTACCAGGTGTAAAAAAAATTCCATATCAGTGTTGAAACACAAGCGTTACTGAGAAAGATCCAATTTAGTGGTATGTGATGGGCACGCTGGTAAAATGATATCTTTTGGGGTGATTTCATAAATCATAGGACAAATATTTAATTGTGGGACTAAACCAACAAAGTTGCAAAAACATACTGGCCTCTTGACCGTGAATTTTTCAGGAAATGATTAGCTACTCTGGGCAACGCTCACATGATATCTTCATTTCATGTATAATATATTACAAATAATTAAGTAGCATTGAGGAAAGAAAAAAAATGGGGTGTTATGGGACAAATTAAATTGACGGCAATGTACTTATATAGAATAAATTTTGCCCCTTTTATAATAAACTAATTTTTCCCCGGCTTCCAATGACATAGTGTGTCGTCAGTCTAAATTCTTAAACACAATGTGGTGCCAGGGTTCAATTTCATATAATCGGTCTATTTTTGTCGATTCAGAGAGAATACATTGGGATGGATATTAGCAGTAATAAACGGGTAGGAGAATTAACTAAAAATGTGTGACAAAGGATTGTTCAATTGTAGGAGATATGGCAAACTCTCATATGCATTAAGTGCACGATGCACCCACTCAGCAGTTGACACGATTTATATTGAAAAGTTTATTTCAATTATACTAAAAAATGTGATTGGATTACACTGAAAAATTTATATAGAAAATAAGTTTTCAGTGTAATTCAACTACACTTTTCAGTATACTTGGAACAAACTTTTCAGTATAAACAATGTCAACTGTTGAGTGGGTGCACCATACACCAAGTGCAGAAGAGGATTACTCAGGAGATATTAATTTGTCTCTCATTCTCCAACACTAGAATAAATAAATTTTATTTAAACCCACAGTTTTGGAGCAATGGTTCTTTTATCTTGTTCGTCAGATCATAAGATTTTTTTTATATATATTGTTAGCTAATTTATTTACTAATTAAAGTGCAAGTGCACAGTTGTTTCTTCCCCTGCCAAGTGCCAACAATACTTAGAAGCTTTCAAAGTAAAAAGTTGGGTTAATTTCATATAAATTCACCACATTTATGCTTAGTATCAATTTAGTCACAAACTTTTAGATTTTTGTAAAAAGACCCAATCTTTGACACTGTTGCAATTTAATACACGTTTTTTTTCTTCCGGACGACAACCGATGACGTGGCTCACCGAAGCACGTGTCACCTTGCCATGTAGGATTATACATGTTTATTTTATTTATATTTTAAATCCATATCATTTAAATAATATCTTTCTACTTAAAATTAAAATAACAACCAAATAAATCTAAAAAACTAAGAACGTAAAAAGATTTATTACATATAATTTATGTTGGTTGTTGTTTAATTTATTTGGTTGCTATTTTAATTTTAAGTAGAAATGTGTTAATTAAATTGTAAGTGTTACTTTTGATGTGGATTTAAAAAATAAATAAAGTAAACATGTGTAATCTTACGTAGCAAGATGACACACGTACGCTCCGGCAAGCCCCGTCATCGGTTGTCGGCTGGAAGAAAAAAATGTGTATTAAATTGTAATAGTATCAACGGTCACTACAAAAAAGACGGAGATTAGCGACAACAATTTTGCGACGGCCAAATATCCGTCGCAAATTCAGTAAATTTGCGACGGATTTTACTAAGCCGTCGAAAAAAATAAAATTTTGCGACGACTAAGGATGGCCGTTGCAAAGTTTTGTAATTTGCGACGGAAAAGCCGTCGCAAACACTATGGCCCACCGCCTTCGTCTTGAAACGACTACATTTGCGACGGAAGGGTCGTCGCAAATTTCAACTTTGAGTTTGCGACGGTCCATTCCGTCGCAAAATATACCCGTTTAAAGGTGACCGCTCATGAAGCGACCCGTTTGACTGATTTGCGACAGATAAGGTCGTCACAAATTTTAACTTTGAGTTTGCGACGGACCAAAGCCGTCGCAAATCTTACATTTATATCCGCGACCTTTCGGGAAACGGTCCTTTGACTGTTTTGCGACGGAATTTCCGTCGCAAGTACGAACCATTTTTACGCGTCTTCTCGGGAAACTGTGCGTTGACTGATTTGCGACGGAAAAGCCGTCGCAAATCAGTAAAAACGACGTCGTTTTGTCTTTGACAGGCGAAATTTGCGACGGATAGGCGTCCGTCGCAAATTTTTTTACAATTATAAATACTCTCCTCGCGAAGCAGACGGATCCTGCGAGAAAAAGGAAGAAGTGGAGGAAAACGAAAGGAAAAGGAAGGAGAAGTCGGGAAAAGGAAGGCGTCCGTCCCCACCGAGTTTTCGTTTCGACATTTTCTACAAATAAACCGTAAATTTTCTTCATTTTCACCGTTTAAAATTTAATTTTAAAGCATGTTTAGAGAATTGATTTTAGTTGAGAATTGATTTTAGTTGAATTGTTTGAATTATATTAGTAATGAATTGATTTTAGTTGAATTAGTTTATCGAATTTTAATTTAAATCATTTTTTATTTTTTGTTAATTAAGTTTAGAATTGAATTAGTTGAATTGTTTGAATTATATTAGAAATGAATTGATTTTAGTTGAATTAGTTGATCTAATTTAATTAGTAGATCGAATTTTAATTTAATTTTAAAGCATGTTTAATTTTTGTTAAGTTTAGAATTGAATTAGTTGAATTGTTTGAATTATATTAGAAATGAATTGATTTTAGTTGAATTAGTTGATCTAATTTAATTAGTAGATCGAATTTTAATTTAATTTTAAAGCATGTTTAATTTTTGTTAAGTTTAGAATTGAATTAGTTGAATTGTTTGAATTATATTAGAAATGAATTGATTTTAGTTGAATTAGTTGATCTAATTTAATTAGTAGATCGAATTTAAATTTATTTTAAAGCATGTTTAATTTTTGTTAAGTTTAGAATTGAATTAGTTGAATTGTTTGAATTATATTAGAAATGAATTGATTTTAGTTGAATTAGTTGATCTAATTTAATTAGTAGATCGAATTTTAATTTAATTTTAAAGCATGTTTAATTTTTGTTAAGTTTAGAATTGAATTAGTTGAATTGTTTGAATTATATTAGAAATGAATTGATTTTAGTTGAATTAGTTGATCTAATTTAATTAGTAGATCGAATTTTAATTTAATTTTAAAGCATGTTTAATTTTTGTTAAGTTTAGAATTGAATTAGTTGAATTGTTTGAATTATATTAGAAATGAATTGATTTTAGTTGAATTAGTTGATCTAATTTAATTAGTAGATCGAATTTTAATTTAATTTTAAAGCATGTTTAATTTTTGTTAAGTTTAGAATTGAATTAGTTGAATTGTTTGAATTATATTAGAAATGAATTGATTTTAGTTGAATTAGTTGATCTAATTTAATTAGTAGATCGAATTTTAATTTAATTTTAAAGCATGTTTAATTTTTGTTAAGTTTAGAATTGAATTAGTTGAATTGTTTGAATTATATTAGAAATGAATTGATTTTAGTTGAATTAGTTGATCTAATTTAATTAGTAGATCGAATTTTAATTTAATTTTAAAGCATGTTTAATTTTTGTTAAGTTTATAATTGAATTAGTTGAATTGTTAAATTATTACAGATGAACCCAGGTCAAGATAATTTGCTCACTGTCATCATAGTCGACAACAAGTAAGTATTTTTTAATGAATTATGTATACTTTTAATTATATATATATATTAATATAATTAACTTGATTTTTTAATTTTGTTGTCACAGACTGCTTGCAGCCCATGAGACTAGCTTAATCGTCTCACAAATCATTAGGATGGGACAATTTGAGTATGGTGCCCACTCGTGGAGTCAAGTGTCCGAGCAAAAGAGGATGGAGTACTTTGATGACTTCAAGGTATAAAAAATTTATTTATTATGATTTTAATTTAACTTTTAATTTTTTAATTTATTCGTTAATATTCTATTTTTAATTTATTTGCAGAGGCGGTGCGTTTGGGACCCTGCCAACGATAGTATTATGTACCAATTGTTCTGTGCGAAAGCGCAAGAACGGTACAAAGATATTATCTACGGCCTGAAGAAGCGGTGAGAGCGTGGGGATCGGGTGGAGTTGGGTCGAGCACCAGACGGACGATCGATATGGGATGGTTTGGTGGATCACTGGAACAGTGAACCATCATTCTGATGAAGAACAATTTATTTATGTTTTTTGAACTATTTATTTATGTTTTTTGAACAATTTATTTATGTTTTTTGAACAATTTTTGGTAAAGACATTCCCGGTTACAAGGTTTTCGCCATTATTACAGAGATAATGAGGGATAATTTAGAGTAGAACGCAATGAAGTTCAAACTCGTCTCGTCGCAGCGGAAGCAGTAATACTTGGATGGGTTTTGGGTATATATATGCAAATATTTATAAATAATTAGTTGGTTAAAAATATTTGCATATATATACCCGAAACTCATCCAAGTAGTACTGCTTCCGCTGTGACGAGACGAGTTTGAACTTCATTGCGTTCTCCTCTAGATTATCCCTCAATATCTCTGTAATAATGGCAGAAACCTTGTGACCGGGAATGATGCTACAAATAGTATTTCAACAAAGATATTACTAATTCAGTGTTAATTAGCATAATTACTTGTAGCAAACATATACATGATCTTAGATGAATTAATTTGGTGAATTTTGAAAAAAAAAATGAGTCAATTTGGATACATATACAATTAATTGCGTACAAATGAACGAATTATAAATTTAAGCGGGAGTCGAAATAAATAATTTTACAGAAATAATAAAAATTAAATGGCCCCAATATTTATAAAAATAATTTAGAAACGAAAATGAATTAATTTGGTGAATTGTAGAAAAAAAAACGAGTCAATTTGGATACATATACAATTAATTGCGTACAAATGAACGAATTATAAATTTAAGCGGGAGTCGAAATAAATAATTTTACAGAAATAATAAAAATTAAATGGCCCCAATATTTATAAAAACAAGTTAGAAACGAAAATGAATTAATTTGGTGAATTGTAGAAAAAAAAATGAGTCAATTTGGATACATATACAATTAATTGCGTACAAATGAACGAATTATAAATTTAAGCGGGAGTCGAAATAAATAATTTTACAGAAATAATAAAAATTAAATGGCCCCAATATTTATAAAAATAATTTAGAAACGAAAATGAATTAATTTGGTGAATTGTAGAAAAAAAAACGAGTCAATTTGGATACATATACAATTAATTGCGTACAAATGAACGAATTATAAATTTAAGCGGGAGTCGAAATAAATAATTTTACAGAAATAATAAAAATTAAATGGCCCCAATATTTATAAAAACAAGTTAGAAACGAAAATGAATTAATTTGGTGAACTGTAGAAAAAAAAAATGAGTCAATTTGGATACATATATAATTAATTGCGTACAAATGAACGAATTATAAATTTAAGCGGGAGTCGAAATAAATAATTTTACAAAATAAAAAAAATAGTTGGGCAAAATATTTTAATAAACAACTTAGATACGAAAAGAAATTAATTTGGTGAATTATAAAAAAAAAATGACTTAATTTGAATACATATACAATTAATTGCATAAAAATAAACGAAAGTAGTTTGTGCCCTAGTGGCGCGCGCCCCCTCCTCTTGCACAAGAGGTCCCGTGTTCGATTCCCCTTGGACGCAAAAAATGGATTAATTGTTCAAGGCCTAATAAGACTAATATAGAAGGTGGGCCGCATATAAAAAGAGATGGGCCGGTTGGCCCAGTGGTCCGCGCCCGCCCCGGCCGCCTCGGGTGCCCGGGCTCGAACCACGCGAGCCACTTTTTTTTTTGTATAGGCTCGGTAATTTGCGACGGCCAAATTCCGTCGCAAATATTGAATTTTGCGACGGAAAACAACCCGTCGCAAATTATAACAGAAAAAAATAAAAAAAATATATATAAACATTTGCGACGGAATGTGGCCGTCGCAAATGTTGTTGACCCGAACGGGTCTGACCCGAAATATTTGCGACGGAATACTGTCCGTAGCAAATTCTGTGTGACCCGGCCGGGTCTGACCCGCCGATTTTGCGACGGATTTGTCCGTCGTTAATTTGCGACGGAAGGCAAAATCCGTCGCAAAAATTAGCTACGGCTGTTTTAGGGACGGATACGTGTCCGTCACAGATACCGTCGCAAAACACTGTTTGCGACGGATTTTCCGTCGCTAATTCTGTCGCAAAACAGTGTTTTTTTTTGTAGTGGGTTGGGGTTTTATACAAAAATCTAAAAGTTCATGATTAAATTGATACTAAGCATAAAGGTGGTGAATTTATATGAAATTAACCCTAAAAAGTTGAGGATGAATAGGTCTCCGAAATAAAGGAGACCAACATGAATTTCAGACCATTATCAACCGAATTGAACTTAAAAAAAAAAAAAAAAAAAAAAAAATCCTTCTTTATTTTAATATTAATTTTTTAAAAAAAATCAAAACAAATTATGATAGTTTGTTTTTTTCTTTTCAAAACGGAAATTAAAAATATAATCAACATTATAAATATTGTAGAAGATATAAAGATAGAATAATAATTTGATTTTATTATGTCAAATTTTTGGATACTTCTTTATACAAAGCATTATTAGTAGTTGATCCGCACATTTCATCATAATTAACAAAACGTAGAATTATTTTTCTTAAACTTAGGCTATGTTTGTTTCGGGATTTAGGTGGCCGTGTGAAATCATAACTTCACATTCACAAGATGTAAAGACTTTCATGAATAGTAAAAGTATGTGTTTGTTTTGAGATTTTGGTAAGAGTAAAGTAGAATGTGCAAGAGAAAAGTAGAAAAGAGAGTGTGAGTGAGAGAAAAGTGATATGTGATTAATGATTTAGTAAGTGAAAAATAATATTTGAGTAAGGATTGAGTAAGAGAAATAATTTTTTTAAATTGTATAAAGTGAATTATATAGAGATAAGTAATAATAGATTTTATAGGTTTTAATGGAGAATAAGATGTGAAAATTGGATGTTACATCTCTTACTCGAATGGGACGGGGACCGAAAAGTTCTAGTTTTGTCCGGGTGAATTCCGAAACAAACATACCCTTAAAGACTATAACATATAATTGTTCATATATGCATCCTTAAAGATAGGTTAATTTCACAAATGATACTATAACTTTGCTCGAATCCTAATTTAGTTCATTTTCTCTTATTTTATCAATTGTGGCCCTTTTAATATCAAAACGGGTTATTTTGCCAGATAATATAAATTGTGGCAAAAAAAAATTACTAAAATGGCCGAAAATATGTTCTAACATAAAGAATGGCTCGTAAAATGTGACAAAACGGTGGATTCAGCAGGAGGAAGAGAATAATATACGCATGGACCCTCCCCTCGGCAAATCACCCAGAATTAATGACATGACATACTGAATCTGCAAATTTGAAGCCATGATTCACAAGAGAGGTATAATCAAAACTTGAAATTTGATTGAGGACTCTGCTTCCTGAATGAGAAATGATTCAATTAAGAGTGGATAAAGCCACCGACATGAACATATGAAAAATTATGGTATATTTTTCCGGTAAAAATGGAATTTTTTTTTGTAAAAATGATCAAAATTGATGAAGTAATAGAAAAATGGCTAAAATTGGTTTCAAATAAGGATATAGGATGATTTGTGATTTTTTCTCTAATATATAATAATATAAATATATATATATGACAGGTCTGGATATGAGTTTGCTGGGAGATTATATAAAAACCACAATCCATCCCAAACTCAAATTGAGTACAATGCGGATCCGAGTTTAAATTCGTTACATTGTCATTTCTAGGTCGTTGTTGTGGAATGTATGGACGAGGGTGATGACTTCAAGTCCACTGCATACGTTTTCTCGATCAAACCCACCACACATGATTTGTTTAGTGTAATTTTTAAGAATTATTGTTAAAGGGTGAATTCCGGCACGCAACAATTGCACGATCTCCTGTTAAGAAGTTATATATTGATGTTCTACTTTACATATGACTATTGTGACAAATGTGTGTGCATGAGTCTACAGACAATAATGGGAAATATTATATTTCAATATATGGGTGAACAACTCTTGTTGTTTTATAGGTCGATCTTGGATGATATAACACCATCACATTAATTATGAATTTAATTACTTGTGTATTTTGTAACCTCAATTGGCTTCTTTCCACAAGTCCCTAAGATGCATAAGTTCTGAGTTTAATTAGGAGATTAGTCCAACATCAACCAAGACTTATTTGCTACAAAGCAATGACTTAGTTATTCAGCAGTGTATATTGTTATTTGATTTCAATGGAACATGATCTATTTCCTATTAGAAGTATTTGATTTCTTGTGAATATTGCATTTATATTTGTCTCACATTGGTTACACATAAGTTTTTTTTTTTTTTTTTATCGGTAAATGTTAGTTGTTAGTAGTTAGATTAGTTCACCAAGTCTCCAAATACACCCAGAAATCTCTAAGTCCTCCTTATAACTCTCATAATTCGTTCCCAGAGGGAATCGAACCCGGGCCACTCACTAGAGTGAGGAACCCGGTGGCCAGGTGGGCTAAGCCACCTGGTTTGGTTACACATAAGTATTGTAGACTTATTTTACTTGTATAAATAATTGTATTGGGCTATGTAAATAATATCACTTCAATTATATTAAATTCTATATGGTAACCAAAGTCATACACGTCTGTAATTTTTTTTTTCCAATCCTCACGATCGCAACCATGATTGATCTCAAGTCATTAGTCATCTGCCAGTCGCATCGGCACTGCAACTCACCCACATACGGCGTTTTGTGCCTCCAACACTGTTTTTCGTGGCCAACAAAATAATTGTGTTGGTCGATCGAAGCACAAGCCTACTTAGTTTGTTAATTAACAATTGGGACCATTTTCTCAAAAAATAGGACAAAAATGAACCTGGTACCAAATTTGTCACTGACATATTCTCATGGGACCGAAATTGCAATTTACTCTTTCCCTTGGTCGTCTTGTACGTTGACTTCATGCCGAGCTCCTAGGCCTCTATTTCATAAGCAGAGATCCTTCCTTTTGACCCGGGGTGGGCCCGGGTCATCTCTTCTATGGCAGGGGTGAGATCTTGGGATTCGCATCGGCCTTCGGTTGGACGTCATATCTTGGGATTCGCCTCGGCCTAGCTCACCCTCGGCCTTGTCGTGGTGACGAATTATTATGGACACGACATGTATGAACACAATATTATTATTTGATGCCAAAAAAAATGTGGGAAGTTAATTGTGGGACGAACGAAAATCGCAAAATAAAAAGCTAATAGCGGAACGGGGGAAGTAATACTCTTGTGCACTCGGTGCAATATTGTATACTTAAGTGTATTTTACATAGTTATTTTTATTTTTCACTAAATAATTAATACAATTAATTATGTACGATGTATTTGATACATGTAAGGATAAGACAATTATGTAATAAGATGGAAAAGGGGGTTTTTGGGTTAATGAAAATGTAACGATCAAGATCTTTTTAAGACTTTGGTTTATTGCTTCCTCGGCCGAAGGCGTGAATTTCATTTGATTAGTTCTGTCAGTTTTATTAATTTAATCGTTGTTTGGTTGTTGAATTGATTTATCTTGAATTGTTTATCAAAATCACAAAAGATTTCACAATGACACGTTCATTTAATAGACATAATGACAAGAAAGAAAATTAATTAGTTATAATCACATAGTCGACTCAATAGTAGGCTATCAACTTTAAAATATAGACAAAGTATGGGTGAACAAAATTTTCATTGTAAAACTTTAAAGATGCGGTTACATTCATTGATTCGGTTGAATAATGGTTACATATATATTATTATTATTATCTATTTATTTTGTATGATGTTTTTCTTTTAAATCCCGGAGATAACCCGGTTTTTTTAGTAACCACTTAGATATGAAATCACAAGTCACAACAACTACTATGTGATAATTAATTTAATCTTGGGAATATGATGTAAAATTACCAAAATCCCCCTTACCCATCGATTCCCTTTTAAATTCCTGCATTGAACGAAGAACAGTCGAATAAGATCACGGAGAAGACTTCGATCGTAGGCAATATTTAGGGTTTGCAACCAGTCAAAAAAAAAAAAATTGGTACACTTTTTTTTTTAATTAATTCAGTGTACGACAAATAGGATGTTTATTTGTAATTAATTTGAATGTGATTCGTTCGAGGTCTATTGGTTTTCTAAATGTAGGTAAGTTGGTGTTATTATATAGTATATAATAATATAGATTAATGACAAAATTTTGAAAAGTGACATGTTTCTTTTTAACATAAAATAGTACTCCTTCTACAGCTTGGATAGATTTGTTTCATTTTTTACACGGATTAAGAATACATATATTTAATAAGATTGAAACTCTAATATTTCCTTCTTTCTTTCTATTTCACCTATAGAAAAGATAACATAATTTTTATTTTTGTTTTAACTAAGAAGATTAGTTTTCATTATTGCACCTGCATAGATGAAACGAAAGCCTACTACACAATCCGATGGGTCAACCCAACAATGAACGTTTCCAAATCACGGGAAACTCTAGCAATATTGTGAGTCATAACTGATGACTATAACAAAGAAACATGTCCATAATTTGTGTAGGAATGCCTAGATTGCCCCCAAATTTTACTGTGTATATTATATCTAAATTTTATATGGGTTTTGAGCTTATTTTTAGACCAGTTAGGGCTTTATAAATGACTATATTATTTTATTTATAGTCATTTTGTACATTGTATGCCGCTCTTATGATAATAAAGCAAGTTAATCTCTTCTATCCGTGGACTTAGCTAATACAATATTAGTGAATCACGTAAATTTGTACTCTTTATAATTCTCGTTTTACACCTTTCTTTCATCCATGCATTATAACATTTAGGAAATAATATAAACAAATTAATTTCACACTTTTTTATAAGTTTGAGTTTAGTTGAGATGAAATTTTTTCAATATACCAAACTTGAAAATAAGTACTATTTTTGAACTAGACTTTATCAGTCACTGTGCTCACCTTCAATTAAAATCAACCCAGTGATCGCAGTCATGATACAAACGAAACCATAATTTGATTCTGGATTGTTGTTACATCGACTTCAATTAACAAAAAGGCGAGAGGAAAAGACGAGAATTGGAATTGGTAGAAAATAAAGTATTGATCGATCGAGACTCAGCCGGGAATATGATGAGAATATATAATATACCTTTGAATGGTATGGTATGTTTTGTGATGAAAATTTGCTTAAGTTATTTGGAGAAAAGCAAAATTGCCCAAAATTTAAGGGGCACTTGATTTTTGCCCTACTTTTTAAAAAAGATGTTTTTTGCCCAAAAAATGTTGACAAAACTGTTGGCAAAGGGTTGGCACTCATGCCAACCTGTGTGCCAACCATTCGCCAACCTTTTGCCAACATTTTTTGGGCAATATACATCTTTTGTAAAAAAGGGGGCAAAAATCAAGTGCCCCCTTAAATTTTGGGCACTTTTGTGTATTTTCACTAACTTATTCCTACCAATAAACTATATACTATTATTTACAATCACGCAAGGCCCACTTGCCACTAGCAATGGCGCGTGAGACACTAGTACAAAAATGGTCTAAGAGAGCGGTTAAATTTAAACTAAGAAAGCGATTATAAATGCTCTCCAAGAAACAGCTATCTAAGGCTAAGAGGGCGGTTTATAACCGCTGTCCAAGAGAAGCACTAAGACAGCGGTTTATAACCGCTGTCCAAGACTAACCACTTAGATAGCGGTTTAAAACCGCTGTCCAAGAGAAAACACTAAGACAGCGTTTCTGAAACCGCGATCCTACTTTTAATTAAGACAGCGGTTTTAAACCGCTCCCTAAGTGGTTAGTCTTGGACAGCGGTTATAAACCGCTGTCTTACATCTTTTTTTTTTCCTTGGAGAGCGGTTTTTGACCGATTTTTTTCAATATTATATATATATATATATATATATATATATTAATAAACCTCTAATACAATTAAAAAATTTGTAATATCAAATAAATATAATAAAAATATACCAAAAACATGAAATATTATATTTGATCACAAATTAATATATAATTTACATGCTATCGAAAAGTTATAATAATGTTTTACAAGAATCGATTGTAAAGATACCCAATCCAATCCATCTTCCATTTCTCCATTCGAGCGTTGTTGTAAAAAGGGATTCGAGGCCTATGCACAAACTGCAAATTACATAGAAAATTAAATTAAATAATAAATATTTTTTATTCAATCAATAATATTTAAAATAAATCGATAATCGACTTACTTCTTCAGGAATGGTCGTCCGAGAAGTCAAGATTATATCTTCAATGTAGCAACACACAAAATGTCCACAGTGATTGCCATCTTGCTGCCTCGGAACCTATTGATTAACAATTACAATCATGTACTATAACTAAGATTATTTTCTATTAATTTTATAATTTTCTAAAGTAACTTACCTTAATATTTTTTCACAGCACTTTACTAATATTGGTGGTATCTGATTTTTTACCTGGAAGGCTAGTCTGATACATTGACATCACACTATATAATTATTTTAAAAAATAAATATAGATAAGATATTCATAATCTTAAAAGTAAAACAAATCATAATATGAGAATATTAAAAATTAACTTACGTACCCTTCCATAAATGCTATAAGATCGGGACGATGTGTATACACCTCATCCGTAGCTGGATCCAAATAATACACAGTAAGATCCTCCATTCTTATGGCCAACATCACCCAATGATTACTACATTATATTAACAATATTAAAACTAATCGCTTGTTCATATAAATAAATTTTTTTATGAAATATTTATTATACTTACCCCACATTTGTTGGCCAAAAAATGAGATGGCCTCTCTCTTTATATTTCAACATATGTTGAACAATGTCGTTCATATACTGTGTCCTATTACCAAAAATGCTACACACGTGGGGGCAGATGAAGGAATATTTTGCACTTGCAACGACATCTACGGTTAAATATACCACACCCAAATACCTTTAACCAACATACGCTGATATTAATATTTAATAAGTAAGTTAAACTATAAATGAAGTAAATGTTGAGAATTAAGTAAACACACCTGAGGTAAAAAGTCATGGTAGTTGCACTCAACCACTTGTCATCGAAGACTTCTTCGATATGATCTCGTATGATGAACTCCTCATATCCAACATAGTTAAAGTAAGCATTAATGGGCACTGTGACTCTATTGAAGCTGGAGGACGTTACCATGTAGTGCATCGTACTCATTACAGTGACATCGTGGGGTACGTCTACGGGCAGGGGGTACCCTAATCGCCGTCTGCGCACACCAACAGTTGGCTCCCCTGGTCTCTCCCTCTGTGTAGTCTTTTGTGGAGTCGGGAGTATCTACAATCAATATTTGTAATATTATTTAAAATAAATCGACTTATTAATTACTTTAATAACATGTATTTTACCTTTTTGGTGAGAGAAACCAACTGTTGCGGCCATTTGAGGAAGTGCCCGACCGCGTCTCCAACTGTGGTGGCCACATCTTCTGGTTTTGGCAACAGTGAAGTCTCTTGTCCAATTTCAGGTACAGTGAGGGTGATTTTCACAAAACTAGGAGTGATTGGGCGACCATGGATCACTCCACTGGAGCTATCGAACAACATTCCAGTGGCCACCAACTGAAGAGGATAATCCAAATAAAGGTAACAAGGAGTCGTATGTTCGAAGAAGATATTCAGTTAAAAAATTTATACTAGTATTTAATTAAAACAAATACGAGATACATCTGATACCTTGGAGACGTTTTGAAGTGCATCATGGAAGTCGTCTGAAGCATTGTTTCTAACAGCACTCTCTCTAGCCTTAGTGGAAAACATAGGAGCATTGTTTTCACAGCTAGCACCACTAGACGACATCCCGTATCTCATTTGATGGTTTGATATCATCGAAACTTGTTTAGCTAAGTCGGCAACCTGGGAAGAAAGTTGTTCCACCATAGATATAGCCGCCATACCAGGTGCCATAGTCAATGATTTCTTCGTGACGCCAAATCCAAGTCCCCGTATGCGTCCAGGATGCTCCTGACAATTTATTGCCCGTGCAAACAGATCATCAGTCCCCACAGTGCGGGTCTCGTCGGGCGTTATGCTCTGAGATATGCGCTCCTAAATAACAAACAAATATTATTAAAGCATTTCAAATTAAATAATAGTTTATAATGTTAAAGATAAAATAATGGATGAATTACCACTTCATCAATGATACGTTGTGTTTTGGGATCGGGAACATTCCCATCTCGAGTCTTTCTTGTAGTCTGAAATAACTCATAACGGGTAACAACAGGTGCACTCTCTCCACCTTTCCTTTTTTCTTCTTTCTACGATAATAATAAACATGTAAAAAATCATTAAAAGTGAATATATATTAATGAAGTGAATGATCATAAAAAAAATAAAAGTTAGCAAATCTCACCAAATCTTCCCTAATGCGTGCATAACCTCTGGAAGATCCACGATATCGCGCCTCCATATTCTTAGCTTGTATGTTATTTCTGTTACTTTTTTCCTACAATGTAATATAAATACGATAAATATTGGAAAAAAAGAATAGATGAAATAACATTGATCAATTTTACCTTGAAATCATCAAGCAAAGATCTACGCACCAACTCCTCCCAATATGGAGCCACCATAGGGGATTGCTCATAGTCTTTAGGTGGCCTAGGCGAGTACAAACCAGTCTTCGGGTCTCGTGCCTTATTCCTCAGAAAAGTCTGAATTTTTTTTGCCTTATTCCCAGCTTGTTTAAGTATTTCATGCTTCTTTGTGTGATCAAGGCCGATGAATGTAGCCTGCATATACATATAGAATATAACAATTTATATTTAGTAATTTCACAAGCCCATACATAAAAATAAATTATACAACAATTTTAATATGCATTACAATTAATTAACATACCACGAGCTCATCCCATATCGCTTCCTTGAAAGGAGTCATCCCAGGCTTACGCCAGTCATTGCATGGAAGCACGATAGGGACAACTTGTTGGGAAAATATATAACTCCAACACAACTCTCCTGACTGCAGACCCAATGAAGTACGCCAACTTCGCACTCTCTGGTCCTATCGGCTGCCCATACTCATTGAATGATAACTGCAATTCAATGATATCATTAGGTCAACAGATAATTAATTAATATAATAACAATTAAACTGTTCAATTGTATTAAAATTACCTTCAGTAATTTTCCTTTGCTACGGTCTTTTTCCAGTGAAGTCATCGTGACTATACCCCTCTTGCGCTTCTCTCCAGAGCTACTAGAGGTGGGAGCATCAGTGTTATCCTGTCTTGTGTCATCATCTCCGTCATCTGGATCATCTCCATCATCTGGCTCATCTCCAGCATATGGAAAATAAGCTGGATCATCTCCATCATCTCTATCATAGGGCAAATAATCCATGATCCTGCGAAATAAAATAAAAAATATGTAAGAGTTATAAAGAAACAACATTTAATAAAACACAAAAAATAACATTCAATAAAGTCATACATTTCTTTTTAGCACTGATTTTTCTTTTTCATTTTTTGGTTGACTTTTCTTGTTCATGACCATGAATGTTGACGAGATCCCGATTGATATACTCATCATCACTTCTAAGTTTTCTCTGGTACGGATGGGGATTTGCAGGATCATCGAAAGAGGGTACAGAATGAGTGAAGTTCTGGAAAGGATCATCAATCATGTCAACATCTTCATCGACGAGATCACTGATCTGGTAACTATGGTTAAATTTGTTTGACAGAAGCACAATTGACCATTTCTTGTTAACTGGGTCGGGGGCATAGAAAATTTATTGAACTTGACTAGCCATTATGTAAGAGTCATCTCTGTATCCCACATTCTTCAAATCAACGTGTACGAACCTAGAACGTTCAACTTGGACCCCATTTGGGATCCTCACCCAACTACAATCGAAAATTGGCTCACGGTGACCAACATAGTCGAGTTCCCAAATGTTGACAATCTGTCCAAAGTAAGTGGTATTCGACTGATTCCATGCAGTTGCAGTAATAGACACCCCACTATTCTGCATTGTACTTATGGCATCATTATCTCGGGTATAAAACGTATATCCATTAATAAGATAACACTTGTATGAATACACATGTCTATCAGGCAATCTGGATAACCACTTAACTCTTTCTTTCACTGAGTCTTTATCCTGTGACAACATATTTGCAACATAACCATTGAACCAGTCAACAAACGTGCGATTGTGCTCAGTTTTTCAATCCATGATCTAGTTCTGGTGGGAAAGGACTCAGAAAGTGCCTGCATGTGCAGGTCAATAAAAGGAAGCACGTCGATCGTGTTGTGAAGTACACACAAGTGCATCCGTGTTAGCTCCTTCATACTAAAACTTACAGGTTGGCCACCGGTAATGCCTTCACCATCCATTCTATTGGTGTATCGGGTACTTGGAAGTCCAATTGCATCGACATTCGGAATAAATTCAGACCAGTACTCGACTGCTTCTTCTACTAAATAGCGTTCTGCAATGCATCCCTCCGGTCTGTACATATTCATCACATACCCTTTCAACACTTTCATATATCTCTCTACACCATACATCCATCGCATACGAGCAGGACCACACATCCTTGTCTCGTGTACCAAATGAACGGTTAAGTGAACCATTATATCAAAAAATGAAGGAGGAAAATACATTTCAAGCTCACAAAGCGTCCCCACAATCTGTCTCTAAAAACCAAGCAATTTTCTAGGATCAATAACTTTGCTACTCATTGCCTTGAAGAACCAACAAAGCTTTGTTATGGTTATGCGCACATTTTCAGGCAAGATAGAATGTATTGCAATGGGCAAGAAATTCTCCATGATGACATGATAGTCATGCGATTTCAGATTCATCAACTTCACGCCATCATCTGAAACAAGTCTCTGTATGTTGGACGAATAACCCTCTGGTATTTTCACATCCTTTAGTGTTTGAAGAAGAATTTTTCTCTCACTCTTGGACAAGGTGTGTAGAGCAGGAGGTAATTTCGGTGGTTTACCTTCTTCATACACAGGTGTCAGTTCAGCTCTTATACCCATATCAACCATATCCATTCTTGCATTGTAACTATCCTTAGACTTGTTATCAGCTAGTAGAGTATTGAGCAAACTAGCACAAACATTCTTCTCAACGTGCATTAGATCAATGAAGTGTCTAACATACAACTCTTTCCAATAGGGTAATTGAAAGAAAATTGATTCCTTCTTCTAGCCTCTAGTTGGGAGACTCTTTGCAAAGTGTTTTCTGTATTATGTGTTGACATTCTTCATCTCGTTCAATACATTTGTACCTGACAATAAACGTGGTGCTCCACGTTCCTCGATTGTGCCATCGAATGCATCGGCCATTCTTCTGTACTCATGTGTTGGCTCCAACCACCTTCTATGCCCCATATAAACAGTCTTCCTACAATGACATAAACGAATGTGATCTGTGTTCGTGGTACACCAAGGACATGCATCGGCCCCCTTCACACTATATCCAGATACATTCCCATAAGCGGGAAAGTCATTGATAGTCCCAAACAACATGACCTTCAACTTGAAATTCTCATTTCTATAAGCATCACACACATCGACGCCCTCATCCCACAGGAGCTTCAAGTGTTGGAGTTATACGTGAAAGTATGGTTTTACTTTGTATAACTCGTGTATCAAACATTTGTTTTATGAGAATAATTCTTTTATCATATTTGCTTTAGTTATGATTGAATGTTGAATATCTATTGCAAACCGTTCAATATATGGTACTAGTTACATTGTAGTTAATGTGGTGATACCCGATCACGGAAGACAACATTAACAGTCTTCTTGTAACTAAACGTACATTTTCACGACCTAGGTGGAATTGAACAATCCGCCGTGAAAGGTCGATGTGTAAGTCTCAGATTGGTCTGTCTTGACTAAGAGATTGCACTAACACATTTAATATGTGTTGAAGAGGACCTACATCGAGGATAAATTCTTCTGTTCTGAAGTGTGAAGAATTAGACCTCAGCGGTTGTTTATTTCTTAATCTCCGTCACTTAAATAGGACCGTGTGTGCTTGATGGTTACTGCTTTGATTCATGTTGGGTAAGAATCATTGTGACTTCAAACCTTGTGCTTTGGGCAGTAATATTAATCATACGACGGTTGCTAAGATTTAATACGGGGAAACGCGTGCGAGTACGGCTCGTGTGATTAGTCCCCTTGGTGGGCTCAGAAGTTTTATCGTACCAAATCTTGCAAGTGAAGAATCAGTTTCTTCGGTATGGATAATAATGTTGAGCTGTCTTTACTCCAAGGTGAAATATATTAATTAATTTAGAGTTATTCAGAAGCTTAATTAATTAATGGACTTGATAATCTTAAATGCGGGAAATAATAATCGGGAGCCCATATTATCGTAATATGGATTAAGATGGATAGTGCAATATTAATTTATTAGTGGTAATAATTAATATTAATGGATTGAATTATATTGGGGCTCATTATTGAAATTCAGAAGTCCATTAGGAGGTCCAATCTTAATTCTCCTTAAAGGCCCCTCAAGTAGCCCATTACGTAGCCCAATAATGATAAGGTGATTAAAATAAAAAGATAATATTATGCTGATTTTTTCCTTGTTTTTTCGAAAATTATGAATATTGGGAGAGAAAAAATTTTGTTGATTTTCTTGGAAAGATATTATGGAAGATAAGTATTCTTGAAATACAAGATTATCTCATATATTCAAGAAGATCCAAATCTTGGATTCTCTACTAATTATTTTCGAAAATTACCCCATAATAAGGAGTGTGAGATTTTTGTGGAATATTTTATTATGGAGAAAAGAATATATGAGATATATTCAAGATTTCTTAGAGACTAAGAAAATATTTTCTCCAGGCCCATAAAATCATGAAAATTTCGGCCACTTCTATTATAAATAGGGGATGATTATTTCATCCCCAAGTACATAATTCCATGTGTTGGAAAAATCAAGAGCATAGATATTTTTCTTTTTCCTTAGTTATTTAAATTACTTGAAAGCATCTCCCACCGGTGATCAAGTAAGGCGAAAGGGAAATACTTGAGAAGGTTTTTGGGTTGATAAAGCGAGATCGTGATTGTCCCGTTTATTTAAAGCTAATTCTACAAGAGGTACGTATGTCACATAAATTCTTGTTTATTCCGCCTATATTTTATGTGAATTAATTCAACATGCATGATGTTAAATTAGTTGTTGGAATTATTATTTGAATTAATTAGGATTAATTCATGCTAGTAATAATTGTATTTAAATTCGTATTTAAATTTCATCCCGAATAGATTCCGGGCACCCCTATTTTCCCAACATCAAGTCCTCTATCAAAGGAGCCAGATATACATCTATGTCCTTATCAGGTTGTTTGGGTCCTGATATCAATATAGACAACATCATATAAGTGCGCTTCATGCACAACTCCGGTGAAAGATTATAAACCATCAGAATCACTGGCCATGTACTGTGGTTGGTACTTTGGATACCGAACGGATTCACTCCGCCAGTTGAGAGTGCAACATGCAAGTATCGTGGCTCGTCACCAAATTCTGGATGTCTAGCATCGAATGTCTTCCACTGGGGTGAATCAGCAGGGTGTCTTAGCATTCCATCATCGATTATATCATCATGATGCCAAGTTAAATTTCTAGCATTCACACCGCTACTATACATTCTCCTGAATCTTGGTATTATTGGGAAGTACCACATCACCTTCGCTGGAGATTTATTCTTCAGATATCTCTTCTTCCCACACTTGGAACATTCATCGAGGTCTTCATACTCCTTCCGAAATAAGATACAATCACCCGGGCAAGCATGGATTTTCTGATGTGTTAACCCGATGGACTTAAGCATTTGCTTAGCCTCATATGCTTTCGTAGGCAGTACATTTCCATCGGGCAATAGACCACTAATTGCTTCCAGCATACTTGAGAAGCACACATCGGATAACTCGTGTGCTGCTTTTAGGTTGAACAATATCAACACAGCTGACACTTTTCTTGCCTTCTTACACCCGGGTCAAAGGGGCAATCCAGCGTCATCCCTTAATTTTTCTGACATATAAGGGTGATCTCGCAGATTTGTGTCATCCCCACTCGATGTATCAACATTCGGTACATCTCTGAAACTATCCTCATCCACTGTATCTTCAAACCTAAAGTCAGTTCTTATGTTGCTAGAGCTACATCCATCTCTTCTCTCACCATGAAATGTCCAAACGGTATATGTTTTATCAATACCGTGACACATCAAGTGGTCAAATAAACTTTCTCGACCACTAACAGTTTTTCCATTCATACATTTCCAACACAGACATGGAATGTATCGATGGTCGGTGCAGTGTCTAATTGCATGATTACAAAACTCTTCCACCCCATTCCTATACTCCTCTGATAATCTATCTGCTCTAACTCACTTTCGATCCATATAGAACTAGAGATGCCTATTTAGATTAACCGAAAAACAAACGTGTTGAGTCTAATATATTAATCCTAAATAACATGCACCCTAAAACAATTTCATCTAAAATTCTAACATATGAATCCTAGCATGCATTCTAACAATTCCATCTTAAATTATTCCTAAAACCTTCAATATTTCCCATCTATAAACCTCTTGAAACATATTCTAATATTTTAATATTAATTTACATGCACACTAAAACAATTTCATCTAAAATTCTAACATATTAATTCCTAACATGCATTCTAACAATTTCATCTAAAATTATTCCTAAAGCCTTCAATATTTCTCATCTATAAACCTCTTGAAATAAAGTCTAACATTTTAATACTAATTAACATGCATCTAAAATTCTAAAAAATTATAATATGTCCATAAAAAATTCTAACAAATTATAACAATTTCATCTAAAATTCTAACAATATATTTCATCTAAAATAATTTAACATATTAAACCTAACTTGCAACAATTTCATCTAAAATTAATCCTAAAGCCTTCAATTAACCAATGTTTCACCAATACATATACATTTTCATGCATGTTCATATATATATATATATATATACATATACTCAAATACTTCCTTGTGATATACTTTATGGAATCAAAGGATTAAAATTAATAGCATCCAAAAGTATCACAAAAACTATCCTAGAACAAATGTAACATTAATATGTGTTCAATCTACATTCTCATTTCATCATCTCTACATAATTTACTGTCCAATATAAGCATTCTCATTCACAAATACATTTTCATTAATTTGAAGTTAACAATTCATACATTCATATATATATATACAATTTATTTCATTTAAAATATGTATTATATGCATACCTGGCAGAGAACGGCGGAGAGGAGGCGGTGGAGGGGCGGCGCGCGGACTGGGCGGCGGGGGAGGAATGCTACGGTGGTGGTGGTGGCAGTGGGGGAGGATGCTTCGACGGCGGCGGGAGGGGAGGAAATATTTTGAAATCGCGTCTGATATGAAAATTAGGGATTTACGTTGGTCAATTGGGGATACTGGGGGTCAAAGGCTAAGACAGCGGTTAAAAACCGCTATCCAAGTGATACACTAAGACAGCAGTTAAAAACCGCTATCCAAGACCAACTTAGACAGCGGTTCAAAACCGCTCTGCAAGTCCTCACTTAGACAGCGGTTACTAACCGCTCTCTTGCATTTTTCCTCTTACACAGCGGTTATAAACCGCTCTCTTAGACTAGCACTTGGACAGCGGTTAATAACCGCTGTCTTAGCCTTTTTTTTTATATATAATTATGTTAAACCGCTCTCCAAGCTATGTTTTGGAGAGCGGTTTTTTTTAATAGCTCTCCAAGTCCAAATGTGTAGTAGTGAGAGATGGTACGGAAGAGAAGAGGTGTACATCACATGGAGTGGAGATGGAGTTATAGTTGGAACTAAGAAGTATGTAGGTCAGGACGATCCATAAATGGATAAAGGGTATACTACTCCCTTCATCTTATAAAAAAATTCACTTATTTGTTCAGTAAAAAAAAATTATACCCTTAAAATAAAAAACATCTACAAACTTAATTTTCACAATATCATTTGAAAATATTTTTAGGATGGAGTGAGTATCATTTCAAGACAAAAATAACAAATGCTTTGATGGGAAGGAGTTAAAGACAAAAAAAAAAAAAAAAAAAAAAAAATTGATAACAAATGTTTTTATGATGGAGTGAGTATTATTTTAAAACAAATTATTTTTATATAACATATGCTTTTATGGGACGGAGTGTTTAAAGATTTAGTATTATTATTATTATTATTTTGATAATTTATGGGGTGTGAAAGCTTTTACAGAATAATAAATGTGTGAAAAATTTTATGGGATGGAGGAAATAATATTTCTTAATAATAGAAAATAATTTTTTCATCCTTCAACTGATGCAACATTTGTTAAATCGGTTGGTTCCTCAACTCATGCAACATTCTTAAAATGAGAGTAAAACTATATTATCATATTTAATTATGTCTCAAACATCTCAATATTATATTATATGACATTACTTTTCATAAGTTAATCTATTTTTATCTATTTTGAAATGACGAAATTACCCCAACAAAAATCACTTTATGTATTTTAGTATTGATAAACAAATCTTGCATTAAAACTCATGCAAATAGTAAATGTATAAAAGAACTTAAACTATCAACAATTGTTGTGAAAGATATTTAAACTATTTTTTGTATTTTTTTTATATATATAAATCCATTCTCTAGAGAGGACAACTCACAAGTTTTGCTGATTCAACCAAAACTTATTTTAAAAAAATTGTGTAGCCAATTTACAGTAAAACCAATTATAAATCCATGGTGGTACCCACCATCGTTTTCACAACCATGACCATTTAAAGAGTAGAATATTTAAACATTTTACATGTGGTAAGGGTCATACTAATAATGAAATAATGAATTGGAGGTGGAGTGAAATAATTTAAAAGGAAAAAAAAAACTTCAAGTATTCATTTATTTAAATTTATGTGAAATGTTATCGAACTTTAAAATATATATTTGAGATTTTTTGTTAATTAATCGTGTTGAGCATGAGCTTCAATCAAGCCAAACACTAGTCGAGCTCGAATAGTTTAACATTTTAAAACTTGTTTCATCTTTTTTATTCATGGAGTTTGAGTTGAATTTTAAATTTTACTACACGTTAGTGTTTGTTTAAGCTTGTATGACGTCAATATTGAATTAAACTCAAACGGTTTCTTATCAAATGAGTTTGAACCGAATATCGAGTAGCTTGGTTTGATTTTTGACCTAAACCCTAACTCTGCGTTTGTCATTTGTTCAAGATTTGAATCTTTATTCCTTTCATCCTTTCAAAAAAATAAAATCTTTATTTCTTTCATAAAATAGATTTCAATCTTTACTTCGTATGGTGTATGTAGCCCGTCCAACCCATGAGGCTGAAATGGGCTTGATGTACAGCCCCCCAGGACCATTTAATAAAGGCCACTGTTACTTGCACTCTTCTTTTTGTTAAATACACTACTCTCGACCTGAAATTTTTTAAAATTTTCGAAAAATATTTTCGGTTTTTTTTTTTAAATTTAATATGTTCGAATTTTTTTTTCTAAAAAAGTGAAAAAAAATCGTGAAAGAAATTCAAAAAAAAATTTTGAACACTAAGTAGTGTATTCATTCTGGTAGTATATTTAACAAAGAGGTTAGTGCAAATAATCTATGCCTTTAATAAATACTTATCTTTTGGTCTTAGTAAAAACAAAAGAGAAGAAAAAGGAGGCAAGTTTGTGTAGTTGGGACGATCGTGAGACAAATTTAAATTACATATATTTTAATTCATCTGTCCACTAATTCTACTTTTCTTTAACTAATTGATAAACTTTGATTGTAATTTGTACTGAATTGAACAGTTGTGGTCTGGTAAATTGCAAAATATATGGAGGGTTAAATTCTGAATTGAACTTTTAAATCTATTTTATTTGGCGCTCTCGAAAATGCGTCGTTATTCTCACTCCCTTGATTTGAGGTTTAAACGAGAAGTAAGGAGTTCGTAAGTACATATCCTGGGCCTAATAATTTCTCCAATGGGCTGAGTTAGAGATGTTATACGGGCTAGCCCTAACCCTATAGGGCCGGCCCTAACGGGCTTCGGGCTAAACGGGTTAGGGCCTTATCCGGTTCACTCTTAACGGGCCTTTAATAATTAAGACCTAACCCTAACCCTAGCGGGCCTCGGGCTAAACGGGCCACAAACGGGTTATGTCAAAAAAAAAAAAATTCAACACAAAATTTAAAATAGTGGCAATAAAATGTTAATGAATTTAAACATTGTTCATAAATTAATTAAAATTAAATAAAAACAATTCAACGTAATTATAAAAATTCAAACATCAATACTTAAAAAGTACAAAACACCAACACGTAATAGTTCAAACATCAACACGACTAATTTCGATTTATTGCAGTATTATAATTACAAAAAATTCACCCAATCATACTTGTAATAATTCAGCTCACTACCATGCATATCATACCAAAAAAAAAAAAATTCGGAATGATACTAATAAATTTAATATCCAAGAAATAAAAGAATATACAATATTAGCAGCAACTTAACTAAAAAGTTCATCTAATTGGGCACTTGTGTATCTAAGTACTACTAGTACATGGATTGAAGAACCTAAAAAAGAAACTAAATATAAAATAACACTAAAATGGATGGATTAAATTTCTCGTACATCATCTTTTACTGAAGTTAGGGCTAAATGATGAATTGAAAAAATGTGAGTATATATATATATTAATACTTTAATTGTAATAAATAATTAATACACTTATTATATAATATAAATAAAAATATATATATATATATATATATATAACCCGGGCTGGCGGGCTAGCCCGGTTAACCGGCGGGCTAGCCCTATTAGCCCGCGGGCTAATAGGGCCGGGTCAAAAAAGCCCTGATTTAAACGGGTCCCTTAAACCATAGCCCTAACCCTGCATTTTTTAGGGTTAAACGGGCCGGCCCTATTAGCCCGGCCCGGATTAACATCTCTAGGCTGAGTCATGAGACAAGCAGAAGAAATTGGAAGACTCGAAGAATTACAATTTGTTACTTATCCTAGTATTACTACCTCCATCTCAGAGATCCTATCGAGCTGTCTGATATCAATAACAGTTTATAATTGTGTCACGTGTGTCGCACTGACCTGTTACCTGTTGAGTTCAAATATTATTTTTAAAATATTTTTTTAAATTGTAATTTTGAATTTATTGTTATATCCTTTTTAATTTAAATTTTAATATATGTATTAATGAAAAATCTGTTGGATTGTATTTTTAATATATTCATTCCTATTGTATAGCTATTGCGGTAGCACTTAGGATTGACTAAATCATTTCTTTGATTCTTTGTGTTATACCCGAATAATATTACCCGATTATTCGGGTAACGGGCTCAACTCGCCGGGCCGAAGTGGGGCACAGGCGAGGGAATCAGGGTAGCCGGTCCGGACCGAGCAGGCGGGCAGAGTCTCGACGTCTACCCGACAAAGGCCATGGAGACTTATCGGGGAGCGTACTCGTTGGGAAGACCATAGGTCGGTCGGCCAGCGGCAAGCCTTGGGAAGACCTCTACCCGCTTCCCGCGAAAGGTTCCCCAGGCCACTTGCCACCCACCCGGTACCCGGCTACCCGATTACCCGTCTTCCCGATCCCGGCTCCGCCAGCTGTGAGTAAGGTCAGTACCATCAGTGCAGAGGATGTGACAGAGTCAAAGTGGATAGTTGGGGCCAAGTCCCATCTGCTCAGGGGTAACAGTGCCAAGTGGCATCTTCTCATTGGCCCATAGGGGAGGCTGTAGCCACTCATTGCCTCCCAGCTAGGAATAGGAGGGGCCCACAGGCCCACCAACCCAAGGTGGAGGACCCCACCATGTACACTATAAATAGGGCATTTAATGCCCAAATGTAACACAACACACATTTATTGCAAATCTACTCTTGAGAGCTCATTTACTCTTGCATTTATTGCTTATAGTTATCATAAATATTAAATTCTAGCCGCTAGGAACCAGACAGCGAGATCCTCACGAAATCGCTGTCAATATTTTGGCGCTGGAAGGAGGGTGACTAACATCGAAGTACACTCGGTTTCGTTCATCTAGTCACCTCGAACGAACCACTTCATCCTTTCCTTTCTCAAAAATCCCATCTGCTTTCATTCTGAGAATGACTACTTCAAAAGCTACTCGAACCCAGCAGCAAGTCGAAGACGTCGGCGAAGCCGCCACTCCGGCTCTGGCCACGGCGGAGATGCTTCAGGGTCCTTTCGAGTTCTTGTCGGCAATAAGAACTCCGGAGGACCTCCAGGCGGCCAAGGCAATGATCGAGCGCTGCCAGGCCGAGATCGACGCCGCTCCGATCCGGACCCATCGCCCCGGGAAGGAGCCTGCCCGCACCATGACCACCAGCAACCCTCAGCCCGAGCAAGAGGCGGCCGGGAGGGCCACCAGTAACCCTCGGCCTCAAAATCTAAAGAGGCGTCTAGACAAGGAGGCCGACTCTCAGCGGGTGTCTCGCCGACCCGCGGGCTCAGTTTTCTCCAGGCTGGGTTTCCAGGGTCGGGGAGCTGCCCGCCCGTGCAAATCGAACGCCAGCTCCAGGCCCCGGGAGCGAGAACGGGCACGCTCTCCCAAGCGTCACAACGACGCGGCCCCGAGGCCGTCGGTCCGTGACCGTCTGGAGGACAACCCACGTCCCCGTTCTCCCCCTGCGGCCGACAGCGCTATGGCCGCTATCTTGAAAAAGGTAACGGAGCTCGAGGCCAAGCTCGAAAGGCGGGACGAACAGCACCATGTCGCCCACATGCTAAACTCCCCCCTTGCCGACATACTAGTACGGGCCCCCGCCCAACCAAAAATTAACGTGGCCGCGGTGGGCCAGTACAACGGGGAGACGGACCCCGTCACCCACCTAAGTAAATACTCCACCTACATGATCTCCATGGGGGCGACGGACGCCACCCAGTGCCGGATGTTTCCATTAACCCTAGGTGACAGAGCTCACCAGTGGTACTCCTTGCTTCCCGCGGGAAAGGTGGTTTCGTTCCACCAATTGGGGGGAACTGTTCCTGGAACATTTCTCCTCGATGGCGTCATGTCTGGCCGGCGCCAACCGCATAGCCAACTTGGCCCAGGGGAAAGACGAGACGGATCGGGCGTATATCGACCGGGTCGACCGCATCATCATGGAGGGCGAGCCCGTCGGTGACGAGGTCAAGCTCGTTGGCATCATAGGCGGGCTCCGCTTAAAAACAAATCTATGGAAGTCCATGAACAAGGACTATCCCAAATCATACTCGGAGTTCCGGCAGCGGGCCGGAAAGATCATATACAACGCTGATATCCTGGCGCAGCAGCTAGGTGAGAACGCCCCTGCCGAGAAGGAGAAACCCCGCGCCCAAGCGGGCACCACATCGAGCCGGAGGAACTTTTCCTATTGCGCTCCCCAGCCGTTCAAACCCTTTGATTCCGTCGAAGTAAAGCTGGCCGAAAAATTATCAGCCACCCCGGAGTACGTCTACGTACAAATCCGGGATAAAAACATGGTGCCCAAGGCGCGACCGTGGGTCCACAAGCCAGGGGTTCAGCTCAACCCCAACAAATACTGCTACTACCATCAGACCATCGGGTACAACACAAGTGAGTGCCGCGACCTCCTGAAACAACTCTGGCGACTCTTCGAGGAGGGGAAGCTGGAGGAGTTCGTGAAGAGACCGCCGGCTAGGCCGGAGACGCAAGCCGCTACCCACCCCGTGGAGCCAAACCGGGAGGCAGCCCTCATATGCCCACCGATGCCGGAACATCAAGCCCGCCGCGCGGTCAACATGCTCTCCCCCGTGGGAAAATTCACGCCCACCACCTCGCTCTCCATCCATCGGCAGAAAAGCGAGCTGCGGGCAATGGGCAATGTCCACCAAATCACCATGCCGGTCAACATGACGGCAAGAGAGTCAGACCTCCTTGCCTTTAAGGAGGAGGACCGCACTGGGGTCATCTACCCGAACCACGATGCCCTGGTCGTCTCTGTCAACATAATGGGTGTCACCGTACATCGCATGCTCGTCGACAACGGGTCCTACTGCAACATCCTCTTCAAGGCCGTTTTCGACCAGCTGGACAGCTCCTTCGAGAAATACGTGGAGCCATGCGACCAGGTCATCAAAGGCTTCGGCGATGCCACTGTGAAACCCTACGGGATAGTTAGGCTAGCCGTAGAATTAGTTTCTAGTATAGACGTTGAGGTTAAGGCTTTGAAACAGCTCGACTTCATTATTGTCGACCAGCCGTCAACCTATAACGGGTTTCTCGGCAGGCCTTTCGAGCACGAGTTCGAAGCCGCCGCCTCAGTATTCTGTTATTTTATCAAGTTCTCAACCCCCTCCGGGAAGGTTGGAACTATTAAGGGAAATTAGAAAATGGCACGCGGATGTTTAGCGTACATCGATATTATTTCAAATTCCACACATTTAGATTATATATGCACGATCAAGGAGGGAGACATGGAAATAGACGAAGAAATCCCACCCACTACCCGTCCAATGGATGAAGATTCCAAAATTGTGGAAGACATTCAAATCGAACTAGAGCCCAGGATCGGGTTCGAACCCATGGAAGTCGACAGCACCCTAACCGGAGAGATCGATGATCCGCGCTTCGGTGAGCAGGGAGTCAGCCCGATCGAAAAGCTGATCTCGGTCACAATGAAGAATCGGCCAGAAGTGAGTGTTCAACTAGGTTCATCGATGTCCGACGAGATGCGGACAGCGATGACCGCATTCCTAGAGGAGAACTTAGACGTGTTCGCTTGGTCCCACGAAGACATGGTCGGGATCGATCCAGCCGTATGTTCCCACCAATTGTACATTGATCCAGCCCGCAAGCCAGTCTCACAGAAGAGAAGAAAATTCGGCCCAGACAAGTACGCGGTCATAGCCACTGAAGTCAAAAAACTGCTCGACAACAAGCTTATCGGGATGGTCAACCCCGACGACAAGCCTCAATGGATATCTAATGCCGTCCTCGTCAAGAAGAACAACAACACCTGGCGGTTGTGCATCGACTTCACGAATCTGAACAAAGCATGCCCCAAGGATCACTTCCCGATGCCACACATCGACCATCTGGTGGACAGCACGGCCGGGCACGAGATGCTCACTTTCATGGACGCATTTGCCGGCTACCACCAGATCCCGATGGCCGCCGACGACCAGAAACACACCACTTTCCTCACCGAGAACATGTACTTCTGGAAGCGGATGTCATTCGGGCTCATGAACGCAGGGGCAACCTATCAAAGACTGGTCAACCACATGTTTCATGACCAAATTGGGGCAACCATGGAGGTGTATTTCGACGACATTGTCGTTAAAAGTGAGAAGAATGAAGACCACCTCACTCACCTAGCCGAAACATTCGAAATCTTGAGGAAGTATCGAATGAGGCTCAACCCGAAAAAGTACAGTTTCGGCATCGAATCGGGCAATTTCTTGGGGAACATGGTCAGCCAGCGTGGAATCGAAGCAAATCAGACCAAAGTTTAGGTGATCCTCGATATGAGCACACCCCGCACAGTAAAGGAGGTACAAAGGGTGACGGGCAGCCTGGCTGCTCTCAGCCGTTTCATCTCCCACATGGGGGACCGGTGCAAACCATTGTTCGACAGCATGCGGAAGGGGAAACTAAACTGGACACCCCAGAGCCAGCTCGCTTTCGATAATTTGAAGGCATATTTGTCAAACGCCCATGTATTGGCCCACCCCGTTCCTGGCGAGAAGCTCTTCCTGTATTTGGCGGCCTCAAACTCGGCTCTCAGCGCCGTGCTAGTGCAGGCTGAGGGGCAGACACATCTGCCGATCTACTATGTCAGCCAGACACTCCACGACGCCGAGCTACGATACCCACCCTTGGAAAAGTTAGCTTACGCGCTAGTGATGAGTGTGCGTAAGTTACGCCCATACTTTTTCGATCACCAAGTAGAAGTATTGACCACAATGCCACTCCGTCAAGTGTTACATCGACCTGATACGACGGGCAGATGCCTCAAATGGGCAGTGGAGATCGGGCAGTTCGGAGTCACATACGCTCCTCGAACATCCATCAAAGGCCAGGCCATGGTCGATTTCATAGTCGAGCTCACCTACCCAGAGGCGATGTCCAAGATCGAGCAGCCGCCATGGAAAATGTACATTGACGGATCCTCCACAACTTTGCGGGCAGGCGCGGGAATTGTCCTGCTCAGCCCGACCGGCCAATCGTTCACAACAACCATCAGGTTCGGTTTCCACGCAACTAATAATGAGGCCGAATACGAAGCATTGATCAACGGTCTGGAGATGGCCATGGCCATGGGAGTAAAGAGGCTCCAAGTCTACAGCGACTCGCAACTCGTCACATGCCAAATCTCAGGAGAATACGAGGCACGCAGCGACAGAATGTTGGCCTATCAAGGGCTAGCCAAGAACCTTCTCGGGAAATTCGATCAAGTCCATATAGAGATAGTGCCCCGACTCGACAATACTCAAGCAGACGCCCTTGCCCGCCTTGCAACTTCCGAGGGAGCGGCCGACATGTCGCAAATCACGGTGACTTACCTGACTGCCCCTTCGAGCTCGAACCAGCGGGTGACCAATTTGGGGCAGGAGGAGGACAGCTAGATGACTCCCATTCTGAAGTACCTCCACGACGGGAAACTCCCAGAAGATCGAGTAGCGGCAAGACAGTTACAACTTCGGGCGGCCCGATACACGATCATCGTGGACCAGTTGTATAAGAGAGGCTTTGCCCTACCCCTCCTAAAATGCATAACGGCGGGGCAGGGAAAGAAGATCTTGGTGGAAGTCCACGAGGGGCGCTGCGGGAACCACGCTGGCGGCCAGGCGCTCGCCCAGAAAGTCATCCGTCAGGGATATTTCTGGCCCACTCTAAAAAAGGATGCGATCAACTATGCACGGGCATGCCACAAATGCCAAATCTATTCGCCAGCAATCCACCAGGCCCCAACCGAGCTCACCTCGATCCTGAGCCCGTGGCCGTTCGTAAAGTGGGGGATCGATCTCATTGGTCCTTTGCCCACAGCCCCGGGCAGCGTCAAGTACGCAATTGTCGTCGTGGATTACTTCACCAAATGGACGGAAGCGGAGTCGCTAAAAACAATCGACCAGGAGCATATCATTAGGTTCATCTGGCGCAACATAATCTGCCGATTCGGCCTTCCACAGATAATCATTTCGGACAACGGGAAGCAATTTGATGGGTTGGAGATGGAGAAATTCTGCCAAAAGCACAAAATCAAGAGGTTGTTCTCATCGCCCTACCATCCTCAGTCGAACGGGCAGGTCGAGGCGGTGAATAAAATAATCAAACACACGCTGAAGGCAAGGTTGGAGGAGAGCAAGGGAACATGGGCGAGCAAGCTACCCGAAGTATTATGGTCATACAGAACGACTAGCCGCACCGTCACTGGGGAGACTCCTTTCGCTCTGGCCTTCGGAATAGAGGCAGTCATCCCGGTAGAGGTCCTTATCCCAAGCCTCCACACCTCGCAACCCGTGGGGACCGAGAACGACCAAGCCATGCTAAACGAGTTGGACCTGCTGGAGGAGAGAAGGCTATCCGCCGAGCAAAGAAACATAGCTTATAAACGCCGGGCTGAAAAATACTTCAACTCGAAAATCAAGATCTGAGAATTCGAAGCTAGGGACCTGCTGCTACGACGGACGGTCGGGCAGCCCAAGAGGGCATTTGGCCCGAATTGGGAGGGACCCCTAAAGGTCTCTAGGCGCCTGGCCAACGGCGCCTACGAGCTAGAGAGCCTTGAGGGCAATCCGGCCCAATACCCTTGGAACGCCTCCCTACTCAAAAAATACTACCAGTAGCGGCTATATAATTTAGCCTGCATCGTCCTCTTGCCCGCGAACGGCCCCATTGTAATCGCATCTCGAGCGCAAAGTTGTAATCAATAAAATCGATTGTTAATTCAATCTCGTATTCGTGAAGTCGCTGCCCGTCTATCGGCTAAAGCACTTCACTCATTAATCATTTGATTAATTTTTAAATCGATTGTTAATTCAATCTCGTATTCGTGAGGTCGCTGCCCGTCTATCGGCTAAAGCACTTCACTCATTAATCATCTGGTTAATTTTTAAATCGATTGTTAGTTCAATCTCGTATTCGTGAAGTCGCTGCCCGTCTATCGGCTAAAGCACTTCACTCATTAATCATCTGGTTAATTTTAATCGATTGTTAATTCAATCTCGTATTCGTGAATGCGTTGCCCGTCTATCGGCTAAAGCACTTCACTCATTAATCATTTGGTTAATTTTAATCGTTTGATAATTCAATCTCATAATTCGATCCCATTATTAATTCGATTGTCGGACCTAACCGAGAAAACAAGAATGAAAAGCGATGATAAAGAAAAAAGATGATTTCATTAAAGGTCGAAAAAGAAAATAGTATAACGGTCAGAGGCCAACAAACACAAGAAACGAAAAGAAAGAAAAAACACTCAAGGAGCCATCTCATCCACCACCCCCGGCTCCTCATCGGCCAGAGGGTAAAGGAAGGTCGCCGGGTCGCCAAGGAACGACAAGTCCACTCCGCGATCGACCAGATCCTTCAGAGTGATGTCGTAGTCCGCTGAGGGGGGGTTGGACACGACATAACTCCTTAGATCCTCCAAGGGACCGGAGTAATTGGCCTCGAGGTTCGGGCGGAGCAGAGAGCGGATGGAGTCGGCATATGCATTAATGTAGACCATGGAGCCCGCCGACTCGTGTTCGCTCTCAAGGTAGGCTCGTTCGGCGGCCAGACGTTCCTCGGCCTCCGCGGTAAAAGCCTCCCGTGCCCGGCGAACCTCCTCGACCACCCTCGCCTCAGCGTCGGCGAGCGCTTTCTTCTCCCTCTTAGCGGCAGCTTCCTCCAGCTCCGCCTGGCTCTTGCGGGCAGCCTCCAAATCCTCCCGGAGTTTCTTGACCTCCTCCTCTAGCCGGGCAGCTTCCTCCCTCTTGGTCTGGAAACTGGCCTTGTATGCGGCCAGAGTCCGCGCATCCCGCTTGTAGTCGAGCATGATGCCCTCCAGAGCAATGGCATCGCAGGCAGCACGGATAGCAGTGGACCTCAGACGGTCAGGCACAAAGACGGTGCGGAAAGCCTTCTTGCAATTAAGAGTCCATGATCGGGGCAGATTAACCACCGCTCGCCGAAGCTCCTCCGGCCAAGTCTCGGGGAGAGTCTCCGCGTAAGGAGGATCCTGCGAGCGCAGGAATTGGAGAACCTCCGTCGGGGGCAAGGGATCGGGCCTGCATCGGGAGGCGACGAGGACAGTTAGCAAAATAAAGAGAAACAAAGGAAGGAAAGAATAGGTAAAGATGACTTACGTAAGGTGGTTGCCCCAGCCGAGGAAGGAAAAGTCGCTGCGATAACGGGAAGAAGAGGCTGGGCTCCCCGTGGTCGCCTCGACGGTTCCAGCGACCAACCCGCCCGTGGCTGGGCTCACGCTCACAGTCACCATGGCTGGTTCAACCGAGGTCTGGCCCTCTACCCCGGCTTGTTTGGAGTGGCGTCGGCCGTCGGTCGGAGAGGATGGAGCCGCCGGCATTGATGTCTGGGGGGCCCGAATCGTCACCCCGGCAGCTCGGACGGCTCCCCGCTTCGATAGCTTGGAGATGGCGCTCTTCTTGGGGGCCATATCTACTGTCTCTTCCGAACTCTCGACGTTGACGACGGGGACGGGGGGAGCTTGGCCGAATTTGGGTTGAGCCGGGGGAGATGGCGCTGGGGAGGCCGACGGAGTGGAGCTCGAAGCCGAGAAGCGTTCTGTAAAATGTAAAAAGAAACACAAATAAGAATAATTCGGATAGGAAAGTACAAAAAGAGATGCGAGACCAAAAGTCTAACCGCCGAAATTCAAATGACGGGGAAAGGTCAGGAGGCCGGACAAACGCCGCTGCTCATTGCTGTTGAGCTGGTCGACGTCCCGATTAACGTCGGGCTCCGCCTTTACACAGGCAAGGGCTTTCCAAAAATCATCGGTAAGGTCGCTCTGTAATGGCGCCGAGGTGCCTGCACAACAAAACAAGAATTAGATCAGTACTGAGGAGGAAGAAAAAATTCCAAGAGTTTACCTCGACGATCACGGACACTGTATGCCCGGGGAACCTGGATGACGGCCCCATCGACGCCCACACTCTCCCAGGCGCCGCCAACCCACCACCACCTCTCGTGCCAGCCCGTTACCTTCGGCGAGATGCCGAAGATGATGGCGTCGCCGCCTAAGATGATGGCGTCGCCGCCCCGGGGTTTCACGGAGTAGTACCCCAAATTCATCGGCCCGGCCGAGGCCACTGTGTAATATAGGTGGTTTAGCTCCTCGAGGGTCGGCATACGGTGGAGACTGTGACGCCCAAGGACCACCATGGCGCCCAGCAGGTAACTCCATCCGTTCGGAGTAATTTGGGTTATCGAAAGATTCCACGTGGCGAGCAGCCGGGAAATAGCCGAGTGGAGCGGGAAGCAGAGTCCCGCATGCAGCATATCCGCATTGATGGCGATTAGCCCCTCGGGAGGCTGGTCTGCACGCTCGTTGGCCCGAGGAGCATAGAAATTAACGTCGGAAGGTGTCTCAAAGGTCCAGTAGATCTCTTTGAGGTCAGCATCCGCGGGCAAGCAGCTAGGGCGGCGAGAGGCCCCAAATTCAGTCTCTCGGGCCTCGCGGTAACAGCGGGCAGGGCATCTCCGCACAAACCGGCTCATGTATTTGGAATAATCAAAGCCGATGAGTCGGCTATCCTCATAGTCGACATGCTCGGGCATGTCCTCCTGATTGAACAAATAGTTTTCCGCTCGAGACGGGTAGGAGGATAAGGGGGAAACGCTGAGGGCAGGGCCCTCCCGTTGAGGGCTCATCCTCTCTAGGTCATCGGCGTAGACATCCACATCGGTGGAGGTGCCCTCGCCTTCACGGGCGGCGGCGGCGCGGGAGGTGCCCTCCCCGGCTTGGCAGAGGGGTCTCTCGGCATCGGCAGCGGCACGGCGGCGGAAGTGGAAAACGTCGGCGGCCCCAACACTCTCGACGGAGTCACTCATAATGAAAAGAGAAGAGGAAGGAAGAAGTGTAGGAAAGAGCAAGAAATTACCTTGAAAAGGGAAAGAAGTCGCCGGATTCTGGAAAGAGCCGCCGGAAAATTCGTCGGAAAAGGCAAAAACTTGCTAAGGGGGGGGGGGGGGGGGGGCAAGAGAGAGAGAAGCGAAAATAAGAATGAGAGGGGGGGGACCCCTATTTATAGGAGAAATGGGGGGGACTAAACTGCAAAAAAACGGGGTCAAAAATAGAATTAAACAAAAGTCTGGGGGGCGCGTGGGTGACACGCGCGCAACGGTTGGGGACAAAATCGGCGGACGTGACGCCTGGGATCTTGCCCGTCAGCCACGCCATCCCGTGACGTCAGCAGGCGCGGAACACGAAAGGACACCTCGGAAGACGGAACATCACCCCCAAAATTCAAAATTCAAATTCAAATCCGCAGATGGACCAGCCCGCCACCCAACGTCGATGGCCTCCCGATGACGGACTGGTGGGGCAATTGTTATACCCGAATAATATTACCCGACTATTCGGGTAACGGGCTCAACTCGTCTGGCCGAAGTGGGGCACATGCGAGGGAATCAGGGTAGCCGGTCCGGACCGAGCAGGCGGGCAGAGTCTCGACGTCTACCCGACAAAGGCCATGGAGACTTATTGGGGAGCGTACTCGTTGGGAAGACCATAGGTCGGTCGGCCAGCGGCAAGCCCTGGGAAGACCTCTACCCGCTTCCCGCGAAAGGTTCCCCAGGCCACTCGCCACCCACCCGGTACCCGGCTACCCGGTTACCCGTCTGCCCGATCCCGGCTCCGCCCGCTGTGAGTAAGGCCAGTACCATCAGTGCAGAGGATGTGACAGAGTCAAAGTGGGTAGTTAGGGCCAAGTCCCATCTGCTCAGGGGTAACAGTGCCAAGTGGCATCTTCTCATTGGCCCATAGAGGAGGCTGTAGTCACTCATTGCCTCCCAGCTAGGAATAGGAGGGGCCCACAGGCCCACCAACCCAAGGTAGAGGACCCCACCATGTACACTATAAATAGGGTCTTTAATGCACAAATGTAACACAACACACATTTATTGCAAATCTACTCTTGAGAGCTCATTTACTCTTGCATTTATTGCTTATAGTTATCATAAATATTAAATCCTACCCGCTAGGAACCAGACGGCGAGATTCTCACGAAATCGCTGTCAACACTTTGTAATATGTAGAATATTCACCATTGTTGTATGTATACCTGATCATTCTTAAGTTCTCAAAAGCCAAATCTAAACAAACCAAATTATATTTTTGAATATTAAAACCATCTTCTCCATTGACGGAAGGTCCCAAAATTGGTGTTGAATCCAATTGAAAACAAAACCCAATTTACGATGCGGATGAAAGCAGAAAATCACGAAATAAAACTCCTTATCTCAAATATGAAGTGTCGGTTGAAGGAAACAAAACCCTAAATCAATTTGGGGTTTTTTTGTTCTAGGGTTCTTAGATGAAAGAGAATGGGGGATTTTTTTATTCTCGGTGGGCGGAGAAGAAAAGAAAAAGAACGATCTTAATTAACCTGGTTATTAATGATTACAAATTAATTAAAATAGATTTTTATTATAAATCAAAGAAAGATAAATTTGTAAATGAATAATTATATATTTTTAACTAATTATATAATATAATAATGAAATAATACGACACAGCTCAATAATACTCGATGAACTCGATTGGAAATTAGATGATTAACTCAAAAGGTTGCAGGTCATCAAATTTAAGTCATTAGATTTTATTGTATTTTAAATCTGATGGTTTATAGAGCATTACTGATATTAGGCAACTCGACAGGGTGTTTGATCTAAGAAACACCCTACTTAGATTATCTACTTGTCCAAAAAAAAAAAAATCTATCTCATACTTAGATTGGTCATCCCAAATATGGCAATGTAAATTGCATCTCATATCACTAATAATTACATACAAAAATAAATTGTTTTTATCTTATTCTTTTAAATTAACTAAGACACTCTAAACCAAAAATTATTTTTATTCTTTTAAATACTCATATACAACTTTCACAATAAAACTTTTCTCAAAACCCAATGGACAATTATGTACGAAACAGCGACAGTATACAATATTAAGTTTGGGCAAAACCTACGTAATTGGTTTTGTAATCAATATTTGATGCAGCGAAATTTCCAGCTCTGTTGTTTTTACTTTTTACCCCTATGCACTATAGAATTTTCCACTTAGAGGGGTGTATTCAATTGAGATTCTATCAGATTTTTTTGGTTTTTAAAAAGTTTGTGGATTTAAAAAATCTATAGACTCCATACAGAGTTTGACTGACTTTTTTTATTGATTTATTTGGATTTTCATAGACTTTACAGGATTGTGGAATACATTTTTTTATTGATTTACATGGATTTACATAGACTTCGGCGCTGGAACCATTGATGCAAATATATATGGGACACACTTGTATATAAAAAAAAGTTATCCAAATTATTTAGAAAAAAAATACATTAGTTAAAAAAATACATTATTATTTCATCTTCATTTTCATCACCGTTATACCTCGCCCTCATTAGAAGTCTCAGGTTGTTAGAAGAGATTTTGGAGAGTAAAATTTATTTATATTTTTTAAAGAGTAGACTTGATAACGGGGCGGGTAATCCCCAAAGCAAACAGGGACGGAAAATATTTTTGCCCCGTAGGCGGAGACCGGGATAGTATTCTCAGTCCGGGGGATCCCCGTCTCGCTCCCTGCGGGGAGTCGCATTATTTTTTATATAATTAATATATTTATATATAATTTTAATGTTAAAGTAAATTACAAATAAATATTTCATAGTTTCCTACTCAATTAACTATTTATTAAAAATTATATTTTTTTATTTAATGTTATGTTATTAGTTCCAAATTATATTATTTTCACTTTAGTATATATGTTAATTAAAAATATTAGAATTAGAGGTTCTTCAAATTGTTTAAATTAATTTTTTTTTAACACCAACTTAAAGTAATTGTTGTGTATGATTAAAGTTTTTAATTTAAATATTTTTTTATATTTTAAAAATGAGATAAAAAAAAATAAGTAGGCGGGGAAAGGGGAATCGTCGCGAGACGGGAATCCCGGTGAGGCGGGGATGGGGAAAAAATTCTCCATTTATTTTGTAGGGCCGGAGATGGGGAATGACCCCCCGTCCCCGCCCCGTTAACATCTCAATGGAAAAGAATCAAAGAAAATCCATAGACTGTTGAATATCTAAAGAATTTTTAAGACTTTTCAAAATCCGTAGAATTCTCTGGTTATTAGAAGAGATTTTGAAGAGTGAAATCTATTCATATTTTGGAAGGGAAATCTAAGAAAATCAGTGGAGTATTAAAATCCATAGATCGTTGAATACCTAAAGATTTTTTAAGACTTTTTAAAATCAGTATCGAATACCTCAGGATTTTTAAAGACTTTTGAAAATCTAAATTGAATACCCCCAGACTTTAAAAGTCTAAAAAAATTCTACAGACTTTATAACCAATACACCCCTCTTAAGTTCGGAGAGGGTATTATGTACCACCAGCGGTAATAATATTAATTCTTCTAAATAATATTAGAAGTGTTGTACATTGAAAAATGTTATCATAACTAAAAGGTGCAACTCAAATTCAAGAACTAACTGAAATTAAAAACATACTCCCATTTAACTAATAAGAATTTGAGTATTAAAGTCTAATACAAATTAGAATTTGAGTATTTTAACTAACAAGAATCCTCAATCCCTTTCAAACCAAGTTTACAAGCACTATATAGTCATTAGTCATCACATTATGCCACATTCCCCCATTTAACAAAAGAATCAGAAAATTGAAACATTATAAAATCGAATTCAATACATTTGAACAATCGAAAAAGAATACATATATCTGGCCCAAACTAATATTAACAGGATCCAATTTCAGCAGAACAACTTAGGTTCAGACACTCAAACAAAGCCCTAATACTATTAATTAATTAAACAAACTCACTAAATTCGTAGTCCACTTTTAGCGACAAGCACCAAAATTCATCACTTGATTTGTAATACTATCACTGTTTCTCAAAGAACAAACTTCGACCATACAACACTGATGATATGATTTATACAAAAAGTCGAACTTCTGATCACACATATGTATACATACAGATCCAGCACTAACCTCTCAATCAATTGAGTGTGGGGAGCTGTAGGCATTTCTATATTGATTAGATGTATATCTTTCCATCAACTGTAGTTCTCCAACTCAAAAACTAGAGGATGAAAACTACGAATATAATCAGAAACAAGATTAGAACTAGAAACAATTTAATCATAAGCCACCGGTTTGAGGATATTCGGTTCAAGTATTTCAGCAAGGCATTACTAGCACCTTCAACGTTTGTTAAAGACTCATCCATGTTATCATCGATCCTGCTCATTTCAATCCGGAAAATTGATCAGAAAAATTAAAAAATGCCAATTCTCTGGGTTGACCAACATTTGGGTGCACCAGTTGCTGGCACTGTGCAACTGGTGCACATAATACATAGTAGAACACCTAATGTCATTTAAAAAAATGCACTTGTACAGTGCAACTGGCTGTACAAGGGAAACGTTGAAATATTACCTGATTGCCAGCTCCCCTTGTTGTGCCACCATTGTCGCCAAATGTGTGAAGATTCCACCGAGTTCTGAAATTGTAGACTCCACATTTTGAAGAGCTACACTTCGACTTTGAGAGATACTTTCTTGTCTTGGGACCACCTGTTGCAACATGGCTGCTTCCATTTGTGGGGGCGGATTGACATCAGTAGCCATTCTTCGTCTACATGCATAATATTTATGTTGAGCAAGGTGAAAATCATTATTTAGGAGCAATTTACAAAATAAACTGAGACAAATAATTATTTTCCATGACAATGTGTAGTATGTAGAAGGTAAATGAAGCAACATAATATAACAAGCTAGCTAATAATTAAAACAGGAACCACATCTTAGGGGGTTTTTTTCAACCACTACAAAAAAGTGTGAAGCACTTCTAAAAGCTAAAAATTGCAAGAGACATGCTTTAAAAAAAGTGATTCCCACCCCTTTTTATATTGAGTTTGCAAACACCCCATTAGTCTACTTCTTTGATCAGGAGTAATAACTTGTATACTCAACAAAGCATGGTAACTTGCATAATAGCTTGGTTATATTTATAAATTCATTGGAAATGGACATCACATGAGACAAACTTTTAGGTAAATATACAGAAAATAAAGAGACCAAAACAACACCATAGCTACATATATGAGAAATTCATAGTTTAGAAACAGCAGTATGCAGATAAACAGATGATGGTTACATATAGTGATGAAAAGAGAAATGGATTGTTTCATCAAACAATTCTTATGTACAAGTAATCTTACAAACATGAACTAATCCTTGCATGATGGCCTGACCACTGCTTATTATTAGTAGAATGCATGAACCATTCAAATTATAGAGAGCTAATATTCACCATCTACATATTGAATGGATGGACTGTTGCAAATTATAGAGAGCTATTTATCACCATCTGCTCCTCAGTCTAAACTACAGCATAATTTACTGTTAACGTCTCATTTTTATTTTTCAAGTGGGTGATTGAGGGGTTTAGTACAATGAGATTGTATTAGATATACCATTTCATTGGAATACAGGTTTCAATGGCTGACTTGAAGAAAGTAACCGATGTCTTTTCAAGCCATTGCCTGATTGCTAATTTTTAACAATCCTTAGTAAACAAGTAGTACGTGAGTTGTAACTTGTAACCACAAAGAATATACAGTAGTCAGATCTAGACAAATAACTAACACAGTTAAATTACTGCAAATTATCTATTTCTGGACATACCTCAGCTGGTTGCCAACTTGAATGTCGTTTCCTTTTGATCTGACATCAGAAAGTAGGGAAAAAAATATAAGAGACGAGACACGTTAAAAAAACCAGTAAAAAATTCCGCAGTGCATTTTAGAAGGGGGTTGGGGGATGGGGTTGTCCAAGGGTAATAAAAAGATAATGAACCATTCAACGAAGGGCAAATTGTTTCGTCTTTCTCAAAATAGTATGAGTTAGATAACATACTATTTCAAAAATGTATAACAGGATGTTTAAGGAACAAGATTCTAGCCTAATTGTCAAATACTCACTCGATAAAGAAGATGAATGACGTGGAAAAAAATTCACTTTAAAGGTAAGAATATCTATCTTATGTTGTCGGTGAATATTTAGTTATAAACAAAAAACAATCATATTTGAATGCAAATCAAACTGAGCCACTGTCAGCTGTAAAGCACAACATGTTAAAAGCTCTGTATCTATTGGAACTCGGGATACTGATGCAATTACCCAGTTAACTTAAGCAACCAGAGGATAAACAGAAAAGTGTGAACCCATAAACTGATGAAACTACACTCACAGATAGCAATCTAGAAATAAATCCACCACTAGTTAAGGTCTATTCAAGATAGAAGAGGGATCAAGGGGATTCAGAAAGCTGATTAATTAGAGAATAATACCAAAGTTGACCTACATGAAATGGGAAGATTAATTGGAGAATAATCATGTACTGTCTGGTTTACTTTTTTATTGAAGACAGGAGTAGTGTAAATTCTAGTGATCTAGTCTAGAAAGGAAGGAGGCATGCAGAAATTTGATACCTTTGAGTGTATATTCACAGCACATTAAAGCTGATTACTAGGATAATCTAAGCAATGGCTTAGGTTTGTATGCTTACCCAGAATTCTCAATTTGAGGATTCATCATAAACACAATAGAACATATTCATTAAAAGGTCCATGTGGTGGGGAAAAGAGGAACAGAAGTTCTAAGTTATAAACATGGAACACTTGCGAATAAACACTTTTCATGTCTAATTTTTAAACTGACAGCCGAACTTGTTAAAATATTCGGTGGTATTGAAGTGCAACTCTTACTTTGGTATAATGGACTAGGGACATAATAGAAACATCTAAGCATTTGAAAATTGATTTTGTGAGAACTAAAAAGTTATTTTGGTGCTCAGCACATGCAGCTTAAGGAAAATCTCTGAATTTTAAACCTAGGTGGACCTTGGATGCATGGAACGGATTCAACTATGTAATTCTAGTCATATGATATGATAAGCTTCTACCTGCCTAATACACAGTATACACACCATACAGAATATGCCATATTTTAAACCTGTTCAAATATTGAATCCTTTGGCTCTGAGTGTTGATTGATATGGACAAAACCTATAGTCCATGTGTAATCCAAGTAACTCTCCTTCAAACTTTTCTCAGTTTCAAACATTCTTACATTCTTGCCAAGTAGGTTAGCTATCTATTACTAGTAGAAAATTCTTCTACACTGCCAAGTGCTACAGGTTTAGAGTCTAATCGTATCACCTTTTTTAATCCTTTTTTTGGTTAAAAGTTTGCATTATATCTGCAGTATAAGGATGACATCTCTATGTGATGCATACTGTATATAAGAACTGGTACGACATATCTAAACTGCATTTGAAATACCTATGCACTGACAAACAGGTTTAACAACTTCACAAACACACAAATTTAAAGTCCCCATACTATATTTGAGAAATAATAATGTGGTTTTAATTATCTGAAAGAAAGATGTATGGGACATGGGCCGTTTCACATGAATTCTACTTAGATAGCCTACAGCCCAGGAAAACTTCACCAGGTTTCAATTCACTCATCAGAAGTTACAAATAAAGGGCAATAACAACCAATTGAAGAGAATGAAAGCTCATTTTAATGTGATTATGCTTGGGATTACAGGGTAGAAACATACTTCCAGGGATGAGTAAGCAAGTATTTATGTGAAATGAGGAAAGGCTCTGTCAATTAAGAATGCTGTAAGCCTGTATTATTGTAATGTTGAGCAAAACAAGTCAGACTATAAAACATGGACCTCTCATACTAATCTGCACCATAATGTAACTATCCAATAAGGGGTTGTTTGGTCTGAGGGATTGTCTGGGATTGTCTTTATAATCCCAGGTAATCTCGTATCTGGTTTGAGGGATTGTACAGGACCATGACCTTGGATAGACTAAAACGACTATCTCGTGTACAATTCGATCCAGAAAATTTGGTTCTAGTCCAACTTTTCTGGTTCTAATTTATCCGTTTTCCAATAATCGTTCTAATCAAATCCTAGCTAATCCAATCATATCTCGTAAACCAAACAGCCCCTAAGTTAAAACATCAATGTCTGTAAGGAACCAAAAGAAGAAAATATACATTTGCGATGGCAGATTTCCTCCAAATGTCTCAGATGAGTTCAACCAAGGGGGTGGTTCCATCACTGTACTAGGTGTCTGTTTCAAAGGGTTCTCTCTTGATACAGCAGTGGAAAATAACTGTTTCCGATTCTCACGGGCCTTGATATTCTATGGAAAAAAGAAAATTAAATTATTACAAAGATGTTAATGTTGTTTCACCAGAAAACGCATGAGAACATCAGGTATGAAATATACCTGTGTTGTAGTAGTCAGGACATCTTTCAACTTCTTAGTCACATTCATCAGTCTGTTTTTTAAATCATCACAAACAGCAGTCAAATGAACAACTCTATCCTCTGAATAATTTCCATCAGCTATCTCCATGTTCTGGAGGGTTTGCAATTCAGAAACAGCCATGTTAAGTGCCGTGATATCATTTTTTATCAGGTTTGTGAGTTCTTCATTTTCCTTGCTCCGATCATCAAAAATAGATGACCTTTTAGTTACTGTACCGACGAGAGTATGTATTAGAAACCTGAGGACAGCATGATAAATAATGGGAGTGATCTAATATTAATCAAAGTATTCACAATTACATGACTAGTATACGTGGGTTTAACACAAAATCATATATAATGAGCATGAATGCCAATAAAGCTGTACTGTGTACACCACCAGGTAATTCAAAAGAAAACTTCCAGAATAATAAAGCCTTGAAAAATTGAAAACAAACATGATGGACCCCTATGCAAGGAAAGGAAAATATGACAGTTTTTGGTAGAAAATAATCCATCGTGAGGTCAGAAAGTCCATATAGAACTGATAGTGGAACTATAATAAAAAATAAGCAAGGAAAAAAACACTCCTAACAAATGCAAAAACATAGAATCATCCACACATGTTAAATTTCAACTAAGCTACAGTACAGACTCCAAGTTGAAAAACAAAGTGAACACAGAAAGAGTTTAAAAAAAAAAATGAAGTTCACAAAATCTACCAAAGAACATATTTGGGTGCTTCTCTATCCAGAATACGACATCAAATACCAAAACTTTGTATTTAGTGGTACTCATCAGTCATCAGTGAACATTTGGTATATGGAAATATTTATGAGAGGATAAGCACATATCACAAACAAACACTACTTGATTTCCAGTTACGGATTATTAAATCCAAGATAGAACGACTAGAAATGCAATATGGAAATAAGTTTTATCATTCAGCAAATCAAGAGACACTCCGGGATTATGTAATACTCTTGCTCAGTCCATGTTCTTTTTTTCTTCACAATCAATTAGAAGGTAATTGCTTAAATCAAAGAGTACTCCATCGTTTCGCGTCTTCGTATAGCAATTATAGTTAACCTAATACTCCAACATATAATCAATCGAGTAAATTGCATCATATAAAACCACAACAGCATTCCTTAGAAGATAAAGGAAGCTTACAATTAGATAGGCGGTCGATCTTCTGCGAGGTTTGGTGGATGCGAAGCCCAATTTTGGAAGCCTTCTGGTTAAATTCGGATCGATCCTGAGTTGCTGTAATCAGATCCTTTGATTGCGATTGGGGAGGAGTCGAAGCATTTCCTCCGATCCTCTTCAATGTCTGCGTCAAAGAAAGGAATTCCGATGTCCGATCACGGAACGGCAAGGCTCCGACGGCCGCCATAGAAATGAAATGTGAAGAATTTTTTTGCCGGTGTATATTTACAGGAAAAGCGCGCGTCACATCGTTTTGGTGAGTTGGTCTCAATCGATTTTGGCCCAGCACTAGCCTCTTTGTTAAAAAAAATTTACTCCCTCAGTTCCTTATTATATGTCTCATTTTATCCATTCACACAAACCAATTTTCTCATCTTATTATAATATATTCTCAAACTTCTTCATGGTGATGTGTCAACACCACCTTATTCTAAGGATGAGGTGGCATGCCTCAAATCTCTCCATTTCGAAATACTACGCTCTCATTAAAAGTTGGTTAAACTTTTAATCTCGATCCTTCGTTCTATATCATTAAATCTAAACCATTTGCATAATTAATGCAAATAGATATTTTTTCCATTTTCTTATTTAGTTATTTTTAGAATTTATTATAAATCATATTTTTTCCAAACCTTAATGTAATTAAATATGATCTACTTATTGAATGAATCTAAATTTATCATTTCTAAGTTTGAGTTAGTATATATAGTATAATATAATGTTTGAATATTTTTTCCTAAAATAAAAGGTATATAGTTATATATTCCAAAGAATATTCTTATGTGATATATTCTTATTATGGACAAGATATAATATTGCATGCATTTTTTTTATTATAAATAAGAGCATATTGTATTTCATTTTTTCACATCAAAGTTTCATTTGTTCCACTCTTTTGTGAGATTTCTCCCATCAATTGTTGGTTAGTTATATATCTATTGTTATTAGTATATTTATTTTATAATTAAATTCATCATTTTAAGTGCTCACAATTTGATTAGATTTAAATATCAATATGAATGTAATAATGTTTGTTGATTTATGCTCTACATTGTTCAGTTTAAATATTCTTCATGTGCAAAAATAATAGATTTAACTATACCATATATTTTTATCTGAATAATTATGATGGTTTAATTGTTGTAATTTAAATTTCATTTTAGATTTCAAGAGTATGACACCTCAATTTACTCTGATTTATAATATCAAGAGTGAGAGCAAAAAATTGACCGTTAAAGTTAGGATTGAAAAAGTTGGACAATATTTTTTAATGATTTTAATAGAGACAAGTTCTACTTGGAACTCATTTTGATCGATGAACAGGTATTTGTAACGTTAAAGTTTATTTCAAATTTTGTATTGTTTCTTATATAAATTAATTTCTTACCGTATACTACCAATAACTAATAATGTTGATTAATTTATAAATTATTCAATATTGAAATGGAAATTGATTATTACTAAATTATTAGTCTAAGTAATGTTATTCCATAATTGTTATTAATTTATGTGATTTTTTATGTTTTTTTTTTTTTATTATTTAGTTTGTAAGATATACCTATAGGGTTTAGTGAAGGGCACAGGTCACAGCTAAACAAACCCCATAATTTATTGTATATACTTCGAAATTTTTTAAACAAAAATACTCTTATATTAAATATCTATAGAAAATAAATATAATATATTTTTTCAGTACGCGAAATTCGCGTGGGTACACTCTAGTTTATTAATGTATCAAAAGACACTTGCACCTTTATTTATTATCCCCACTTATTACAAGATGTTGATTATTTTCACTATTTATTAGGGGCAATGGTGGAAAAATTAGCTAAAATATGCATTGGTATTAGTAGAGTGACAGTTAAAAAGGGACATCATTTTGGATAAAATGGAACAGTTAATAAGGGACAGAGGGAGTAATATATATTGAAGGAAAATATATTAGTTTGTTTTCATCAACAAGTAATTGATGGAGGGCAATATGATCATTTCATTATATTCTGTGTACTCATCTAAAACCCTAGATTGTAACCTATACAAAGGGATCTCATACACAACAAATAGTGGAATTATCTCCTGGCTTGGTACGCCCCCAGACGTAGTCATTCATGACGAACTGAGTCAACAAATCTGTGTTCTTCTATTCTTCTTTTTATTTCTCAATATCCCCTAAAACACGTTATCAGCACGAGTGCACTACCCAATTAGATTTTAGATTTCCGCAACCTCACTCCCAAATTCATACGCCACGAGGAATTAATGAAGAGCAATCTCAATTCTACGGATGGAGATTACATCAACAAAAAAAGATGGGATCATTAGCATAGTACAAGTACATGTTCATTAAGAGTGTACAATCCATCCAAGGTACGTTCCCCTGTATAATTTTTTTATTCTTTCTTTCAATTAATATAAGCGAATCTGCTATTATGATGAACAATAGACTCTACATGAACTCGCTTGAAACAATTTGCAAATCTGATTATTAGATTTCTATTTATGGGTAATGAATTGATGTATGTCGATGCATTCCAGAAATTTATATTTAATAGATGGCCAATTGCCTGATCTTTACGCCTAAAAAAAAATCAAGGTCTGATTGTAGTGACTGCTGGGGATATAAATTTCTTGTGCTCAATTCTATTTGTGATTCGTGATTTGCGTATCATAGATTCTATAATTATGTTAATGCAATATGATGATTATTATGGATTTATTATTTGACTTAAATTAACTATCAGCAATGACAAAATATTAGATTATATGAGCATAAAATTCTTATATGTGAGAGTTTTGTTTTGGTAGGGAGGTTTAACTCCTTTTAAATTAGAATGCCATTGGTGATATATATGCTCTATTTGTATGTATACATATTTTTTTATTGAATATCCCCATGATAAAGGAATTTTATGGATGATATATATGAGTATAAATTAATGTGATAAAGCATTTTCACAAAGTAAAAAAAAAATATGTGACTCATGGTCTCAAAATCTAATTCACGCTATTTTTGAAAAAAAAAATTGCATATTGCTACTCTTGTGAAATTAATTCCCACCTATTTATAAATATTTGACTCAAAAGGAAGTGAGTGTCATCATCAGATTTTAAACGTGGGAAATAACTTTTCTATGAAAGGATCGTCTTTTCACAATCAAATCATCTAATGATCAAAAGACAAAGAACTTTCTAACAAGATTAAAGTCAATTAATGCCCTAATATTCTTTTAGGCAACATATCAGACTCTATTTTATGTTGAATATGTCTTCTCTAAATAATATCCAAAGTATTGTGGTAGATTCTAAAAGGACTTTTTGGTATGTACTTTTAGAATTGATAAAATAGTGGAATGAAATCCGTTTACTTAACTATAAAGATGATCACAAATATTTTTAAAGATATGTTGCGCTTTAAAGGACACTTTACTTTCTGTGAAAAGAAAATCACAGAAGATGGATGATACAATATATATATATATATATATATATAAACTTTCACTTTTCCCGCTAATTTTTGGCTTTCTGGGATAAATAAAATTCTCGAAGTTAATTTTGGTTAAATAAAAAGTGGGAATAACTCAAAAGAAAATGGGACATGACATATTAATCCATACGAACATAGGAATAATACACCACGTGGGATAGTGGTGTCTCTCCCATGGGAAGACGTTAAGGAGGTATTGGTACCCCTAGCAGTCATGATGACATAATATTAAATTGTGATGCAAGCACAAAATAGCAACCGACTATATGAGGTATGGAGAATCTAAAGAAAAAGATTCCCATTATATGAAAGATGGGGACTATCCCTCAAATTCTACCTCACAATTGTTGATGGCAACAAGGACTTTGCCCAACCAATGGATACTCTTGATTTTGATTGATTTATTTATAAATTTCTCATTTTTCAAAAAGGTTATTCAGTCATAATGCTTCATTTTATTTGGACAAATATTTTGGTCTTAAAAGTTAATTAGGTCAACAATGGTTTTTGAATTACATTTTTGGTACAAGAACTTACTTATATTGATGTTGGTTCATTAATAAATTTGAAATTTATTCGAAGTACTGAATTATTTGAATTTATTATACATGTTCATTAGTATGTGTAATACCCGGGCCCAAATGTGTTTTTAAGTAATTTATGTTTATATGATTTCATGAATTATTCTAGTGAAAGGACCATATGTTGTAGTTTTTTATTTTGCAGGCGACAGACGAGCAATCTGAACCGGGAGCACTCCTAGCACTATAAATACGAATAAAAACTTATGTCGAATTTATAATATGAACAAAACTTGAATTCCAAATAGTTATTTTGATGTCCAAAAATTGCTTATAATTATTGAACAAAAATAATAATTTTCGGACCTCAAAATCAACACCGAAAAATACAGTTTCGATCAGACCGCATCCCAAAACACTGGGACCACCAAAATGGCAGCCCCAAGACCCTAAAAATCCTGCATATGCGTCCAAGTGGGGAGGAGGAAAATTTCTCCCCACACCAAAGTCTTACACCCATCACTTTCATCATTAAACTTGGGGACCAAGTATGGAATGGTCAAGACCACCTTTCTTACTCTCTCATTCCTTGCCCCACCCCCCTTTTGAGTAACACCCCCTCCATAAATACCACCCTTCCCTTTATTTTGGCTGCATAATTCTCTCCCACAAGTACAAGAAAATAAAGAAAAGCCACAACTCTTTCCTCCCTCTCTTAGCCCACTTCGGCCATACCCCTTTTCTTGGGGAGAAATATTATTCTCCCCATTTTCTCCAAGAAGAAGGCCTCCCACCCAAGTTCCAAGCATTCCTACACTTTTGGTTGAAGGTTTCAAGAGCTAATAAGGCCCCCTTAGCTTAAGAAGAAAGGTCTCCAAAGGTTTTAAACCCACAACTCTAAAACTCTAAGTATTGTGTTTATATGAGCATGTTTAGTGTTTTATTTAGAAAGGCATGATGTTTAGGTTTAATATTTATTTTGGATGCTTAAATACATGTTAGATGAAGTATTATTTGATGAATATGTGTTATGGAAATTATTATGGCATGCTAGATATAGAAATGAAAATAAGTATTCATGTATGCAAGATGAAAAACTAAGTTTTGTAAGCAGTCTGATGCTACTGGAACAAAACGATTTTTATATACTTCATTATTTGAGATATTTATTTACATATTTGGAAATTGGGTTAAAGTAGCTTTCATTTTCCACTGGTCTCATGTGATTTGGACTTATATTCAATAATCTATGAATTTTTAAAGAAAGTGTGACAATCTGCAACTATTTTCATATTTAGGAAAGATCTGACAATTATCGGCAAGGACTAAATTCTTGTAAAAATCATATTTAAATACTAGGTGTTGTTAGTTTTTTCTATGAATTTTTCCATGATTTTAAGACGTGTCTAAATAGTTTTACCAAAATTATTTTGTTAATGACGCGTCACTGTCAACCTTCTGTGAAACATAGATAGATTTTGTACCAGTTTTGAAAACAAACTCAAAACTCTATTTTTGACACACCAAATGTCTAAGAACAATTTTTATAGGTGTTTTTCATTTCAATATGTAGCTACTGTATAAATTTCATAATTTTTGGATATGTCTAAATATTTTTGAAAAATACCTAAAGTTGCAAGTAGAAGACTTAAGAGAACAAATTGCACAACTTTTAACTTGATAACTTGAAATGTTTTCTTGTTTAAGTGTTTCATACTTGTCTTGCATGATAGGATAAGAGCTTAGAACACTTAAGTATCATGTGAAGGGGAGTTTTAGTAGCCAATGATATGTATAAGGGTTTAAATCTTGGGCTAGACAAGTAAGGACTTGTAAGCTAAGATTTTAAATACCTTAGTTTTAATGAGTATGACTAGCCTTAATCCTTGAATTGGAAATACGCATATTGAGCAATGATGCTATGAAAATGGTTTCTATGAGGGTGTTTTTATGACAATTAAGTTTTTAGTTTTATAAGAATGTGTACATCCATGCCTTTGTGAATAACTTGTTTGTCTAGAAAATCATGTTTTGGGAAGATATTTATCCTAGTGATAAGTATATTCATGTAGTATTTATGTTAAATGTCAAGTTTCATGATTTTGTGAAGTTAAGATGTTTCACGAATTATGTGCATGAAGGATCGACCTTTTAAACAAATAAATATTTCAATAAGTTGTCTTGTAAGAACCAAGTATGCAAACGTGTTAAATATATATATATATATATATATATTGAAATGCTATTATGTTAAGTTTCAAGTGATATAGTGTTTTAATTGATTTGTCAAGATTTTTGTTAAATCATGTTTTAAGGAATTTAAATGTAGTGCAGTCTTTGAGTAAGAAGTGTAAATAAAGGAGTTTAACGTCCCCGTTAAACTCATTAACGACTAAAATAATATTAAGAAATCTTGTTTGATATGATGTGCGAAGAAGTAATAAAATATCAAAAGACATTCGGAGGTAAAAAGATGATCCGAAGATCCAAAAAGCTCTTCAATCGGGAAAGTAACAGAAGAACGATTATGTGATCAATATGTTTTATCTATGGAAAGTCTAAGATAACTTCAGTGGTTTTCATAAATGTTTAAGAATAAAATAATGACTAAGATGTGAAAGAAACTATGCTAGGTGAAGTGCGGCACTGGTCAGAGCTCGGATGTCCCTATAGTCCTTGGGTTCCCGGACTTTAGAAGAAGTTTATAACTTTTCTTAAAAGTTAAGAGGTGGGTAACATTATCTGTATTGCAGTTGTTAAATTTTATACAGACTGTTGGTATATTTTGAAGCAAAGTAACACAAACGTAATTATACAACATAATATGTATGGAATGACAAGTTTATGTGTTGATGATGAGGTTTATGTTGTGAATCGCCAAAGGGGGCAATACTGCCTTAGCGTACTCAGGATAGTGCGACTAATGTAAGTTGTCATAGTGCGAATACGGGTGCAATGAAAAGTTGCATCACAGGATATGTTGAAATTAAGACATATCTGCAGAGTAGGTTGAAATTAAGACTGCTCATAGGGTACGTTGAAATTAAGACTGCCCACAAGAACCACCAAAGGGGGCAATACTGCCTTAGCGTACTCAGAATAGTACGACTAACGTAAGTTGTCATAGTGCGGGTATGTATGTATGAATGTATGGTATGTATGTACGAATGTATTGTATGGTATGTATTTATGTACAAATGTATGGTATGTATGTATGGATGGTTGCAAGTAAGATAAGCATACATTTAAAGTACTTTAAGATTTAAATATGGGAAAGGGTAAAACAATCAACTTTTCAGAATCATACCAATCTGTATAAGAGCGTACAGGTTATCCACTGAGATTTATATCTCACCCCAACGTTTAATATTTTCAGGTTATGATGCCGAGGCCCGGGAGTTGCAGTAGACACGGACCCTCCCAAATCTGTCTTAGACATTATTGATGAACCTTAACTTTAATGTCCTTACTTTTGGGTATCAAATATTTTACAAGTAACAAACTAGATTGGTTCATCGATGACTTATGCTTAAAACTCTAATATTAAGACTAATATTTTTCAATATGCCCAAGTTTTAATTAATAAATTTCTTATGTGTGATCATGGTCTTAATAGGCGTTTAATCCTTCCGCTGCAAAGTACCTTTCAAGATGGATATTATATTTCAAAAATAAAATTTTTATGCTCAAATTTTACAATCACTAAGTGACGACCTGAGTTCAGAGTGCTAAAGCCACACGGACCTGCATTCGGGATTCGGGGCGTTACAGGTGGTATCAGAGCTTGAGTTCAAACCCTCGGACCAAATGACTCATTTTCTAAAAAAAAAAAAATTGTTAAAGACTAGAGTGAAATCCTACAAAATGTTTCCAAATAAAATTTTATACAAATAGTTGAGAGCTTAAAAAAAGATAGTGTTATTAGTGGGAAGAAGTGTCTACCGCAGCAAACCGGAGAAGCCTCAAGGTATGAAAGTATTTTTTTTTTTAAATTTTATGATATTGGAAAAAAAATGTTTAATGTTTTTACGATTCACAGTATTTATGGAAATATGATGAGAAAGGATAAAGTGTAATTATTTTGATAATGATACAAGTAAAAGGTTTGAGAAGAGATAAAGTGATGTTTAAGAGAAATGAAGGGTATGAGAACTTTGTAATACGAAAGAGGAATGTGAATACCTAAAGAAAGATGAATGTATATGAATTATTACTCAGTTCCTGTGAAGTATGCATGTTTGCTAAAGTGTGTATAATTCCTTTTGGCGAATATATCCTTATAAACTTATGCTTGTTTTATACGAGCAGAACGCATAACAAACGTTTATACACTATTACTATAATTCTTTCATCGCTCCATGATCTTATATCTGTTTGGGGTTGGGAGTTCTAGACGGACGACGTGACAATAAGATAGAACATAGTTTTTCCTCGCAAACCCTCGTCTAATTGATGCATATGATTGGACCTTGAGAAATGAAGATGTGATTATCGGAGTAGTTTCTTGTTCGTAATTGAATGACCTTGTTTTGAACTAAGAAATCCTGGTTTGACTTAGTTTTGACCCTTTTACAGCTCTAACAAAATCCTTTCTTAGCGCTCTCGGAGCTGTTTTGTTAATGTATTATGTACTTGTGATATTTTGATAATATTATTTCGTTGGGGACTCTTATACTCCGAATAACCTTGTTTTCGTTGGAGACTCTTTTACTCCATTCAACTTTGAGAACTCAGTCTTTCTCACTTCCTCATATATATATGTACTTTTGTCTCACCTGTTTTGTGAGCTATTATATTCTACCCGTTATGTTTATCCAATTATTTGCAGTATTTGTTATTATTTCTCTAACGTGCAACGTCGTAGCCCAACAACCGTGCTGCTGAATCGCGACAGTATGTTCTGGTTTACCGTGCGCTCTCTTCCACGATTGATCTAGTATTGTGTTGTTAAATGTTGGATTCTCTGATTTTGAATTTTATCATACCTATATGAAGTAATATATTTTTCTTTTATGCTCTTCCCTAGATGGTACGAAGTCGGCCCCGCACCCGAAGTAGAAATAGGAAACCTTCAGAAGAGTCGATAGAACAATACCCCTATAACGTAACCTCAGGAGCTGACATGGTACGAGAATTCTTCAACGCTCTACATAACTACGTGCAGCAACAGGCGCCGCCACCGCCACCGCCACCACCAGCACCCATGCCCCACTATGATCCTAGGGCATCGGGATATGTGGAGACTTTTCGACGGATGCAACCCCCTCGTCTGAATGGAAAGGAAGGACCCACACAGACGGAGGAATGGATCTCTGAACTGGAGAGAATCTTCAAACATATGAACCTGACAGATGCACAAAAGGTCTCGTGCGCTCAGTTTCAGCTAGCTGAGGATGCCGCAAAGTGGTGGGAATCATTTGAACGCACGCTGGATGTTGAAGGAAGGGAAGCCCTCAAATGGGGAGACTTTAAGGAAGCCATTATAAGGAGGTATTTTCCAAAAGCTCTTAGGGATCAAAAGGAGGTAGAATTTGTAAATCTCCGCCAAGGGAACCTCACTGTAACTGAGTTTGAGAGGAAGTTCAATAGGTTATCAAGGTATGCTCCACACTTGGTGGGCATTGATGAGAGGAAAGCCAGAAGATTTGAGAGGGGCCTGAGGCCCGAGATTGGAGGAATTGTAGCAGGACTAAGGCTTAAGAGTTATGCAGAGGTTTTCGATAGAGCACTTACTGTCTCAATAGGATTGGGATTAGAATTCAAGCCTGCCCCAATGATGCTGGGAGTAAACGAGAATGGGCAGCAACACTTTAAACGAAACCAAAACCAACCTATGAGGAGGAAAAATATCAACGAACAAAGGTCACCACCCTTATGTCCAAATTGTCGTAGGAAACACGAAGGACCATGCATGCGTGGAACAGGTGCATGTTATCGATGTCATCAACAAGGACACAAGATCTCTGAGTGCCCCAAGATACTGAATGGACAGCCACCCATGATCATTCCAGCCAGACAACAACCGATGGCAAACGACTACCCGCCTGGACCACCCAGAGAAAACTACCATCTGCCGGGACCACTAATGAGAAATGCCCCAGCACAAGGTCATCAGGGATGAGGTCGGGATTGACTCATACAAGAGGAAAAAGGACAGGTTAGTTTTGGGTCACCACTTATGCATTGCATACCATAGAAAACACTCAATCCTTTATGTTTAAAAGTTTAGGAAAGTCTGATGATGGACGAATGAAGTATGAGAGTTCAGATGATATAATGGAAAATCCAGGATTTAGTGAAAATAGATAGAGCTGAGTTGGACGAGCACTAGAAAAAAAAAAACCTTCACTATCATAGGATGGAAGATACACAGGGAATTTTGCAATGCAAGTAAAAGTATAAGGAAGAAGACATGAATCTAGCTACCTCATTTTAGGAATACCATCAAGTTTTAGGGACGGGAATAACGCTTAAGAGTAGAATAGCAAAGAGTTGAAAATTTTGAACCTTGTAAGTTTGGATAGAACCCCTTATGTGGCCTTGGAATGAATTTACTGAGGATATCGATATCCCTTAAGGTTTAGTATAATAAGTAACCATTGGAAAGTACATATAACTATCTTGTGATGGAGGACTCGTATTATAGGGAGTCGAAGGAATAACTTGGGTTTTAATTCAACAATATAGACGCGAAAAGATAAAGAATGTTTAAAGAAGTTGAAGTGAAAATTTTATCTAAGTACAACATTGTTAAGAGAAACGAGGAGAGTGAATTTCGGGGACGAAATTCTTTTAAGAGGGGAAGGATGTAATACCCGGGCCCAAATGTGTTTTTAAGTAATTTATGTTTATATGATTTCATGAATTATTCTAGTGAAAGGACCATATGTTGTAGTTTTTTATTTTGCAGGCGACAGACGAGCAATCTGAACCGGGAGCACTCCTAGCACTATAAATACGAATAAAAACTTATGTCGAATTTATAATATGAACAAAACTTGAATTCCAAATAGTTATTTTGATGTCCAAAAATTGCTTATAATTATTGAACAAAAATAATAATTTTCGGACCTCAAAATCAACACCGAAAAATACAGTTTCGATCAGACCGCATCCCAAAACACTGGGACCACCAAAATGGCAGCCCCAAGACCCTAAAAATCCTGCATATGCGTCCAAGTGGGGAGGAGGAAAATTTCTCCCCACACCAAAGTCTTACACCCATCACTTTCATCATTAAACTTGGGGACCAAGTATGGAATGGTCAAGACCACCTTTCTTACTCTCTCATTCCTTGCCCCACCCCCCTTTTGAGTAACACCCCCTCCATAAATACCACCCTTCCCTTTATTTTGGCTGCATAATTCTCTCCCACAAGTACAAGAAAATAAAGAAAAGCCACAACTCTTTCCTCCCTCTCTTAGCCCACTTCGGCCATACCCCTTTTCTTGGGGAGAAATATTATTCTCCCCATTTTCTCCAAGAAGAAGGCCTCCCACCCAAGTTCCAAGCATTCCTACACTTTTGGTTGAAGGTTTCAAGAGCTAATAAGGCCCCCTTAGCTTAAGAAGAAAGGTCTCCAAAGGTTTTAAACCCACAACTCTAAAACTCTAAGTATTGTGTTTATATGAGCATGTTTAGTGTTTTATTTAGAAAGGCATGATGTTTAGGTTTAATATTTATTTTGGATGCTTAAATACATGTTAGATGAAGTATTATTTGATGAATATGTGTTATGGAAATTATTATGGCATGCTAGATATAGAAATGAAAATAAGTATTCATGTATGCAAGATGAAAAACTAAGTTTTGTAAGCAGTCTGATGCTACTGGAACAAAACGATTTTTATATACTTCATTATTTGAGATATTTATTTACATATTTGGAAATTGGGTTAAAGTAGCTTTCATTTTCCACTGGTCTCATGTGATTTGGACTTATATTCAATAATCTATGAATTTTTAAAGAAAGTGTGACAATCTGCAACTATTTTCATATTTAGGAAAGATCTGACAATTATCGGCAAGGACTAAATTCTTGTAAAAATCATATTTAAATACTAGGTGTTGTTAGCTTTTTCTATGAATTTTTCCATGATTTTAAGACGTGTCTAAATAGTTTTACCAAAATTATTTTGTTAATGACGCGTCACTGTCAACCTTCTGTGAAACATAGATAGATTTTGTACCAGTTTTGAAAACAAACTCAAAACTCTATTTTTGACACACCAAATGTCTAAGAACAATTTTTATAGGTGTTTTTCATTTCAATATGTAGCTACTGTATAAATTTCATAATTTTTGGATATGTCTAAATATTTTTGAAAAATACCTAAAGTTGCAAGTAGAAGACTTAAGAGAACAAATTGCACAACTTTTAACTTGATAACTTGAAATGTTTTCTTGTTTAAGTGTTTCATACTTGTCTTGCATGATAGGATAAGAGCTTAGAACACTTAAGTATCATGTGAAGGGGAGTTTTAGTAGCCAATGACATGTATAAGGGTTTAAATCTTGGGCTAGACAAGTAAGGACTTGTAAGCTAAGATTTTAAATACCTTAGTTTTAATGAGTATGACTAGCCTTAATCCTTGAATTGGAAATACGCATATTGAGCAATGATGCTATGAAAATGGTTTCTATGAGGGTGTTTTTATGACAATTAAGTTTTTAGTTTTATAAGAATGTGTACATCCATGCCTTTGTGAATAACTTGTTTGTCTAGAAAATCATGTTTTGGGAAGATATTTATCCTAGTGATAAGTATATTCATGTAGTATTTATGTTAAATGTCAAGTTTCATGATTTTGTGAAGTTAAGATGTTTCACGAATTATGTGCATGAAGGATCGACCTTTTAAACAAATAAATATTTCAATAAGTTGTCTTGTAAGAACCAAGTATGCAAACGTGTTAAATATATATATATATATATATATATATATATATATATATATATATATATTGAAATGCTATTATGTTAAGTTTCAAGTGATATAGTGTTTTAATTGATTTGTCAAGATTTTTGTTAAATCATGTTTTAAGGAATTTAAATGTAGTGCAGTCTTTGAGTAAGAAGTGTAAATAAAGGAGTTTAACGTCCCCGTTAAACTCATTAACGACTAAAATAATATTAAGAAATCTTGTTTGATATGATGTGCGAAGAAGTAATAAAATATCAAAAGACATTCGGAGGTAAAAAGATGATCCGAAGATCCAAAAAGCTCTTCAATCGGGAAAGTAACAGAAGAACGATTATGTGATCAATATGTTTTATCTATGGAAAGTCTAAGATAACTTCAGTGGTTTTCATAAATGTTTAAGAATAAAATAATGACTAAGATGTGAAAGAAACTATGCTAGGTGAAGTGCGGCACTGGTCAGAGCTCGGATGTCCCTATAGTCCTTGGGTTCCCGGACTTTAGAAGAAGTTTATAACTTTTCTTAAAAGTTAAGAGGTGGGTAACATTATCTGTATTGCAGTTGTTAAATTTTATACAGACTGTTGGTATATTTTGAAGCAAAGTAACACAAACGTAATTATACAACATAATATGTATGGAATGACAAGTTTATGTGTTGATGATGAGGTTTATGTTGTGAATCGCCAAAGGGGGCAATACTGCCTTAGCGTACTCAGGATAGTGCGACTAATGTAAGTTGTCATAGTGCGAATACGGGTGCAATGAAAAGTTGCATCACATGATATGTTGAAATTAAGACATATCTGCAGAGTAGGTTGAAATTAAGACTGCTCATAGGGTACGTTGAAATTAAGACTGCCCACAAGAACCGCCAAAGGGGGCAATACTGCCTTAGCGTACTCAGAATAGTACGACTAACGTAAGTTGTCATAGTGCGGGTATGTATGTATGAATGTATGGTATGTATGTACGAATGTATTGTATGGTATGTATTTATGTACAAATGTATGGTATGTATGTATGGATGGTTGCAAGTAAGATAAGCATACATTTAAAGTACTTTAAGATTTAAATATGGGAAAGGGTAAAACAATCAACTTTTCAGAATCATACCAATCTGTATAAGAGCGTACAGGTTATCCACTGAGATTTATATCTCACCCCAACGTTTAATATTTTCAGGTTATGATGCCGAGGCCCGGGAGTTGCAGTAGACACGGACCCTCCCAAATCTGTCTTAGACATTATTGATGAACCTTAACTTTAATGTCCTTACTTTTGGGTATCAAATATTTTACAAGTAACAAACTAGATTGGTTCATCGATGACTTATGCTTAAAACTCTAATATTAAGACTAATATTTTTCAATATGCCCAAGTTTTAATTAATAAATTTCTTATGTGTGATCATGGTCTTAATAGGCGTTTAATCCTTCCGCTGCAAAGTACCTTTCAAGATGGATATTATATTTCAAAAATAAAATTTTTATGCTCAAATTTTACAATCACTAAGTGACGACCTGAGTTCAGAGTGCTAAAGCCACACGGACCTGCATTCGGGATTCGGGGCGTTACAGTATGCATGGTTCGAAAACAACATTATCACGATGTAACGTGATAAAGCATTGAATGAAAAGTAAATCATTCAACTCAAATTGAAACTCAGCAGAATATGAGATTTCTTAAAAAGGGCGAAGAGCTGCCAAATTCTTGATGTCTAACAATACACTTATTAAAATTAATGAAGCTTTATATGCATCAAGAGCTAATCGAACCTTGTTAAGTTTTAAGGATACATGTGCCAACATTATTATTTATACACACACGGTGGGAATGAAATTTTATATTTATCTAATAATGTGAAAGAAAACACATTTTAGATAAACTAAGAAACCAATCTAGTGGAATGCAACTCACTATTGTTCTTGAATCATATGTTGTCACCAATGACGAACTATGTGACACTGATTTGTACAGGCTTTGACATGATGATCCATATTTTGAAGGACTGATATGGACATCCTTCTTTTTTGTGAGAGAAATTTAAAATGAGATAAAAATACGATATCGGTCACGATGCACGATATCGGTCATGATGTTGTTTTGTCACAATCCTTGTTTTCTAAAGTACCAGATACACTATCTACATCTCACTTTGCCTTACAAATATCAAAGGCGCATCACTCATTTTGTGAAACCGGATCTTTAACAAAAGTAACATTGAGACCTGTTTATGTTAAAGATTCAAAACTAAATATTTCATTCTTACAAAGGATAAACTATGATATTTGTGGACCAATTCATCCAGAATGCGGACCATTTAAGTAATTTATGGTTCTGGATTATACTTTGACATAATGGTCACATGTCGCTTTACTCTCCACAATAAATTCTCATGCAAAACTCTTAGCACAAATTATACATTTTAGGGCTCACCACCCTGAATGAGCTATTGAGATAGTTTACATCAAAAGAATTTGATGATTATTGCATATCTATCAAGATCAATGTAGAGCATTCGATACCCCATGTGCTACACAAAAATGGTCTTGCAGAGGTCACCATTAAAAGGAAGTAATGGTGATTATGACACTGGTTATGCGCACCAACATGTCACTCTCTACTTGGGGTTATGCAATATTGCATGCAACTTTACTTATTCGTTCCAAACCCACTAAATTATCATCCATTTTATGTGTACCCGTTGGTAACTGGATATAAGCCCGACATTTTATATCTGCACATATTTGGTTGTGCAATATATGTGCCTATTGCGTAGCCACAACACATTAAATTGGGTTCCTAAACACGATTAAGTATCTTGTTGGATATGAATTCCCAATAATTATCCGCAATTTAGAACCCTTGACAGGCGACCTACTTACCGCTAGATTTTCAAATTGTCACTTTAATGAGACTGTCTTCCCGTCGTTAGGGGGAGGTAAGAAAAAGAATTTTCTAAGGGAACGACAGGAAGTATCGTGTCCATCCACACTCTGTCTCATTTGATCCCCGAACTTCATAATGTGAAAGTGAAGTAAAAAAAATCATTTATATTCAGAACATAGCATATTCGATGCCTGATGCGTTTACTGATATTGCTAAAGTGACTGGGTCTTATATACCAGCTGCAAATATGTCTGTAAGGTTAGAAATCTAGAAGTCCTCAATAAGGGGCACAACACCACCGGAAAGGTGTTGCAACCACACTTGGTGGAGGTGTGGTTGAGGCCGTGACTCCCAAAAGGAAATGGGAGAGGTCACCTGGTTCGGTTGACACCTACTTAAAGGAAAAAATGGTAGGTGTGGCACAATCTAACACATTGACCATCAATGTGGAGAATACATCTCACGAGATTATCTCTGATTAAACTTATGTCCATGAATCATTACTGGAGGACGCTCCGATGCTTGATATGATTCCAGAGAATGGAAAATCTCAATATGATTATAAGAGTGCATATAAGTCGATGGACAGACATTGCACGCTGATTGATGATGTATTTATTTATATTGTTGCTCAAGAAAGTATAGAGCACAATGATATCGAACCACGCTTGGTTGCAGAGTGTCAACCAAGAGCATATTGGCCTAAATAAATAAAAGCAATTCAGGTAGAATTTAATTCTCTGACAAAGAAACGGGTATTTGATTTGGTAGTGCTGGCCCAATCAAGTGTAAAGCCTGTAGGACATAATTGAGTATTTGTCATAAAGCGTAATGAGAAATATAAGATCTTGATATATAAAATTTGTCTTATAACGCAAGATTTCTCATTACGCTCTAGATTGAGTATGAGGAGACAAACTCCCGTAATGGACGTCATAATGTCTCATCACTTGGTTTCCGAAGGATTGGAGATGCAGCTTATGAATGTGGTTATGACATATAGTTTCCGAAGGATTGGAGATGCAGCTTATGAATGTGGTTATGACATATCTCTATGGGGATCTTGATTTAGAGATATATAAGTGTCTGATGACATCTATTACCCAAATCAAGTGACTCTAAACCGCGGAGTGTGTTTGCAATTAGATTGAAATACTCACTTTATTGATTGAAACAATCAGGCTGAGGTGGTATACCCGTCTAAGTGACTACTTGATTGGGATATGTTACAAGAACGATAAATAGTGACCCTATGCATTTATAAAGAAAATAAGTTTCAGATTTGCAATTATTTATGTTGAAAGATGAACATAATAGGTACTCTTAATGCAATAAGAAGACCATGAGTATTTGAAATCCGGTTTTGAGATAAAGGATCTTGGGAAAACTCAATTTTGTATAGACTTTATAATAGAATATTGAGTTTGTGGAATACTTATCCACCAGTTTGCATATGTCCTGAAGATGTTCAGGCAAATTAACATGGACAAAATGCATTTGATTAACACTCTCATGATTGGTCAAAGTTTGGATTTAAGGAAATATCCATCTCGTCTGAAGGAATATGACGAAGAGCTAGCGGGAGATGAAATTCCCTACTTAAGTGCAACATGCGTATTATTCTACTTAGCTCAATACACTCGATCACATATTACTTTCTCAATGAACTTATTAGCTAGATTTCAATCAAGACCAACACAAAATCATTGGAATGATGTCAGGAATGTACTCTGATATTTAAAGAAAAATCATTGATAAGGGTCTGATATTCATTGTAGTAAATATTGAAGAGGACCACAAATGGAATTGTGTACTTTAAGGAAATATTGAAGCTACCCCCTATACTTATACGCCAAATGAAGTACTATTTGGATTTGTATATTTTATGTCCATACAAAGTGTTACCAAAATGGTTATGTATTTACCATGGAAAACACAACGATATCTTCGAGATCAACTAAGCAAACTTTTGTAGCTACCTCGTTAAACCACTGTCTTACATGAAGTAGTTCAAGAGTGTATTTGATAGAGATCTATCACCACACATGTTCGAAGAAGCAATAACTTGAGTTCTACCACTGAAGAGGCCACATGTATATATATGAAGAACATGTTTCTTATGTTCATTAGCTGAAATTGGGCTACATCAAAGGTGACAATATGAAACATATATCACCGAAGTCTTCTATAACCAACAACAAAAGGTTTTTCTCAAGATTCAAACTCTAAAGTAAATGAGGTTGATCTATTTATATAATAATTGTCACAGACAATATTTGAGAAACATCTTAAAGAATTGAGATGTGTAGACTTTCAGAAATCACTTGATAGATGAACGTATCATGTGAAAGGTGTAGACTTCAGGGGGAGTCTCAACATAGGTGCATTATAAATCTTTTTCCCTTGATCACAATTTATTTTCCATTGGATTTTTGCTACTTGTCAAGTTTTAGCGAGACAGCATTCAAGCACCATCCACACTTTTGATTCGGCACAAGGGGGAGTATTGAAGGAAAATATATTAGTGTGCCTTCATCAACAAGTAATTGATGGAGGGCAATATGGTCATTTCATTATATTCTGTGTACTCATCTAAAACCCTAGATTGTAACCTATATAAAGGGATCTCATACACAACAAATAGTGGAATTATCTCCTGGCTTGGTACGCCCCCAGACGTAGTCATTCATGACGAACTGGGTCAACAAATCTGTGTTCTTCTATTCTTCTTTCTATTTCTCAATATCCCCTAAAACAATATACTATTTGTTGTTCCGAAATTATTTCAGTTTTTCGAACATAATAGAATGCACAATATTTTTAAAATAAATTATGATTATTTGGAAATTATTTTTAAAAAATAATTCAATTTTTTAAAAAAATATGTAGTGTATTCATTTGATTAGTGTTTTTACCAACTAGGGGGAGCAAAATTGAGTTAAAATCAAAAAATCGAGTTGAACCGAATTGATCTTTAAAACCAAAAAATTGAGCTGAACCGAATTGAAAGATCAAATCGAGCTAAACCCAAAATAACCGAAATGAGAGTATATATAAGTATCTCTTATCTAGGCAATATTTATTTTGGTTTTTGTTGTTGGATAATATTTATTTTGGTTGTGATGTATTGTTGCTGGACAAACTATGGATAAATTATGAATTTATGAGTATTTTAATATTTCAATTTGGTTGTATTCTTTTGGTTATTTTGAATTTTTAATTGTGGGTTATTTGTTTTGGTTGCAATGTATTAATATACATGAGTTTGGGTTGTTAGCAAGTTTTAAGTATAAGAAAATATGGCCCAATTTAAAAGTCCACTATATTCTGATTTTTAGATTATTTCGGTATTTTTGGTTTTAAGAAATTTTGGTTCTATTTCAATTAATTTTATATATAATTTCGATTATAATTTTTTGGTTCGGTAACCGCTCTGCCCTAGTACCAACCAATAGAAGCCAAGTATGTGATTTTATCATACTGCACAAGAACACCAACTACTGAAATTACACTACTACTATACGTAATATCACTGAGTAGTGATTTTGATAAGAACAATGCATAAAATCAAGTAAATTTCATATGTAAAATAGTGCATAATTTTTTTTATAAAGTCAGGTCTACGTGGCATCGCTTCTTTAAACTATTAGTACTATTTATTAAATGAAGTATTACTATACAATAATTTTAAAAAGAACAACTAAGATAAAATAGTGATACTTTATATATTATACCATAACCTTTAAAATAGAGGCTCAACAGTGTTCATTATAGCAATTGGGATAGAAGCTTAAATAGTATCTGGGAGTAGCTGATCTTCTGTTTAAGAACAAATTTGTATGTTAAATCATGGCATAGTTGTACTGATGGGTATTACTTATACTCTCTTTGTCTTTTTTAAGGCAATAAATTCTTGTTTTGCTGCTTAAAAAAAATCACAAAAAACCTACTTCTGAACAAGTATAACTTATCTTAACATAATAAGCGTGTGTTGTTTTGGACTTTAAATTTAATCTATTGTAAAGTGTTGTAAATAAGTGTGTAAAATAAAAGACGAATTTTGTTCACCCAATTCGTCGGGAACGACTACGTCTGGGGGCGAGCCAAGCCAGGAGTTTTCACTAATGTTCTTGTGTATGAGTATATACAATTTTGAGTACAGTAGTATATTTATAAGAGAAAAACCCTATTCTAAGATATGATGCCCATTGGGTTATTGGTCCATTAGTAATGTCCACATCAAATCTCCTAGATTTGGAATAATAAATCTTCTAGATTTACAACACTCCCCCTTGGACATTACGACATAACATAAATGTCTTGTCATAAAAACTTCACGTGCTAGGTATCGGCCAAATAATAAGTTGGGGAGGAATGTATTCGATCTTCTAGATCAAATCTTCTAGATTTGCTTCGGGGTTACCGCTCCCCCTAAAGACAACAACGCTTTGAGCATTTCCATCCCAATACCACGAACGTACTTTTCAAAAGTAGACGTAGGTAAGGACTTAGTGAACAAATCTGCTAAATTGTCACTAGATTGCACTTTTGAATAGTAATCACGTCACTCTTCTGGAGTTCGTATGGGTAGAAAAACTTAGGTGAAATATATTTCGTCAGGTTTCCCTTGACGTACCCATTACTCATTTGTTCGATGCATGCTGCGTTGTCTTCAAATATAACAGTAGAAGGTGTATCGTCTTTAGCGATACCACACGAGTCACCAATGTGTTTTACCAAGGACCTTAACCAAACACATTCTCGTGTGGCTTCAAATAAAACTATTATCTCTAAGTGGTTTGAATACGTGGTAACCATGGTTTGTTTAACCAATCTCCATGAGATCGCGGTACCACCACAGAAAAAAAACATAACCAGTCTGGGATACGGCGTTGTGGGGATCAGAAAAATAGCCAGCATCCGCATAACCTACTAAGGTTTTGTCTTGGTTCTTACGGTAAAACAGTCCAAGACCTTGAGACCCTTGGAGGTACCGTAGAACATGCTTAACACCATTCCAATGTTTCTTTGTAGGAGAAGCGCTATATCTCGCAAGCAAATTAACTGCAAATGCAATGTCCGGTCTAGTGCAATTTGCGAGATAGAGTAATGCTCCAACAGCGCTAAGATAAGAAACTTCTGGCCCCAGAATTTCTTCTAAATCATCTCTTGGTCTAAATGGGTCCTTATACACTTCGAGGGATCGGACAACCATTGGGGTGTTGGGAAAAATAGGGGTGCCCAGAATCTATTCGGGATGATAATTAAATATGAATTTAAATTCAATTATTACTAGCATGAATTAATCCTAATTAATTCAAATAATAATTCCAACAACAATTTTATCATCATGCAAGTTGAATTAATTCACATGAAAACCTAAATCGGAATGACTAGGAGTTCACATAATTTGTACCTCTTGTAGATATGGCCTTTGATAATAACAAGACTATCACGATCGTGCTATCAACCAAAAGACCTTCTCAAGTATGTCCCTTTCACCTTGCTTGTTCACCGGTGAGAAGTGCTCACAAGCAATTAGAATAACAAGGAAGAAAAAAAAAATTGTTGCTGAATTTTTTTTCAACACTGTAAAACTGTAAACTGGAGATGAAATAATCATCTCCTATATATAGGACTAGGAATTTTGAAATTTGCATATGGAATAGGGGAGAGAAATTTTTTTTCTTGGCCTCCAAGAAAAATCTTGAATATATCTCATATATTATTTTCTCAATAATAAAATATTCCATAAAAATTTCACCTCCCTAATATATGAGATTTTCGAAATTCATGGGAGAAATAAACTAGATTTGGATCTTCTTGAATTTATGAGATAATCTTGTATTCCAAGAATACATATCTTCCATAATATCTTTCCAAGAAAATCAACAAATCTTTTCTCTACCATATCTATAAATTTCGAAAATTATAAGCAACAAATCAGCAATAATAATTTTCTTTAATTTTAATCACCTTATTATTATCGGGCTACTTATTGGACTACTTGAGGGGCCTTTAGGAGAATTAAGATTGGACCTCCAATGGACTTCTGAATTTCAATATTGAGCCTCAATATAATTCTGTCCATTAATATTAATCAGTACCACTAATAAATTAATATTGCACTATCCATCTTAATCCATATTACGATAATATGGGCTCCCGGTTATTATTTCCTGATTAGGCGTGAAATTGTTATGTTTTGGTGCCCGATTTGCCCATGTTTTGAGTGTTTTCGATGAGTGTTTGGAGTCAATTGAGTATCATTTCTTTAAACTGATTAATTTGTCTTTTTGGTTTTCATAGATGGATAGAGGGTGAAAAGAGGAGTTCGTAGGACTTTGAATCGGCCAAAACGAACTCCCGATTGAGGAGATATGAAGATTTTACGAACATGTGTACAACTGCCGAAAAGTACTCGAGCAGAGTTGCTCGAGTAGTCACTACTCGGGCACTCGAGTAGTGCACTCGAGCTGCAACAGGTTGAGTAGTTTTACTAGACCTATACTCGATCTTGACGCGTATTTTGGCCCATGAACACCCAAATTCGATCTCAAGCCTATTTATACCTTTTTCCAAGCATATCAACACATACCAACACATATTTTTACATATTTTGAGCGAGGAGAAAGCTTGGGAAGGAGATTGGAAGAGTTTTATACGTTGTAATCGAGGTTTTAATTTACGAATTCTTAGTTTTATTATTTCTTTTGAACGTATTAGATTAATTCTTTCTTTCTTTACTCTTTGAGACGATTAAACCTAGTTTTTCAGATTTATATAGATTTCTTTGGAGACTTTAATTTGTTCTTTCGTTTATGTTCTTGATTTTATTAGTTAATTCAATTATGCATATGTTTATTGTTCTTGTGATTGCTTTGATTATTCAAACCACCATGTTAGGCTAGAACCCTTGCATGCTTAGGGTAGGATGAACTCGTAGAAGTAGGACGTGGGTACGTAATTAGGGTAATTCGTGACGTTAGGTTTTAATTCTCTTAATTAATGAATTCTTAAAATCAATCTTGAATTTGCCTTTGAATTTCGTTCGAAAAGTGTTAGAGAGAGGACGACCGTATCACTCTTTAACAACGAGTAGACTTAACTAGAGGGTTTAGGAAGGGTTAATTCATCTACCAGTTTAGCGAAGGAGGACGACCGCATCACCTTAGTTAAATTAGAGTCTCATTAATAAAGCACAGTCTATTAACTTGTTAGTGGATTAGTGAAGTCGATTGTTAGGATAAAGTATTAGGGTTTAAAATCTTGAGCTTTCATCTTGCATTCTTTTACTTAGGTTATTTCTTGCGCGTCACGGTTATCTTGAGTGTGTACATGCTCCGTTAGTATACGTAGAAATTCCTATCTTAAGCATCACCATCACATACTTGCATACAAACCTTAGATACTTAGTTTAATTTTCTTTGTTAATTCGTTTCTTTCGTTCTTTAGTTTAATTAGTTTACTCTAGTTTAGAATTAATTTTCCAAAAATCCAAAAAAATTCACTCATATTAACTACGACGCGTAGATCTTCAGGGATCTATTCGCATACATACCTTCCCTTGGGTTCGATAATACTTGGTCCCTATACTTGCCCATACTACAGTGAACCCGTACTCTTGCGGGGAAGCTACTAGTAGAAGCTGGTATTTTTGCTTCAAGTCAATGGCGTCGTTGCCGGGGATGGCGTTGTATGCTTTTTGAATAGGACTTGTAGATAGCTTAGTAGTTAGTAGTGAGTGCTTATTTTCTGTTTTTATTTCTTATTGTTATTTTTATTCATTCGACAGTTGCATTTTGATCCTTCTGCTAGTGTGTCAGGTATATGAAAACACGCTCACATGGCAATACGAACGAAGAGAGAATACCGTTGGACCCTGAGACAATAGCTAGAAGGAACAGAGCTTTCTTGAGAAGGATGAACGCTGCCGACTTAGGGAAAGAACCAATGGATATCACTAATGAGTTGGAAGATGCTGAGAATGAGTTTAACCAGGGGTTGAACCGGGTTGACGGCACTGATGGCAACACCAGTAAGAACCAAGATCCGTTAGGGGATAGTCAGAGCCAAAACTCGGGTGCACAAAACATTATCAATCCAGCTCAGAATTTTGTCCATAATCCTCTGAACAACCCTGCTTACCCACAAAACCCAAATAACCCTTTCAACAACCCAGTATACCAACATTACCCATACCCACCATACCCATATCATCCACCTCCTGTTTACAACCAACCACCTGTGTACCAACCACCTCCAGTGCAACAAGTACCAGTACCACCTGTTGCTCCTCAGCCTGTGCCCCAGAACGCAGATCACAATATGGCTATTCGAGGGAGGTTTGCAGCGCAGCCACAGCGGTACTATGATGGAGTGGCATTGCCTCCTGTAGAGGCAAATAACTTCTCGATTTCCCCAGGAATTCTAAAGCTGCTGACCGAGAATCAGTTCAAGGGGTGATCGGGAAGGAGAATCCTCACACTCACCTGAGGAGTTTTCTCATGATAGCCTCCACATTCAATTATAATGGCATGTCTGAAGAAGCCAAGAGGCTTAGGCTGTTCCCATTCTCACTGACGGGAATAGCAAAAGAGTGGTATGATAATACGCTTCCACGGGGAGGTATTACCACTTGGGCCGAGCTCGAGCGTCTGTTCCTCGAGCGATTCTACCCTCCATCTAGGACGATCAAGGCTAGGATTGAGATCTCTTCCTTCCGCCAGAAGTCAGGAGAGGACCTACGTCAAGCATGGGAAATATACTCAAACATGTTGATTGAGTGCCCGCAGCATGGGTACAATGAGGGAGATATTATGGCATTCTTCTACAGCGGTGCCAACAAGGCGGGGCAAGACCATTTAGACGCCTGTGTGGGCGGAGCATTCCTGAATCAAGGCATAGAGAGGTGTAGAGAGATCGTGGACAACATTGTCACGAATGCCGGGGCTTGGAATGAAGATCCAGATTTTCAGAGAGTTCATCAGGTTGAAGAGGGTGAAGGAACGAGAAGGCTATTGATGGCCATGATGGAGAAGATCAACAACCTCGAGTTGGGGAAGAATTTGGTTGGAGAGCATGCAGCAGAGAATGATAGAGTAGACCAGCCAAGTGGACAGCAAGATGTAGCCAATTATATGGTAGGTCCGTATTACAATCAGAATGGCTACCAAGGTGGAAATCAGTATGGAAGGCCTTCTTATGGCCAACCATTTGTACCTCCAGGCCCTCAGCCACCTCAAAATCAATGGAGGAACACACAAGGATATCAAGGAGGCCAGCAGCCTCCTCAAAACACATGGAGGAAAAATGAGAATTTTTCAAATGCTAACCCAAAAGCTGGTATTACAGTTCCTGCAGGTATTGATCTGGGGTCTAAACCTCCTGGTGGAGAAGGCGGTGCATCAACCAAGGAGATGTTGAGAGCTATTCTTCAGAAGGTGGAGGAAGGAAGTAAGAGGTTGTCATCCTTGGAGTACGATGTGAAAGAGTTGCATAAAAAGGATGATCAACGTGATCAAGAGCTCCAGAAGATGAACGTTGAGTGGACTAGAACTCAACAAGAGAACAATAGGCGGTTCACTTCTATAGAGTTCCAGATGAGCCAGATTGCAAAGTCGTTGAATAGAGAGTCGGGTAAGTATCCTTCCATGCCGGAAGGGAACCCGAAAGAGCATTGCAAGGATATCCAGTTAAGAAGTGGAACCAACTATGAAGGTCCTCAGATGCCTGCTGATTCTGAGACGCCTCAAGTTAGAGATGAGATTGAGGAGGTAGGAGTTGAGAAGGGGATTGAAAGTGAAGGGATTGAGAAGCATAAAGATGTGGATGAGTCTCATCAGAGCAAAGAGCTTGAAGAGGAAGGCATTGAGAAAGTTGAGAGAGTTCCTAAGTGGAAGAAGACAAAGGAAGCAAGGGATAAAGTGAAAGAAACAGAAAGAGATGAATGGGGGGTACCCAAATCTGTGATACCCGTGCCATATCCACAACGCTTCATGAAAAAGAAGCTTGATGAAAAGTTTGCTAAATTTCTTGATGTTTTTAAACAACTTCACATTAACATTCCTTTTTATGATGCTTTGGAACAGATGCCGCATTATGCAAAGTTTCTGAAGGACTTGATTGCGAAAAGACGGCGAGTGGATGAGCCGAAGTTGGTGCAGCTGAACCACTAGGTGAGTGCATTAGTGCATAAGGCGCTTCCTCCAAAGCTGAAGGATCCCGGGAGCTTCACGATTCTTTGTGATATTGGGAACGGGATCAAGAAGGGAGCGTTGTGCGACCTCGGAGCGAGCATCAATCTCATGCCCTTGTCGTGTTTCAAGAAGTTGGAAGGTGGAGAACTTCAACCCACAATGATGACGCTTCAACTTGCCGATCGGTCTATTACTAGACCTCAAGGAGTGGTTGAAGACGCCCTAGTGAGAGTTGGAGATCACATTTTTCCAGCCGACTTTGTAGTCCTAGAGATGGAGGAAGATGAACACGTTCCATTGATTTTGGGAAGACCGTTCTTAGCTACGGCGGGGATGGTGCTAGACGTGGCAAATGGGAAGATTACGTTGAAGGTTGATGATCAAGAAGTGAAGATCTCCCTATATGAAGCCATGAAGCACCCGAGGGAGGATGAGAGCTTGTATTGCATGGATGCAATTGATCCTCGTGTTGAAGACACGCCTCCTATCCCTAATCCTTCTCATATTCATGAATTTTATAATCCTTCACTTGATAATTTGACCCATGAGCATTATGATCTTGATTATTTTAATAGGGATAAAGTGAAGAAGTTGAAGGATGAAGAGGTGAAGAAAGTGGACGTGGTCCAGTTAGAAGGGAAAGGAGGAGTTAAAAAGAAAAAGTCCAAACTCAAGAAATTGATTAGTAAGACTCCTCCAGATAAAGGTGAGAAGGAGTTGAGACCTATACCACTTGAGGTGGGGAAGGAAGCAAAGGAACTCATGATGGAAGGGCATCAAGGAAAGAAATTCAAACACCACTCTTATGAGAGTGAGGGAGGTAAATTTGAGTATGATGTTCTATAAGCTCCTTTGAGCTTGGTCCGGCATGAGGACCTTAAAAATAGCGCTGAATGGGAGGCAACCCATTATTTTTCATTTTCTTTGAGTTTTTTTTTTAGTTATTAGGGAGTTATTTTGAGTCGTATGTTTAACCTCGTACTTGAGAGTTTTATTTTGTAGGCTTGTCTCTAAAGGAGTAAAGGAATGATGGAGTTATTCTGATTGAAGGAACCAACTTGAGATAAGGGAGTGTGCAAAGCTATTGAGAGAAACTGAACTGTTTGGTTGAGGTAACCCACAACCCCAAACTTAGACCTCTTCGCAAGGTCGAAGTTTGGGGGGTGGTGTTTTTTATGTTTCTTGTCATATTGCACCAGAGCACCCCTTATCTTTGAATGTGTTTGGGATATTTGATGCCTTGAGATGCTCCTTGAGGTGATTTTGATCTGAGTCGCTATTGCATATTTCGTGCTTATTAACCCTCTCTACTTGTTAGTTGTCATTCTTGAGTATGAAGTGATGAGTAGAGTAGATTTGTGGATTTGAGTTAGGGACTTTTTTGTGTGAGTGTTTGAGCTAGAGTGGATTTGAGATAGAACTTGTATGCTTGTAAATTTTTCTTTTGAGTACTTGTGTGATGAGAGTGAGAATTCACTAGGACTAGCATGGATGTGAAAGCCGTGAGATTTGAGCCTTATGAGATTTTGATGCGTGAATTAATCTCTTCGTTTGTGAGTGGATCGTCACCTTAGAGGATGCTAGAACTTGTGTGTGCTCTTGCTCCTTGATTGTGTCTAGTTTGATATGCCGAATGTGATCTTAGGCCATCTTTGATTTAATTGAGTCACTTAGCCAAAATTTTCCTTACCAATGACATTGATCCCTTGTTAGCCCCTTTGAGCCTAAAACCTATTTTATTTGCTAGCACATATGAACACTATTCCAATTCCTAAGCCTTTTTGTCCCAATTTGAGTGGAGAATAGGAAAGTGTGAATGTGAAGGGAGTGAATTGAGTTGAAAAAGGAAAAGGTTGTTTGTTGAATGAATATGAGAAGAAGGAGTGATGAAGTTATGAGATGTGGGAAAAAGAGAAAAAAATTGAGAATGAGCAAAAGAAAAAAAAATGAGCTCATGTGTTTGTGCGAAAAAAGAGAAAAAAAAATGAAGTGATTGAAAAAAAATGAAAAGAGTGAGAAAGAAAAAAATTGAAGTATTGAGAGTATGGAATTGAAAGGGTGTTGATTGAACATGTTTGAAGTATTCTGTTCCTAATCTCGAAGTGCCAAAGTTTGATTTTCTATTCTCCATTCACTTTAGTCACTTTACCCTATATTGTTATCCCACCTGTCCAAAGAGCTTACATTACAACCTTGAGAAAAGTCCTTTTTGATTCGGCATTGATTTCTAGAGTACGGTCGAAGTTAAGAGCACTTACAAGCTTATGGCTGCCAATTTGTGTGATTGATTGTTTGAGTGAGTCCCTTAATCATTTATATACACTTGTGAGGGAGCGAAACACATCGTTGAGTGCACATCCATGTTTGATCTTGGTGTTTCTTGTTGTTATTGCATGAGTATGATGAAGGAAGGTGAGTGAGTATACGTGTGATTGATCTTTGAAACTCGAGTCCATTTACTTGCATGATTTGATTCTTTGATTAATTCCTAATAATTTCACTTGACTTATTATTTCATTGCTTGAGGACAAGCAATATGGTAAGTTTGGGGGGGTTGATTAGGCGTGAAAATTGTTATGTTTTGGTGCCCGATTTGCCCATGTTTTGAGTGTTTTCGATGAGTGTTTGGAGTCAATTGAGTATCATTTCTTTAAACTGATTAATTTGTCTTTTTGGTTTTCATAGATGGATAGAGGGTGAAAAGAGGAGTTCGTAGGACTTTGAATCGGCCAAAACGGACTCCCGGTTGAGGAGATATGGAGATTTTACGAACATGTGTACAGCTGCCGAAAAGTACTCGAGCAGAGTCGCTCGAGTAGTCACTACTCGGGCACTCGAGTAGTGCACTCGAGCTGCAACAGGTTGAGTAGTTTTACTCGACCTATACTCGATCTTGACGCGTATTTTGGCCCATGAACACCAAAATTCGATCCCAAGCCTATTTATACCTTTTTCCAAGCATATCAACACATACCAACACATATTTTTACATATTTTGAGCGAGGAGAAAACTTGGGAAGGAGATTGGAAGAGTTTTATACGTTGTAATCGAGGTTTTAATTTACGAATTCTTAGTTTTATTATTTCTTTTGAACGTATTAGATTAATTCTTTCTTTCTTTACTCTTTGAGACGATTAAACCTAGTTTTTCAGATTTATATAGATTTCTTTGGAGACTTTAATTTATTCTTTCGTTTATGTTCTTGATTTTATTAGTTAATTCAATTATACATATGTTTATTGTTCTTGTGATTGCTTTGATTATTCAAACATCCATGTTAGGCTAGAACCCTTGCATGCTTAGGGTAGGATGAACTCGTAGAAGTAGGATGTGGGTACGTAATTAGGATAATTCGTGACGTTAGGTTTTAATTCTCTTAATTAATGAATTCTTAAAATCAATCTTGACTTTGCCTTTGAATTTCGTTCGAAAAGTGTTAGAGAGAGGACGGCCGTATCACTCTTTAACAACGAGTAGACTTAACTAGAGGGTTTAGGAAGGGTTAATTCATCTACCAGTTTAGCGAAGGAGGACGACCGCATCACCTTAGTTAAATTAGGGTCTCATTAATAAAGCACAATCTATTAACTTGTTAGTGGATTAGTGAAGTCGATTGTTAGGATAAAGTATTAGGGTTTAAAATCTTGAGCTTTCATCTTGCATTCTTTTACTTAGGTTATTTCTTGCGCGTCACGGTTATCTTGAGTATGTACCTGCTCCGTTAGTATACGTAGGAATTCCTATCTTAAGCATCACCATCACATACTTGCATACAAACCTTAGATACTTAGTTTAATTTTCTTTGTTAATTCGTTTCTTTCATTCTTTAGTTTAATTAGTTTACTCTAGTTTAGAATTAATTTTCCAAAAATAAAAAAACATTCACTCATATTAACTACGACGCGTAGATCTTCAGGGATCTATTCGCATACATACCTTCCCTTGGGTTCGATAATACTTGGTCCCTATACTTGCCCATACTACAGTGAACCCGTACTCTTGCGGGGAAGCTACTAGTAGAAGCTGGTATTTTCGCTTCAAGTCATTTCCCGCGTTTATGATTATCAAGTCCATTAATTAATTAAACTTCTGTATAACTCTAAATTAATTAACATCTTTCACCTTGGAGTAAAGACAGCTCAACATTATTATCCGTGCCGAAGAAACTAATTCTCCACTTGCAAGATTTGGTACGATAAAACTTTTGAGCCCACCAAGGGGACAAATCACACAAGCCGTACTCGCACGCGTTTCTCCATGTTAAATCTTAGCAACCATCGTATGCTTAATATTACTGCCCAAAGCACAAGGTTTGAAGTCACGATGATTTTTACCCAATATGAATCAAAGCAGTAACCATTAAGCACACACGGTCCTATTTAAGTGACGGAGATTAAGAAATCAATAACCACTGAGGTCTAATTCTTCACTTTTCAGAACAGAAGAATTTATCCTCGCTGTAGGTCCTCTTCAACACATACTAAATGTGCTAGTGCAATCTCTTGGTCAAGACAGGCCAATTTGAGATGTACACATCGGCCTTTCATGGCGGATTGTTCAATTCCACCCAGGTCATGAATTTGTACGTTTAGTTATAAGGAAACAGTTAATGTGATCTTCCGTGATCGGGTATCACCACATTAACTACAATGTAACATGTACCACTTATAGTGAACTGGTTGCAATAAATATTCAACATTCAATCATATCTAAAGCAAATGCGATAAAAGATTTATTCTCATAAACAAGTTTTTAATACATGAGTTATACAAAGTAAAAGCATACTTTCACGTATAACTCCAACAAGGGGTGCTAAGTGGATGAGATTTCTCCATATGAAATCTCTCAAATACTTTCTTTACGTAGATCGACTGATGTATAAGAATTCATTCTGGGAGATGCTCGATTTGCAGGCCGAGGCAATACTTGGTTTTACCCAAGACTTTCATTTCGAATTCAACTTTCAAGATTGAACTGGCTTCTTCAATCTCTTTGCTTGTTCCGATTATGTTTAGGTCATCAACATAGACGGATATGATGCAAAAACCATTTTGCGTTTTCTTCGTGAATATGCATGGGAAAGCTTTATCGAATGTGTATTCCTTCTTCTGGAGGAACTCACTAAGTCGGTTGTACCATATAAGGCCCGATTGTTTCAGGCCATACAACGACTTCTGCAGTTTTATGCTATATAAACTGCGACTTTCACCATCCCTCATCTAAGGAATGTCAAATCCATCGGGGATTTTCATATAAATATCGGCATCTAGTGATCCATATAAGTATGTGGTTACTACGTCCATTAATCTCTTTTGGAGATTTATTTCAACTGCCAAAGATATCAAGTAGCGGAACGTTATTGTGTCCATAACGGGAGAATAGGTTTGATCGAAATCAATCTCGGGTCTCTGCGAAAACCCTTGAGCTACTAGCCTCGCTTTATACCTCTCCATAATATTGTTCTCATTTCGTTTTTGTACAAAAACCCATTTATATCCTACAGGGATAGTGCGCGCGGGTGTACGAACGAAAGAGTCAAATACCTGTCTTTTGTTAAGCGATGCGAGCTCTGCTTCAATTGCCTCTTTCCATTTTACCCAACCAGAGCATTTCCGGCACTCAATGATAGTTTTGGGTTCTGGATCCGGATTATTAATGGAAAGAGCAAATGTCGCTGCAAATGTATCGTCTACGATAATAATATTTATATTATATGTTTCTCCCGTATCTATGAAATTCATAGAGACTTCAACGTTTTATGTCAACCAGGCCTTTCTCATTTCCCAGTGTATCTGGGTCTGGTCGTTCTGCGGTCCTAGTGCATTGAATATTTTGTGCACGTGCTTCATCACTGGGACGCTCGTCTTCTAGAGACTTTGAGTTATCTAGACGAACCTCTTCTAGGGATTTTACATTCGACTGACCAGTTTTGCTAGCTTTTCGTTTAGGTGTACTAGTATCTCTTGAGGATCCTTTACGCTTCTGGCGTGTGGGGGCATGAGTCTTGTTTTGCATGGGACCTCAACCTTTTGGGGAGCATTTACTGCAGGTATATGCGATTTAGGTACACCTCTATGGTCAGTGAACGCGTCTGGCAGATTGTTTGCTAAATTTTGCAAGTTAATGATCTTCTGAACTTCTAGTTCAGATTGACTAGTGTGTAGATCTAGATACTGAAGATCACTTACGTTCCACGTAAGCTCCCGACATTCATTCAATTTTGAATTCAGATCTCCCCCTAATGCCGGGAAGTGATTTTCATTGAACGTGCAATCAGCGAACCGGGCCGTTAATTGATCCCCGGACAAAGGCTCGAGGTATTTCACGATGGATGGAGAGTCAAATCCGACGTAAATACCGAGTTTCTTTTGTGGGCCCATAGAGGTCCACTTTGGTAATGTTATTGGGACATATACCGCACATCCGAAAATACGCAGATGAGAAATGCTAGGTTTTTTTCCAACGCACTAACTGTAGGGGGAATGATCATTATATGCAGTTGGACGAATTTGTATTAAGTGCGATGCATGTAGGACTGCATGCCCCCAGCATGAAGTGGGTAGTTTTGAGTTCATAAGCAATGGTCTAGCGATGAGTTTGATACGTTTTATTAGCGCCTCAGCAAGACCATTTTGGGTATGGACGTAGGGGACCGAATGCCCCACTTTAATTCCCATGGCCATACAGTAATCTATAAAGGCCTTTGAGCTGAATTCAGCAGCATTATCCATGCGAATCGACTTAATTGGATAATCCAGGAATTGAGCTCTAAGCTCGATAGTTTTCGCAATGAGCTTCGTAAAAGCTTGATTGCGGGTGGACATCAAACAGGCATATGTCCACCTAGTGGAGGCATCAATAAGAACCATGAAATAACGAAATGGTCCTGATGTTGGGTGAATCGGTCCGCAAATGTCTCCTTGAATTCGCTCAAGGAAAACCGGAGACTCAAGTCCAACCTTAGTGCGCGACGGACGTACTATCAACTTACCCTTAGAACATGCATCACAAATAAATTCATCAACAGGAGGGATTCTATTATTCGAAATATTATGACCAGTTGAATTGGATAAAATCCTACGTATCATAGTTTGTCCTGGATGACCTAACCGCTGATGCCACAATTTAAAAGAATTTGGGTCATGGAATTTCATACTTATAGCTAGATGGGAACTAGACGGACGGATGTAGGAATAGTACAATCCGGAGGAGAAGGAAGGAAGTTTTTATATAACTTGTTAACGGTTATCTCGAGTAATAGTCATCAAAAGGTATTCGTTATTGTTCTCAGTTTTAGTTTCAATATGGTAGCCATTTATCTTAATGTCTCTAAAACTGAGCAGGATACGCTTATATTGTGGAAACAATAAAGCATTATAGATTATGAGTTTGGTACCCACGGGGAGGACAATGAAAGCTCTTTTGGAGCCCCACTATCAACATACTATCATCAGTTATTGTAGTTATACTCCCCTAATGTTCTACCAAGATATGAAAATACTTCCTATCTCTTAAGATTGTATGAGTGGTGGCGCTATCTACCAAACAAAAATCACAATCTTAATCTATCATGCCAGAGGAAATAGCTCAAACCTAATAGTTGATATGTTTACAAGCCATTTACAACAATATCCAAGTAAATTTAATGGACAACGTTAAGGTAAACACATCGAAGCTAAAACATAATATTTACCATAAAATAAAATATCCGAAAGAAATGATCCAAAAATATAAATTGTTTCATCCAGAAATAAAGTACTAAAACAATCAAATACGCAAATCACGCATCATCTCCAAAATTCTTGAGCTTGATGCCCAGAGGATCGACGTTGTCTTGGTCAAAGTCTGCTTCATGTAGGTTGGCATGGTGAGATTCGACTCTAGGGGCCTTCCCCTTGTAGTCCTTCTGCTACTATTGATAAGCCTCAACCAAGTACTTGAGAGTGCGATACGTGCGAGACCAATGATCTCTGCATCCGCATCTGTAGCAGGATTGCTCAATATTATCTTGATTGCCAGATTTTTGAAGAGAGAAATTCGAGGTTCTGTGACCACCGGATGTACTACGACCTCGGCCTTTAGCCTAGATCATCTTACTCTCTCTCCCCCTTCCACGTTTGCGACCAATCATATAATTGTCATATACTGCTGCTGGAGTATAAGGTTGCAGGCGTGGAATGTTGACAGAGTGTTCTGCATCAACTATGTTACAATACGTTGCAAAGCAGAGTTGTACTCCATTATAGACTTAAGGTCTTAGAAACGGAGTCTCAACCAATCGTATTGTACCAGAAGGAGGAGTATATCATTTTGTTGTTAGGAACGGTCCTTCAGGGACTTCCACAATATTCTGGGGTCCCTGAGTGAGGATCTGAAAAAATAAATTCCTTACTCAGGTGATTCAGGAGAAAAATCAACGATTTCGCCTTCTGGGCGTTAGTGGATTTTGAACCTTCGATAATTATTTCGCTCAACTCATTTAAGGCTAGATGGATCTCGACATCTAGGCCCATGCCAGGTAGTTATTACCATCGAGAGCAAACTCATCGAATTCTTTCATGGTAATATCAGACGTTATTATAATTTTTAAAGTGACATGGTAAGAGCAGTGATTTTAAAACCAGACCGGACCGGTCGGTTCAACCGGGAACTGGCCATGAAATCGGTCCGAAACACCTCCAAAAACTATTTTTCCGATTGAACCGGATTGAACCGGTCAAAAACCGTGCAACCGCTGGACCGTTAAACCGGTCTAATTTTTTTTTATTATTCTAATTTTCCCCCCAATTTCCTTTTCATTTCACGCCACACAACAGAACACAATAAATACACTTTCAGGCTTTCAGCCGTCGTCCAAAATCCAACTCGCCAAAGTCATAAGCCGTCGGACACCACAACCCTCGGCGCTTGACGCCACAGCCTCCGGCACTCGACACCACAGCGCCCCGGTGCCCTACATATCTACTGCTGCTGGCATGAAGTACGAACGCGAGAAGACACAACCAGGTAAGTCTACAATTTCAGTTTTTTCTTTTTGGACCGAGAGGCGAGAAGACGAATATATGCCGTTCATACTGTTTCTTATTTTAGTATTATTTAGTTATTAATTTGGGGCTATGGATGAATAATGCATATTTAAGGTTTTGAAATAAATTGCAGCAACAAAGGATAAGGATCAGACAAATTAGAATGAGCTTTTGATTTCTTTTTCTTGGTTTGGAGTTTGGACACTATGATTTCAGTGTGCAGTCATTTTGGGGTGGGCGATGAACTAGAATAGGATTAATTTAGGATGTCTATTAAGGAATTTGGAGTAAAGGATTTACAGAGTTATTAATTAAAAATTATGATGCATATTATGGTGTAAATTAATGTAAGGGGTTTTAGATAGAAAGTAAGATTTGGTGTACGATTATTGATTAGGATGCAACTATCTAAGCTTCTTGAATTATTCTCTTTTACTTATTTTAGATGGATTCCTCATCAAGTGGTCAACAATCTAATACTACAATTAGCTCAACTCAATCATCAGTTTCGATTCGAGGAAAAACGGATCCAGCATGGGCTCATTTTAAAGAGAATCTCATTGATGGAAAGAAAAGTTGGACTTGTTTGCACTGCAACAATACTTGGAAAGGAGGGGGGATCAACAGGATGAAAAAGCATTTAGCTGGCCGCAAGGGGGGTATTACTGCGTGCAAGAAAGTATCTCATGATGTAAGATTCCAGATGGAAGAATCATTGAAGCTGCTTGAAGAAAAGGGTCAAGCTGCAAAATCACTGGGATATGATATTGATTTGGTCGATGTTGAGGAAGAGTTGGATACTCTACAACTGAATTCACAAGCTAAAAAAAAGACAATATTAACTGGAAAAAGAAAACGAGATCAGAAAATGGGAAGCTATTTTGCTCCAAGGACAACTCCAGGTGCACGACCTTTAATCAAAAGTGTCCTTGTAAGTAAAGAAGCTTTGCATAATGTTGATATGGTTGTTTCTAGATTTGTTTACAATGAATGCATTCCTCTAAATGTTGTGAATTCTTCTTATTTTCAACAAATGGTTGATGTTATTGCTTCTGTTGATCCTGGTTATAAATTGCCAAAATATAATCAACTGAGAATAAATTTAATGGGGGATGCAAATAAAGAGGTTCAATTGTTGGTTGATAATAATCAAACTGTTTGGGAAGAATGGGGTTGTACAATTATGGCTGATGGTTGGCAAGATAGGTCAAATAGATAACTTATCAATTTCATGGTTTATTGTAAGAGAGGAACAATATTTGTGAAATCAGTTGATGCTTCTGACATTGTGAAAGATACAAGCACATTTTGTAATTGTTGAGTTAGTTGATTGGGTTGGAGCAAAGAATATTGTTCATTTTGTGACTGACAATGGATCTAACTATAAAGTTGCTGGTGTCTTGCTTAATGATAAATATTCTTCCATCAAGTGGTCTCCTTATGATGCACATTGTTTAAATTTGCTTCTTGGTGATATTGGAAAGATGGAGCTTGTCAGTGGTCTTGCAAAAAGGGCATCTCTCGTGACAAAGTTTGTGTACAATCATGCATTTTTACTTGCTTGGTTGAGGAAAAGAGAAGGGTGCACAGAAATTGTACGTCCAGGACCAACTCGATTTGCTACAATGTTCATTGCTTTGAAGAGTATCCTTGAACATCAGCATGATTTGCAAGCCTTTTTTACGAGTAGAACATTAAAGGATTCTCGATACTATAAAGATAAAAAGGCAAGTGCAGTGTTAGCAGTAGTTCTTGATACAAAATTTTGGAGTGATTGTACTATTGTAGTAGGTGTTGTTGCTCCACTTATACGTGTATTGCGTATAATGGATATTGATCGGAGGCCTTCTATTGGTTACGTCTATGATGGAATATATCGGGCAAAAAAGGCAATTAAGGATGTATTTAGGCATAAGAAGAGATTGTATAAGCCCTTCACAGATATCATCAAGGCTATATGGGACAAACAACTTCGACGAGACATTCATGCAACAGCATATCTTTTGAACCCTGCTTTTGCATATGAAAGGGAAAATATGTGCAAGAAAAAAGAAATCATGGATGATTTTGTTGAGATGGTCACAACCTTGATTGAAGACAAAAGTATTCAAAGGAAGTGCATTGATGAAGTCAATATTTTTCAAGATAGATTAGGAAGCTTTGGCCAATCACTTGCCCTAGAATCATCAAAGACAATACAACCCGGTATATGTTAATTGTTAACACATTTCAAGTTTATAATTTTATCATTATTTTGACCAGCTCTATTTTAACTTTCCAATTTATTGTTTTTTTATAGATGAATGGTGGGAATTCTTTGGATGTAGTGCTCCAAACTTGCAAAATTTGGCCATGAAGATCTTGAGTCAAACTTCTTCTTCTTCCGGATGTGAAAGGAATTGGAGCGTGTTCGAAAAAATACACACAAAGAAGAGAAATAAACTGGAACACCAAAGACTTAATGATCTTGTATTTATCCATTACAATTTACGTTTGTAGGATTAATTATTTCAAAATTATTCTTTAGTGTTATAACTTATAACTTATTTATGCAACTTAGTTTTACCTTTTGTCATTAACATATTTATTTATATGTAAGGTTTGAGCATAAAAGGATTTGTTATGATCCCATTGACTACGAAAGTGTTGACAAAACTAACTTTTGGGTTGTGGAAGAAGAAGAGGAAAACCATCCACCTATTATAGATGTTGATGAATTGAATAGCATGTTATATGGTGAAGATGGCATTCCAATAATTGCTCCTGATGAAGGTATTACTTTTGATATGTTAAATAATTAATTCATTTTAATGATTGGATTTTATCTTTCCAAACCTACTTTGTTTCTTTTATAGATGTTGATAAAGTTGGGAATGAAGTGCATCCTTTGGAAGAGATTGAGGAATGTGATGAAGATCGCATTGTGGCAAGGATGGTTGAAGAATGTCCTATTGTTTCAGATGATGGTTGAAGAATGTCCTATTACTTATATTAGGTTTTAATTTTTAAATTGTAAAACGAGTTGTGACCTCTCACTTTATGACTCTATTGTGTTTTGTTGTCTATGATTCTATTAGTATTTTAAATTGTGTTATGTTATGAGTCATGTGTTTATTTCTATTATTCAATATAAAAAATATTTTATGAGTGTATGTATATATATATATATATGCATGTATATTTTTTTATAATATAAAATAGAAAATATTAAATAAAATTAAGCAGGGATCATTTTTAGCGGTTGGATCGCCGGTCCAACCGGTTGAACCGTGAACCGGTGGCCAGACCGGTTTGGTCTCCGGTCCAGTTATGAAAACACGGGGTAAGAGTTGTGACCAATTTATTGACAACGGAGAAATAAGGATTTATTTGATTATTCTAGAGCACATAGAAGCAAAAATTTAGACGTCGTCTACCCAAAACATAAATTACGGTCCGACAAGTACCGGGCGCCGCCTACCCGGGCATAATATGCGGACTATAAGAAATAAACTATGTGCGGAAGGAATAATGCATGTAAGATAATTAAATCATAGATACATGCAAACTAAATAATATATTATGAACGATAATCACATGAAAATAATTTCAAGAAAAATTTACGACTTAATAAACATGCATATTCATAAGGCTAAATATTTCATGTATATTAATAAAATTTAACGAAATATTTTCAAGATTTTTAAAATAAATTAGTTAGAATTTTGTGATACCCTAAAACAAAACTGAAATTAGATTAGGATTTCACAAAATTTTTAGGAGAATGGCGCCACGTGCGGAGGGCTTGTGCTGCCTCGATGCCGCGCAGGGAGGCGCACGGAGGCGGTGAAGGGGCCGGCGGCAGACAGCGCACGGGGAGCACCGCGCTGGGCGGCGACTGCTGCTGGGCCGCGACGCATGCGCAGCGACGCTGCTGGCGGGCGGCGGCAGTTGCTCGTTCGATTCTCAATTTGAAATTAATCTAATTCGAAACACGATTTGATTCAATTAATTACAAGAACAAATCAAATTAATAATTCTAGAGCATATAAATCATGTAACGCATTGATCAAATAATTCGGTACGGGGATTAATTCATATGATTTGGAGAGAATTAATTTTAGGGCGTACCGTTTAATCTCAGGCAGAGTCTCGTTTCAATAATAAGTTTTTTTTCTTTTATATTAGATGCAAAACGAACATAAAATTGGCCACGGGGATTAGAGTCAGATAGGTATTTTTTTTTCAAAACTAATAGCAAGCACCTGGTATTCAACAACTCACGAAGTAGATTAATAAATTAATCATTTGAATTGTTATTCAACAACTCACGTAAGCCGTATACAAATATAAATAGCCCGCAACATGAGATGCATTAAATACTCTCCATCGGCAAATTCAACTCATACACAATTAAATAATATATAATTATATACGAAGACGATAATTTGCAGTCGTGCGAAAATGTTAATTATGGGGACATCATAATTATCTAAAATAAAATAGAGTAGGGTACCGTACACCTTGTGAAAAATCGGAGAATTCAGAGCACTCGTGCAATTAATCGCGGGTAGAGACTCGTGCTGATAACATGTTGTAAATAAGTGCATAAAATAAAAGACGAGATTTGTACACCCAGTTCGTCGGGAACGACTACGTCTGGGAGCGAGTCAAGCCAGGAGTTTTTACTAATGTTCTTGTGTATGAGTATATACAATTCTGAGTACAATAATATATTTATAAGAGAAAAACCTTAGTCTAAGATATGAATCTCATTGGGTTATTTGTCCATTAGTAATGTCCACATCAAATCTCCTGGATTTGGAATAATAAATCTTCTAGATTTACAACATAAGTGATTCATTTCACAATCTGCAAAATTAAAACAAATTTGAAATTTAGTAATTTGACTTTAAATTAAAAGAATTGTAACACAATCTATGAAATTATATCATATCATGAAACTATTTTAAAGTATCGAATATTGGACCATGAATATCGATAATCTCACCAGGAATATCATTAATTTGGGTTCAAGAAAATTGACAATAATTACAATATACATCACCGACCTAAATTAATGATACTCCTGGTGAGATTATTGATACTTCTGGTCAAATATTTGATATTTTAATATAGTTTCATGATAAGTTTATCATGAACTATTTTCATATAATATTTAGTCATCGTATTTTAGTATCACTAATTCTCCTATTAAATTTGTTCATAATATGAAATTTATACCCTTACATTCATTATCAGATATCACATACTATATTTATTAAGTGATATCATAGCACTTATGGAATATAGAATATTATGAGCACTAGCTTATAAGAGCAGTGATATTGTTATAAATCTAGAAGATTTAATATTCTAAATCTAGGAGATTTTGTGTGGACATTACTTAAGGACCAAGAAACTTATTAGGCCTTACCCATTAGACTAGGGTTTTACCATTATATATATCTCTTTGTACTCATAATTGTATATACTCTCATACACAAGAATAATAGTGGAACTCCTGGCTTGGATAGCCCCCAGACGTAGTCGTTCCCGACGAACTGGGTCAACAAATTGTGTCTCTTTATTTACGCACTTATTTACAACATGTTATCAGCATGAGTCTCTAACCGAGATTATACGGTACGCCTTCAATTTAATTTTATATGAATCTCATAATTTGTTGTGTACTTTAAAAAATTGATTTAGTTCCTGAATATTCCTGCGTGTAATTATATTACGTGAAAATTATTTTGTGAATTGAATCAACGTGCAACAGTCGTCGTCCCGAAAGACGAACAACCGCCGTTGTCCCGCTGCCGCCTCACAGCGCCGCCGTGGACCCACACGAGACGGCGCCGCACGGTGCACGACCGTCTCGCGCCCCAGCACCGCACACCCGTGCGCGATTGCGCCTCCCGTCGCGCACGCCCTCGCCCGTGACCCGTCTCGCCCTCGCGCTGTGCGCACGTCGCGCACGATGCTGCACGCACCCGCGCCCCAACGCCGCACGCACTCGTGCGCCCGCGCCGCCTGCTGCGCACGCCCACGCCCGTCGCGTGTGTGCTCGCATCCTCCCGCCGCGTACGTGGTCGACCTACGAGCGTCGCCCCCGTCCGTCATGTGCAACTCACGCGATGTTTTTCCTCGGATTTTTCGTGATTTCTTAACCCGATTCATTTGCATTCTTGATATCATAAAATCCATATTTTACTTTATTTTTAATCCTGAAAAAATTTCGTTAAATTGCGTTAATATACATGAAATAATTATTCTCATGATTATTTCCTCTGTCTATTAAATCGTATATTTTCTGCAAATTATTTTCATGCGATTATCTCCCTTATTTGTTTTGCATGTTTAAGTGATTTTATTATCCTACATGCATTAATTTTTCGCACATAGTTTATTTTATTTTCTAGTCCGCATATTATGCCCGGGTAGGCGGCGCCCGGTATTTAATGGACTGTAAATTTATGCCTTGGGTAGACGACGCTCAGTACGTGCATCTATGTGCCTTCGAATAATTAAATAAATCCTTGTCTCCCCGTTGTCTATGATTTTGGTCAATCCTCTTACCCATGTCACTTTAATTGTAGTGAATAATGTATGATATTACCAAAAGAGAATTTGCTGAGCTTACTCTTGATGGTAGTAACTACCTAACATGGCGCTAGATGTTGAAATACATCAGCCTCGAACAACCTTAGCGGCACGATTGTCGATGATCCAAAATTAACTGACGCCTAGAAGGCGAAAGCTTTGATTTTCCTTAGGCATCATCTCAATTAGGACCTGAAAAATGAGTATCTCACTGAAAGAGATCTTGGAATGTTGTGGAAGTCCCTGAAGGACCGTTTCCAACTACAATATGATATACTCCTCCCTCAAGCTCAATACGATTGGTTGAACCTCCGTTTCCAAGACTTTAAGTCTGTCACGGAGTATAACTCAGCCCTACATCATTTTGTGTTTCAGTTAAAGTTATGTCAGAAAACTGTAACTGAGGACGACTTAATCCAGAAGACTTTGTCGACTTTCCACGCAAGCAACCTTGTACTCCAGTAGCAGTATAGGGCTAAGAACTACACTGTACACTCTGAGCTAATTTTTGCACTTCTAGTAGCGGAAAAGCATAACCAGCTCCTTATGCAGAATCATAATGCGAGGCCGGTTGGCTCGACAGCGGTGCCCAAAGCACATGCTGTAGCTCAAAGTGGTGCAAGAGGTCACAAGCGTGGAAGGGGGAGAGGGTATAAACGAACTCGTAGCCAAGGCCAAGGTCTTAATAAATTCGGTGGTTCAGGTGCCTTGAATGACAATCAAGCTCAGGTTCGTGGGAAGTCTGCACCTAACACGAACTCGCCCGAAAATCTGAGAATCAAGATAAGGGTGAACAGTCCTGCTACAGATGCAGATGCAAGGGCCATTGGTCTAGCACGTGTCGCACTCCCAAACATTTGGTCGAGGCTTATCAAAAGCAGCAGAAGGACGATAAGGGGAAGGCTCCTAGAGTTGAAACTCACCATGCCAGTCTGCCCGAAGCAGACTCTGACCTAGACAACACAGATCATAAGGGCATTTAGCTTAAGGATTTTGGAGATGACGAGTAGATTTACGTATTTAGTTATTCTTAGTATTTTATTTTCTGAATAAAATAAATTTTCATTATGTTTTGGATCCTTTCTTTCGGATATTTTATTTATGAATGAATTTATTAGCTTTGATATGTTTACCTTAATAGCTGTCCATGTATTTATTTTGGATATTGTTGTTCTCATTTATGGCTTGTAAACAAATCAGCTATTAGGTTTGGACTATTTTCTCTTGCATGATGGACGCCCATAGTGATTTATGTTTGGTAGATAGCGCCACCACACATACGATCCTAAAGGATAGGAAGTATTTTCATAACTTGATAGAACGTAAGGGGAGTATAACTACAATAGCTAATGATAGTACATTGATAGTAGGCTCCGGAAGAGCTTTCATTGTCCTCCCTATGGGTACCGAATTAATTATTGATAATGCTTTATTGTTTCCGCAATCTAAGCGTACCCTACTCAGTTTTAGAAATATTAGGATAAACGGGTATCATATTGAAACTAAAACTGAGAACGATAATGAGTACCTTTTGATGACTTGTACTCGAGGTAGCCGTAAGCAAGTTATAGAAACACTTCCATCCTTCTCCTCCGGTTTGTACTATTCCTACATCCGACCGTCTAGTTCCATCTAGCGATGAGTATGAAATTCCATGACCCAAATTCTTTTAAATTGTGGCATCAGCGGTTAGGTCATCCGGGACAAACTATGATACGTAGAATTCTATCTAATTCAACTGGTCATAATATTTCGAATAATAGAATCCCTCCCGTCGATGAGTATTTGTGTGATGCATGTTCTAAGGGTAAGTTGATAGTGCGCCCGTCACGCACCAAGGTTGGACTAGAGTCTCCGGTTTTCCTTGAGCGAATTCAAGGAGACATTTGCAGACCGATTCACCTAGCATCAGGACCATTTCGTTATTTCATGGTCCTTATTGATGCCTCCACTAGGTGGACATTTGCATGTTTGTTGTCCACTCGCAATCAAGCTTTTGCGAAGCTCATTGCGAAGACTATCGAGCTTAGAGCTCAATTCCCGGATTATCCAATTAAATTGATTCGCATGGATAACGCAACTGAGTTTAGCTCGAAGGCCTTTATAGATTACTGTATGGCCCTGGGAATTAAAGTGGAGCATTCGGTCCCCTACGTCCATACCCAAAATGGTCTTACTGAGGCACTAATAAAACGTATCAAATTTATCGCGAGACCATTGTTTATGAACTCTAAACTACCCACCTCATGCTGGGGGCATGCAGTCTGATTAGGCGTGAAATTGTTATGTTTTGGTGCCCGATTTACTCATGTTTTGAGTGTTTTCGATGAATATTTAGAGTCAAATGAGCATTATTTCTATACATTGATAAATTTGTCTCTTTGATGTTCATAGGTGAATAGAGGACGAAAAACGGAGTTCGTAGGACTTTGAATCGACTCAAACGGATGCCCGGATGAGAAGATATTGAAGAAATACGATTGGTATTAGTGCGGACGAGGAAAAGTATCATTTGGAAGGATTAGAAGTCACTCGAGCGCCACCGCTCGAGCGCCTTACTCGAGCGCGCAAATGAACAGAACAATTCTTGTGCTCGAGCAGCTCGAGCGCCACCGCTCGAGCGAATCGCTCGAGCGTCCAAAACATACAGAGTCATTTCAGCGCTCGAGCAGCTCGAGCGCGACTGCTCGAGCGAATGCATCATTCGAGCTACACTGCTCGAGCGGGACCGCTCGAGCGTTTTGCTCGAGCGCCCATATACTTTTGCCTCCGGATGCGTATTTTCGGCCCATTAACTCCCGTTTCGACCCGGTGCCTATATATACCTCTTCCAAACACGTTTAAAAAAAAAACCCCCAACTTTTAGAAATAATTTTAGACTTAGTTTTGGAGAGGAAGGAAACGAGCAAGCTTTATTTACGTATTGTTGAGGTTTTTCTTACGAATTCTTAGTTTAATTTTGTTTCTTCGTTTCTTTTCTTCAGTTCTATTACGTTAAATACTTTAGACTCCGTTTAATTAATTTAATTTCAGTTTTTCGTATTTATTATCTTTTTAAACCCTAGTTCATGTTTCTTAGTTTCTTCGTTCAATTCAGCATGTTTATGTTCGTTGTTTATTCTATTGCTTTTATTTTTGTTAAAACCATGTCCGGCTAAAACCCTTGTATGCTTAGGTTAGGATGAACTCGTAGAAGTAGGATGTGGGTACATAATTAGGGTAGTTTGTGACGTTAGTTTTAATTCTCTTAGTTAATGAATTCATATAATTAATCTGAACTTTACCTTTGAATTTCGTACGAAAGTGTTAGAGAGAGGACGACCGCATCACTCAATAACAATTAGTAGTCTTAACGAGAGGGTTTAGGAAAGGTTAATTCATCTACCGGTTTAGCGAAGGAGGACGACCGCATCACCTTAGTTAAATTAGGGTCTCATTAATTAAGCACAATCTAGTAACTTGTTAGTGGATTAGTGAAGTCGATTGCTAGGATAAAGTATTAGGGTGAGAAATCTTGAGCTTTCATTCTACGATCTTTTACTTAGGTTAATTCTTGTTTGTCACGATTACTTTGATTATGTACCTGCTCCGTTAGTATACGTAGGGATTCCTATCCTGAGCATCACCATCTTTTATTTGAATCCAACCCTTAGTTAATTCGTCTGCTTTAGTATTTTAGTTTAATTAGTCTATTTTAGTCTTTTAATTAATTTTTCAAAAACCCAAAAACATCACACTCATATTAACTACGACGCGTAGATCTTCAGGGATCTATTCGCATACATACCATCCCTTGGGTTCGATAATACTTGGTCCCTATACTTGCCCATGCTACAGTGAACCCGTTCTCTTGCGGGGTAGCTACTAGTAGAAGCTAGTGTAGTCGCTTCAAGTCAATGGCGCCGTTGCCGGGGATGGCGTTGTATGTTTGAATAGGACTTGTCGATAGCTTAGTAGTTAGTAGTGGGTGCTTATTTTCTGTTTTTTATTTTTTTTTATTTTTTATTGTTCTTTTTAGTATTCGGCAGTTGCGTTTTGATCCTTCTGCTAGTGTGTCAGGTTTATGAGAACACGCTCACAAGGGAATAGGAGCGAAGATAGATTACCTGCAGATCCTGAGACAATAGCCAGAAGGAACCGAGCCTTCTTGAGAAGAATGGCTACTGCCGCGGGAAACAAAGACAAAATTTCTAATGAACTTGGGGAGTTAGACAAGATAGCTGCAGAGTATACTGCTCTTGTGGAACGGGCAGAGGGTGCCAATGGAAATAGCAGTAATCAGCAGATACCCATAGGGGGAACTGAGAGCCCACACCCGAACCCACAAGACACAATCAACTCTGCACAAACACAACCCCAAAACCAGAACCAAAACCTTGCTTACCCACAAAACCCAAATAACCCTTTCCACAACCCAGCATACCAACATTACCCATACCCACCTTATCCTTACCCACCATATCCATATCATCCACCACCAGTCTATAACCAACCACCTGTTTACCAACCACCACCCCAACAAGTACCCGTACCAGCTGCTAATCCTCAATACGTTCCTCAGAACGTAGATCATAATATTGCTATTCGAGGGAGGTTCGCAGCGCAGCCACAACGGTACTATGATGGAGTGGCTTTGCCTCCTGTTGAGGCGAACAACTTCTCGATATCACCGGGAATTTTAAAGCTGCTGACTGAGAATCAGTTCAAAGGGGTGATCGGGAAGGAGAATCCTCATACACAATTGAGAAGCTTTCTCATGATAGCCTCAACATTTAATTACAATGGCATGTCTGAAGATGCCAAGAGGCTTAGGCTGTTCCCATTCTCACTGACGGGAATAACTAAGGAGTGGTACGATAATACGCTCCCGCGGGGAGGTATTACCACTTGGGCAGAGCTCGAGCGTCTGTTCCTCGAGCGATTCTACCCTCCATCTAGGACGATCAAGGCTAGAATTGAGATCTCGTCCTTTCGCCAGAAGTCTGGAGAGGATTTACGCCAAGCGTGGGAGAGATACTCAAACATGCTGATTGAGTGCCCGCAGCATGGGTACAATGAGGGAGACATTATGGCGTTCTTCTATAGTGGTGCCAACAAGACGGGGCAAGACCATTTAGACGCTTGTGCGGGTGGAGCATTCCTCAATCAAGGCATAGAGAGGTGTAGAGAGATCGTTGACAACATTGTCACGAATGCCGGTGCTTGGAGTGGAGATGCAGATTTTCAGAGAGTGCATCAGGTTGAGGAGGGAGAAGGGACGAGAAGGCTGCTGATGGCTATGATGGAAAAGATCAACAACCTCGAGTTGGGGAAGAATTTGGGTGGAGAGCATGCAGTAGAAAATGAGAGAGTAGACCAACCCAGTGGACAGCAAGAGGTAGCCAATTACATGGGAGGTCCTTATTACAATCAGAATGGCTACCAAGGTGGAAACCAGTATGGAAGGCCTTCTTATGGCCAACCATTTATGCCTCCAGGCCCTCAGCCACTTCAAAATCAATGGAGGAACACACAAGGAGCTCAAGGAAGCCAGCAGCCTCCTCAAAACACATGGAGGAGGAATGATAATTTTTCTTATGCTAACCCAAAAGCTGGTGTTACTGTTCCTGCAGGTGTTGATCCGGGGTCTAAACCTCCTGGTGGAGAAGGCGGTGCATCAACCGAGGAGATGTTGAGAGCGATTCTTCAGAAGGTGGAGGAAGGGAGCAAGCGGTTGTCATCCTTGGAGTACGATGTGAAGGAGCTGCACAAGAAGGGTGATCAACGAGATCAAGAGCTCCAGAAGATGAATGTTGAGTGGACTAGAACTCAACAAGAGAACAATCGAAGGTTCACTTCGTTAGAGCTCCAGATGAGCCAAATTGCAAAATCAGTGAATAGAATGCCGGAAGGGAATCCGAAAGAGCAGTGCAAGGCGATCCAGCTTAGAAGTGGAACCAATTATGAAGGTCCTCAGATGCCTGCTGATTCTGAGACGCCCCAAGTTGAGAAGGGGATTGAAAGTGAAGGAATTGAGAAGATGGAGAGAGTTCCTAAGTGGAAAAAGGCAAAGGAAGCAAGGGAGAAAGTGAAAGAAACTGAGAAAGATGAATGGGGGGTACCCAAATCGGTGATACCTGTCCCATATCCACAGCGCTTCATGAAAAAGAAGCTTGATGAGAAATTCGCTAAGTTCCTTGATGTTTTTAAACAATTGCATATTAATATTCCTTTTTATGATGCTTTGGAACAGATGTCGCACTATGCGAAGTTTCTGAAGGACTTGATCGCGAAAAGACGGCGAGTGGATGAGCCGAAGTTGGTACAACTGAACCACGAGGTGAGTGCACTAGTGCACAAGGCGCTTCCACCAAAGCTGAAGGATCCCGGGAGCTTCACCATCCTATGTGACATTGGGAACGGGATCAAGAAGGGAGCGTTGTGCGACCTTGGAGCAAGCATCAATCTCATGCCGTTGTCGCTTTTCAAGAAGTTGGAAGGTGGTGAACTTCAACCCACAATGATGACGCTTCAACTTGCCGATCGGTCTATTACTCGACCTCAAGGTGTGGTTGAAGACGTCCTAGTGAGAGTTGGAGAACACATTTTTCCAGCCGACTTTGTAGTGCTAGAGATGGAGGAAGATGAGCACGTACCCCTGATCTTGGGAAGACCGTTCTTAGCTACGGCGGGGATGGTGCTAGACGTGGCGAAAGGGAAGATCACGTTGAAGGTTGATGATCAAGAAGTGAAGATCTCCCTATATGAAGCCATGAAGCACCCGAAGGAGGATGAGAGCTTGTATTGCATGGATGCAATTGATCCTAGTGTTGAAGACACACCTTCTATCCCTAATCCATCTCATATTCATGACTTTGTTAGTCCTTCAATTGATAATTTAACCCATGAGCGTTATGATCTTGATTATTTTGATAGGGATGAAGTGAAGAAGTTGAAGGATGAAGAGGTGAAGAAAATGGACGTGGTCCAGTTAGACGGGAAAGGAGGAGTTAAGAAGAAAAAGTCCAAACTGAAGAAATTGTTTAGTAAGACTCCTCCAGATAGAGGCAAGAAGGAGTTGAGACCCATAACACTTGGGGATGGGAAGAAAGCAAAAGTACTCATGATGGTGGGGCATCAAGGAAAGGAGTTCAAACACCACTCTTATGAGAGTAAGGGAGGTAAATTTGAGTATGATGTCCCATAAGCTCCTTTGAGCACGGTCCGGCATGAGGACCTTAAAAATAGCGCTGAATGGGAGGCAACCCATTTTTATTTGCTTTTATTTATTTTTAGTGTCTTTTTATATTATTAGGGTGTTTAGAGTCGTATGTCTAACCTCGTACTCGAGAGCTTTATTTTGTAGGCTTGTCTCTAAAGGAGTAAAGGAACCAAAGAAGTGGAGATTGAAGGAACCAACTTGAGACAAGGGAATGTGCAGAGCTATTGAGAGAAATTGAATTATTTGGTTGAGGTAACCCACAACCCCAAACTTAGACCTCTAGCAAGGTCGAAGTTTGGGGGGGGTGGAGTTTCTTTTTATGATTACATTGCACATGCATGCACGCCCTTATCTTTGAGTTGAGTTTGATTGATTATTGGTGCCTTGAGATGCTCCTTGGGCTATTATTAATTTGTTTTGTTACTCAACATTTTATGCCTATCAATCACCTTATGCTTGTTAATTGCTATCTTTGAGTATGATTTGATGAGTAGGGTGAATTGTGAGGGTGAGTTAGGAGTTTTCTTGTGTGAGTGTTTGAGTTAGAGTTGATTTGAGAAAGAACTTGTATGCTTGTAAATTTTTCTTTTGAGTACTTGAGTGATGATTGTGAGAATGCACTAGGACTAGCATGGATGTGAAAGCCGTGAGATTTGAGCCTTACGAGATTTAAATGCATGATTTAATCTCTTCGTTTGTGAGTGGATCGTCACCTTAGAGGATGCTAGAACTTGCATGTGCTCTTGCTTCTTGATTGTGTCTAGTTTGATATGCCGAATGTGATCTTAGGCCATCTTTGATCTAATTGAGTCACTTAGCCAGAATTTTCCTTACCAATGACATTGATCCCTTGTTAGCCCCTTTGAGCCTAAAGCCTATTTTATTTGCTAGCACATATGAACACTATTCCAATTCCTAAGCCTTTTTGTCCCAATTTGAGTGGAGAATAGGAAAGTGTGAATGTGAAGGGAGTGAATTGAGTTGAAAAAGGAAAAGGTTGTTTGTCGAGTGAATATGAGAAGAAGGGTGTGAATGAGATTTGAGTTGTGGGAAAGAACAAAAAAAATTTGAGAATGAGCAAAAGAAAAAAATGAGCTCATGTGTTTGTGCGAAAAAAAAAAAGTGATTGAAAAAAAAAGTGAAAGAGTGAGAAAGAAAAAAATTGAAGTGTTGAGAGTAGTGGAATTAAAGTGTATTGATTGCAAATGTTGAAGTGATTCTGTTCCTAATCTCAAAGTGCCAAAGTTGATTTTTCTATTCTCCATTCACTTGAGTCACTTACCCCATATTGTTATCCCACCCGTCCAAAGAGCCTACATTACAACCTTGAGAAAAGTCCTTTTTGATTCGGCATTGATTTCTAGAGTATGGTCGGGGGTGAGAATGCTTACAAGCCTATGGCTGCCAATTTGTGTGATTGATTGATTGAGTGGGTCCCTTTATCAATGTTATACACGTGTGAGGGAGTGAAACACATCGTTGAGTGCACATCCATGCTTGATCTTGGTGTTTCTTGTTATTGTTGCATGAGTATGATGAAGGAAAGGGAGTGAGTATACGGGTGATTGACTTTTGAAGCTTGAGTTCAATTACTTGCATGATTTGATTCTTGAGTCATTCCTAACAATTTCACTTGACTTATTATTTCGTTGCTTGAGGACAAGCAACATGGTAAGTTTGGGGGGGTTGATTAGGCGTGAAATTGTTATGTTTTGGTGCCCGATTTACTCATGTTTTGAGTGTTTTCGATGAATATTTAGAGTCAAATGAGCATTATTTCTATACATTGATAAATTTGTCTCTTTGATGTTCATAGGTGAATAGAGGACGAAAAACGGAGTTCGTAGGACTTTGAATCGACTCAAACGGATGCCCGGATGAGAAGATATTGAAGAAATACGATTGGTATTAGTGCGGACGAGGAAAAGTATCATTTGGAAGGATTAGAAGTCACTCGAGCGCCACCGCTCGAGCGCCTTACTCGAGCGCGCAAATGAACAGAACAATTCTTGCGCTCGAGCGCCACCGCTCGAGCGAATCGCTCGAGCGTCCAAAACATACAGAGTCATTTCAGCGCTCGAGCAGCTCGAGCGCGACCGCTCGAGCGAATGCATCATTCGAGCTACACTGCTCGAGCGGGACCGCTCGAGCGTTTTGCTCGAGCGCCCATATACTTTTGCCTCCGGATGCGTATTTTCGGCCCATTAACTCCCGTTTCGACCCGGTGCCTATATATACCTCTTCCAAACACGTTTAAAAAAAAAACCCCCAACTTTTAGAAATAATTTTAGACTTAGTTTTGGAGAGGAAGGAAACGAGCAAGCTTTATTTACGTATTGTTGAGGTTTTTCTTACGAATTCTTAGTTTAATTTTGTTTCTTCGTTTCTTTTCTTCAGTTCTATTACGTTAAATACTTTAGACTCCGTTTAATTAATTTAATTTCAGTTTTTCGTATTTATTATCTTTTTAAACCCTAGTTCATGTTTCTTAGTTTCTTCGTTCAATTCAGCATGTTTATGTTCGTTGTTTATTCTATTGCTTTTATTTTTGTTAAAACCATGTCCGGCTAAAACCCTTGTATGCTTAGGTTAGGATGAACTCGTAGAAGTAGGATGTGGGTACATAATTAGGGTAGTTTGTGACGTTAGTTTTAATTCTCTTAGTTAATGAATTCATATAATTAATCTGAACTTTACCTTTGAATTTCGTACGAAAGTGTTAGAGAGAGGACTACCGCATCACTCAATAACAATTAGTAGTCTTAACGAGAGGGTTTAGAAAAGGTTAATTCATCTACCGGTTTAGCGAAGGAGGACGACCGCATCACCTTAGTTAAATTAGGGTCTCATTAATTAAGCACAATCTAGTAACTTGTTAGTGGATTAGTGAAGTCGATTGCTAGGATAAAGTATTAGGGTGAGAAATCTTGAGCTTTCATTCTACGATCTTTTACTTAGGTTAATTCTTGTTTGTCACGATTACTTTGATTATGTACCTGCTCCGTTAGTATACGTAGGGATTCCTATCCTGAGCATCACCATCTTTTATTTGAATCCAACCCTTAGTTAATTCGTCTGCTTTAGTATTTTAGTTTAATTAGTCTATTTTAGTCTTTTAATTAATTTTTCAAAAACCCAAAAACATCACACTCATATTAACTACGACGCGTAGATCTTCAGGGATCTATTCGCATACATACCATCCCTTGGGTTCGATAATACTTGGTCCCTATACTTGCCCATGCTACAGTGAACCCGTTCTCTTGCGGGGTAGCTACTAGTAGAAGCTAGTGTAGTCGCTTCAAGTCACAGTCCTACATGCATCGCACTTAATCCAAATCCGTCCAACTGCATATAATGATCACTCCTCCCTACAGTTAGTGCGTAGGAAAGAACCTAGCATTTCCCATATGCGTATTTTCGGATGTGCGGTATACGTACCAATTACGATACTCAAGCGAACCTCTATGGGCCCACAAAGGAAACTCGGTATTTACGTAGAATTTGACTCTCCATCCATCGTGAAATACCTCTAGCCTTTGTCCGGGGATCAATTAATGGCCCGATTCGTTGATTGCACGTTCGATGAAGATTACTTCCCAGCATTAGGGAAAGATCCGAATTCAAAATTGAATGAATGTCGGGAACTTACGTGGAACGTAAGTAATCTTCAGTATCTAGATCCGTGCACCAATCAATCTGAACTAGAAGTTCAGAAGATCATTAAACTGCAGAACTTAGCAAATAACCTGTCAGACGCGTTCACTGACCATAGAGGTGTGACTAGATCGCATATACCTGCAGTAAGTGCTCCCCAAAGGGTTGAGGTCCCAAGCAAAATGAGTATTCATGCCCCCACACGCCTAAAGCGTAAGAGACCCTCAAGAGATAGTAATACATCTAAACGAAAGGCTAGCAAATCTGGTCAGTCGAATGGAAAATCTCTAGAAGAGATCCGTCTAGATAACTCCAAGTCTTTAGGAGACGAGAGTCCTAGTGATGAAGCACGTGCACAAAACATTCCATGCACTAGGACCGTGGAACAACCAGACCCAGATACAATGGGAAATGAGGAAGGTCTGGTTGACGTAAACATCGAAGTCTCTGTGAACTTCACAGATACGGGAGAAACATACAATAAAAATATTACTGTCGTCGACGACACATTTGCAGCTTCAATAGCTCTTTCCATTATAAATGATCTAGATCCTGAACCCAAAATAATCGCAGAGTGCCGGAAGCGCCACGATTGGGTTAAATGGAAAGAGACAATTGATGCAGAGCTCGCCTCGCTTAACAATAGACAAGTATTTGACTCTATCGTTCGTACACCCGCGCGCGCTATCCTCGTAGGATATAAATGGGTATTTGTACGAAAACGAAATGAGAACAATACTGTGGAGAGGTATAAAGCGAGGCTGGTAGCACAAGGGTTTTCGCAGAGACCCGGGATTGATTTTGATCAAACCTATTCTCCCGTCATGGACTCAATAACGTTTCACTACTTGATATCTTTGACAGTTAAGTTGAATCTCCAAATGAGATTAATGGACGTAGTAACCGCATACTTATACGGATCACTAGATGCCAACATTGATATGAGAATCCCAGATGAATTTGACATTCCTCAGTTAAGGGATGGTGAAAACCGCAGCATGCATAGCATACAACTGCAAAAGTCGTTGTATGGCCTAAAGCAATCTAGCCTCCTGTGGTACAAACGACTTAGTGAATTCCTTCAGAAGAAGGGATACACATTCGATAAAGCTTTCCCATGCGTATTCTCGAAGAAATCGCAAGATGGTTTTTGCATCATATCCGTCTATGTTGATGACCTAAACATAATCGGAACATGCAAAGAGATTGAAGAAGCCAGTTCAATCTTGAAAGCTGAATTCGAAATGAAGTCCTTAGGTAAAACCAAGTACTGCCTCGGCTTGCAGATCGAGCACCTCCCAGAAGGAGTCCTTATACATCAGTCGACATATGTAAAGAAGGTATTGGAGAGATTTCACATGGATAAATCTCATCCACTTAGCACCCCGATGGTTGTCCGATCCCTCGAAGTGGATAAGGACCCATTTAGACCAAGAGAAGATTCAGAAGAAATTCTGGGACCGGAAGTTCCTTATCTTAGCGTTGTTGGAGCTTTGCTCTATCTTGCAAATTGCACCCGATCGGACATTGCATTTGCTGTCAACTTGCTTGCGAGATATAACGCTTCTCCTACGAGGAGACATTGGAATGGTGTTAAGCACGTTCAACGGTACCTCCAAGGATCTCAAGATCTTGGACTGTTTTACCGTAAGAACCAAGACAAAACCTTAGTAGGTTATGCGGATGCTGGCTATTTGTCTGATCCCCACAACGCCATATCCCAGACTGGTTATGTTCTCCTCTGTGGTGGAACCGCAATCTCATGGAGATTGGTTAAACAATCCATGGTTACCACGTCTTCAAACCACTCAGAGATCATAGCTTTATTTGAAGCCGCACGAGAATGTGTTTGGTTAAGGTCATTGGTAAAACACATTGGTGACTCATGTGGTATCGCCAAAAGCGATACACCTCCCACCGTTATATTTGAAGACAACGCTGCTTGCATCGCACAAATGAGTAATGGGTACGTCAAGGGAAACCTGACGAAACACATCTCACCTAAGTTTTTATACCCATACGAACTCCAGAAGAGTGGCATGATTACCATTCAAAAGGTGCAATCTAGTAACAATCTAACAGATCTGTTTACTAAGTCCTTACCTACGTCTACTTTTGAAAAATACGTTTGTGGTATTGTGATGCAAAGACTTAAAGTGTTGTTGTCTTCAGGGGGAGCGATAACTTCGAAATAAATCTGGAAGATTTAGATCTAGAAGATCGATGACATTCCTCCCTACTTATTATTTGGCCGATCCCTAGCACGTGGAGTTTTTATGACAAGACATTTATGTTATATCGTAATGTCCAAGGGGGAGTGTTATAAATCTAGAAGATTTAATATTCCAAATCTAGGAGATTTGGTGTGGACATTACTTAAGGACCAAGAAACTTATTGGGCCTTACCCATTAGACTAGGGTTTACCATTATATATATCTCTTTGTACTCATAATTGTATATACTCTCATACACAAGAATAATAGTGGAACTTCTGGCTTGGATCGCCCCCAAACGTAGTCGTTCCCGACGAACTGGGTCAACAAATCGTGTCTCTTTATTTACGCACTTATTTACAACAAATATCACTAAATAAATATTATGTTAATTTCATATTATAAATAAGTTTCATAAAATAGTGGTAATATAGACCTTATGTAATATACAAATCTTAGTCTTTCAGATATAATTTCACAAATTCAATCAGTTATCTAACGTCTACAATTTAATTATACAAATTGTAGTGTGAAACAGGGATATTCGAGACTAACTTCCCCAAACCATGATCATGTCAGTTGTCATTTAAAGTCTTTTCCCCCTTTTTCTTTTAATAAGAGAACAAAATTTATTAAAAGTTATCCTTCAAATTATTATTCGTTACAATAAAGAAGCAAATAGTTCTTGTAATATGTGATATCTCATAAAATTACTCCCTTCTCATTAACGTATTACAAATAAAATAAAATCAATTTGTCAAAAGAAGTTCCCTACAAATAAATCTCACATTAGTTAACATATTATGTTACCATGAAATTAAATAGAAAAATCAATATTTAGCAAAAGGAAGAGCTGATAAAATAGAGTTGCAGCACGAATTAAGTCAGGCCCAATACACTGTAGACTTTTAAATCCAGCCCAAATGTAATCTAGCCCTAAGATCTGATCAATTGAATCTGAGCCGTCGAAACTAGGTCAGGCCAATTCATCCTCATACATAAACGTTGCCCCCAAATATTTACCCTAAGTTATACGGTTTTTCCCCTGCAGACCTAAATTCCGAATTGAAGAGGTAAGATTGACGGCGCCACCGCTGTCCGCCTTGACCCCGGCGAGTCTTGCTCCTAATTTCTCTTTTTTGTTTACAGTGTTGCATTAACCGCTGTATCGGCATCAATGGCTCCTAAGCTCACCAAGGCCGATAAGAAGATCGCTTACGATAAGAAACTGTGTGATTTGATCGATGAGTACACACAGATTTTGGTGGCGGCAGCCGACAATGTCGGATCGAACCAGCTTCAGAACATTAGGAAAGGTCTGAGAGGTGATTCCGTGGTTCTTATGGGTAAGAACACTATGATGAAGAGAACTATCAGGATGCATGCGGAGAAGAGTGGCAACGAGGCTATTCTTAACCTCATTCCTCTGCTTGTTGTAAGTATGGAGATTACACTATTCTCTTGATTTTATTCCGAATTATGGATGTTGATGGTTGTATAGCGCGGGATATTCGTAAGGGGGTCGTATATTTGCTTTATTCTGATGTCATTGATGTAAATTATGTATCGGTCGTTTCATTATAAATCTGTTGGGAGCTGCTATAGTGGAAACGATTGTACGAAATCATACTCTGAAGGAATTTTATTAGATAAATGTAACTGTGTTTGGTTGAAATAGTGATATTGTTCATTAATTCAGTCGATAATAGTACTGATGAATTTACGCCAGCCAAATAATCTATGGTACCCCTGCTTTGGTGAATAAAATGGTTTACCAGAACATCTATTTATTAGGTTTTCGTTTTAATACAAATTCTCTGTTTTTTAGTGTGATCTTTTTTTATCTGTTTGAACAGGGTAATGTTGGGCTGATCTTTACCAAGGGTGACTTAAAGGAAGTCAGTGAGGAGGTTGCAAAGTACAAGGTAAAATGACGTTCAGATTTTCCTCTATGGTCTATCTAAATGTAATTGGTGAATCTAGCCACATAGATAACTTGTGTATTGATAATTGGCTGCATCTTTCTAGACAATTTAAACCACACATTTTCGTATGGAGGTTTCAATATATTTTTACATGCTTCAGGTTGATATGTATTTTGGTCTAGGGTGTTGGGAAATGCATGTGAACTTCCCTTGAATTCATTGTTGTGTTCATTAAAATCTACTCCCTCAGTCCCCCGTTTTTCTTCCCATCAAAATGGGCACATGTTTTAATAAACTTGATGTAAAATAGATAAGCTAAAAGTACTGTGGGATTATTGTGGGGTCCATTTATGAATAAAGTGATTGTTTGTGAATGTAAATCAATGACATATGTATAATTAAGCATTGGTTGGAGGGTTATAATTAAGTGATTGTTTCTAAAAAGGTTTTGAGAATAGATTTGGGTGGCGGACTAAAATTGCAAAGGAGAATAGATTTGGGGGACGGAGGTAGTATTTATTTATGTTAGTTGATGACATGTTTGGTGAAGATCTTGAGTGTATATACCCATGTTGGAAAGAATCGCTTATTTTTATTTCTGCAGTTTTTTCTTAAAGTAAATTGTAGGGTGCATAAAGAACTTATTTCTATTAACTCAGATCTTGGTTGGTAACAAGTTGAACATATGTGATTTTGTCATTTATGGCTACCACATTTTCCACCACAGCTTTTTATTGTGACCTCAGTTGTGATTTATAGAGTCATGATATCTATGTTATTATCCTGACATACGTGATGCTCTTAGTTGCTTACAGATTTTTTTTTTTTTTGTGTATTAGGTTGGAGCACCTGCTCGTGTTGGTTTGGTGGCTCCAATTGATGTTGTTGTCCCACCAGGCAACACTGGTCTTGATCCATCACAAACTTCCTTCTTCCAGGTCTTTAAAATTTGACATATTATATTGTTTTTTTTTTCATTTTCAATTTTCTTGTCTCAAGCTCTTCACTTTGCCTCCCAGGTTCTCAACATCCCAACCAAGATTAACAAGGGTACTGTCGAAATTATCACCCCTGTGGAGCTCATCAAAAAGGGCGATAAAGTGGGGTCCTCTGAAGCTGCCCTGCTTTCCAAACTTGGAATTAGGCCATTCTCTTATGGGCTAGTTGTTATCTCTGCTTATGACAATGGATCTGTCTTCAGCCCTGAGGTTCTTGATTTGACTGAGGATGACCTTATTGAGAAGTTTGCTCAGGGTGTCTCAATGGTTACTTCCCTATCATTGGCTATCTCATACCCCACCCTTGCTGCTGCACCTCACATGTTCATTAATGGATACAAAAATGTATTGGCTATTGCTGTGGAAACCGATTACTCCTTCCCTCAAGCTGATAAAGTTAAGGAGTATCTTGCGGTATGTATATCTTTTCTTTTCTAATATATCTACACCTTTAGACTATGTTATTTCTAGCCCCACGCTCCACTTTTATTTCAAATTCATATTCCCGTTTGTTTCTTCTCGAATAATACATTTATTTTACTATCTATAAAATCCACCTACTGGATTTGAAATCCACAAACTATTCTATAAAAAACATAGTCTCGAAGTTGATAGATTCAACGTATATTTCCCCCTCTAAATATTCGTATATAAATTATGCAGGATCCCAGCAAGTTTGCCGTAGCAGTTGCACCTGCAGCCGATTCTGCCCCTGCTGCAGCAAAGGAGGTTGAGACCAAGAAAGAGGAACCCGAGGAGGAGTCAGATGAGGACATGGGTCTTGACCTTTTCGGTTAAGTAATTTCTGTTGAATTTTGTGGCCTTTACAGAATGGTTCTGTACTCGCACGTTTTTGAAGTCGTCTCTTACTGTGGTTTTCTAGGATTTTTCTGTTCTACACCGCATGATGCAGTTATATTTTATATTAGTTTTTATAATTGTTGATTAAGTTTCCTGCAAGTGATAAGTTATATTTGTTTACTATCAAATTTGGTTATTGAAATTCTTTGTTCGACTCAAAATATTGACCCACCATTGGTTGATGACTATGTCCGATCAAATTTTGAGATGAATCAATTCACACAAAGCTTTGTTTAATGGGCAGCGGGATATGGTCATTGGTCTTTGGAACAAATACTGAGTATCAAAAAAATTGAAAATACTTTTCATCCACTCTTGCCATCGAACTAGAGCTTCATGCCACTGGAGAGCAACACCAACACAAAAGGGCTTTAATTTTTAGATTAAATTAGTAATTTCCTAATTAAAATTGAGGTTTTCTAATTCAATATTAAAGTATGGGGTTATGAAATACGAATCTTAACTGCCGATCTATGTTGCACAGGTGCGGGAGTGCGGTGGTTATACGATACGGGTACGGGGATGCGAATTTTCAAAAAACTTAGGGTGCGATTCGTTAAGGATAAAATCGAATGTATATAATTCACATTTTATCTAACCCAAAATTTAAACATATTCAATAATTTGATATAATTAAGTAACCAAAATTAATTTAAGTTCCATTAGCCTAATATATACGTCATAACAGTGATTTCAATATAAAACAAGTGTCACATTGCCAATTTAAATTATATTATATAATAAATTTAAATTGAAATAACATATTTAATGCTTAATAAGTAGGATTCGCGTGGAGGATTCGAGTATCTGTTAGTGGATTCGCCACGTGGTAGCCGGATTCGCCACGTGGAGAATCCGATTCGCGGATTCAAGAATCTCACCCCTTTTAGGGGGCGGGTGCGAATCCGATACTGTATTGTTATATTTTTAGAAGAATCCGTGCATCATAGCTGCCGATTGTAGGCGCCAGTGACTAAGGTGAGGGTCGTGGAAGTATCATATTAAATTCAAATGTAAATAACAAAGTGAGAAGCTATAATGTCCGGGTTTGTGGAATTAGAGATTATCACAACCACCACCACTCAACCACTTGAAATTAGAGATTGGAGGAAAGAGAGAAAATTTGGTGATTTGTGGAAGAAAACCTGCTACTTTTAGTTGACCGGTTAGTTCCTTAATGATTAATTAACGCCGTCATCAAATCTGATTAAAAAGGTGTAGTTTAATAACTAATTTTGATGATGGCTAGAACTCGGTGACAAAAAATAAAATTAAAGTTTGTATTAACACTTAGCTCAATCAATGAGGTCTTAGGTCATACTTAATTTTACAACATGTTAATTGAGCTTGAAGCTTCTTACAGGAAGCCACTAATTTGTAAGCGGTTTTTTATGTTTGAGATTCACTCATTTGTAGTCATAGTAGCCAATGAGTGAGGGGTGTGGTTCTTTTATAAAATAGATAGAATCTAGTAGTTATCGGTCCCACAGTGAACACCATTGTTTATTCTAAGTTTCACCTAAATGGTCGTACTCTCTGAACTTTTTAATTGTCGATAACTTTTGAGTGGTCAAAAGTTTAGATAGTACTTTCAACCAATGTTGAAAATATTGATATCGGTAAATTTAAAAAATTAAAAAAATTTAATAACAAACTTTTAATGCATAAAATTTATAATAGAATTTGATCATATTTTACCTTAGTGATATTTAACAAAATTATGGATATTTTCTCGATATTTCTAGATACTTTTTCGATATTTACCGATATTTTACCAATTTTATGCTCAATTTGCACAAAAATTTAATCGAAATTGATTTTATATACTGATATTTATAATTTTTTTTACGGTTACTATGGAAATATTGTTACCCCCAATATTGATATCGGTGACCACGAAAAATGGATATATCGGGGATATATCGTGAAAATTTCCGAATATTTTCATCCTTACTTTCAACTGGGCTTTCGATATCTTTTTGGGAGTATGTATCAATATTTGGCGATTAATATTATTGTTTATAATTTAGTTGTGATATTTGTGTGTTCTTGATTCACAAATTTTTTAGAATCTGGGATTTTCAATCTATTTAGTCTAGGCTTGATTGTTGTATTTTTTGCTCAGATTCTCAAACTATTCAAACTTTTAGGGGGCGATTCGTTAACAATTATTCAATATTAATGAAAATGAAAATTAATTTCCATTTATGTCTTTATAATAAAAATAATATATTAGGGGAAGAAATGTTCCAATGGTGACTCCATTGCTAGTGTCATGCCCCAATTTTGGAATAGAGGTGGATAACAAATGGTTGTTAGTGGAAAAATAATGTAGTGATTGTAGGAAGAAAATAAGGTAATCAAAATGAAGTAGTGATTACCTTATTTAGGATACCTTATTTAGGAGGAGAGGTAGTGATTTTGTTCCCATAAACCATAACTATACTAATTTTTAATTTCATTTTCATTACTATTGAAGAGTTGTTAACCAATCGTCCCCTTAATTTCTTTTAAAAGAAACTTTTTTATCCATTAATTTGTAGAGCAGTAGTACTACTTTGAGTCGTGCCCGAAAACTTTGACCAAGCAAAAAGATGAAACTCTTTGTACACACACTTAATTATTTGACTAGTGGAATTAATTACATTTTTATACACCTCTACCAAATATAACTTACATCTCTAATTTATATTTGAAATGAACTTGCTACAATATTGATTATTTAATTAATATTCAACATGATTTTGAAATATATTTTAAAGAAAATATATTCATGCGCACATATACAATATTAAAAAGAAATTAACTAAAGTTAAATTGAATTAATTAAATTAAATTAATATTTAAAATATTTAATCTAAGATTGCTCTAATCATTATATAATAGGAGACCACGTGTATTGTCTTCTAGCATATATAATTTAAAATATCTTAGAAAGCACCCAACTTCTAATATCAAATAGTTGATATATATTGAATTAAATAGAGAGATCATCAACAATAGTAATAATTTGAGGAAAAAAAAAGTTACATGAGACATTCTTATATACATGAGACGAGTCACATAATGAGTTTATGTAGTCTCATTTCAATCACGTTAAAAGATAAACAGAAAATCCACCCTAATATGTTTTTTGAAAAAGCCATTAAAAAATGTATAGCTACAAGAATCACATGTTGGAAATTGGTTTTTTTTTTTAATTTTGGGTGTTTTGACCTAAGTTTGACCAATTTTAATTTGGTGTTCCAATTACGAACAATGGAAATAAATGACAAATTCATAATCTACGTTCGGAGTAGATGAATTTGGTGTATTAATTTGCTCAAAACCAATTTCGGGTGAATGAGATATTAATACATAAAGATGAGAATTTATCATTGAAATTCCTAAATTGAAGAGGAAAATGAGAAGAAGGATGTTGGTGATCAATTTTTATCGGATGAATTAGTGACTGTTTAAGTTCGGTTTAAAGATCATCAATCAATTACGTGTGATTGGTTACCACCGTAAATGGTAAATCGAGGGTTCGGGTTCTGAAATTGTAAACACGAAAGTCGAAATCGTAATAATTTCGTATGTGTGCACGTCTAGGTGTTTAAGTGTGTGTTTTTGGAGCATTTGTGAATTTGAACTTGTATTTTTTAAGCTGGAGAACAACTATTTATAGAGACTAGCAAGCATGAGGTGTCTATGACTCTTGGTCTCCCTAGCTTGCATGCTTGACAAGTGTCCTTTGACCTTAGTTTGACCTTATCTAAGCTGAATCTTAGTTACAAAGTCTTCTTTGGTCTTATCTCAGACTTCATTGTTGTTCGCCCAGGTCGTCTTAGTTGATCCAGAAGGGTTTTTTCATATAAGTTGTTCGCCTTTGTGTTTTACACAGATTAACTTTGGGATCTTGGTCCTTTGTTCGTCGACATATACCTCTTAGGTTGGTAGATGTACCACCTTTTGTCTATGTTGCTCGTCATCAATGACTTGGCCGAATGTTCGTATCTGGTCTCGGGTCTTAAAACATGTTCGCCAGTATGTTGTTAGTCGGTGGAGTTGTTCGTCAGTTTATACACTCCCTGGATTGATTTATGCACCCCCATCTCGATTTTCTTTGTTAATAATATTTGATTTGAGGTTGGTTCTTCATAATCATCTTTAAGGCTTTAACCCTTGTTCGCCCATCATTGATTTATGTTCGCCTATCAACAATTGCCCTCTATCCTGACTACACGTTGTCCCAGGCGAGCAACTTTGTGGCGAGCAACTGTAGTTAGGATATTATACTGGTGAGGATTTGGACGAACATCTTTGTATCGGGCGAGCAACTTTGGGTTCGCCTCTTCGTCTTCCCACGATCTGGGGGATATACGAGGATGACGTGGGCGGTATGATTGCGCGCCGCCCACGCGCGAGCAGTCCCGAGGTCACGCGCCCCTGTATTTGCTCATTGGTCCTTTGATTTTTACTCTTGCTCGAATTTACCCCCGTTTTTTTATATTTTGGCCCCGACTTTTTCTAAATAATACGGGTTGTACCCCGTTTTCTTCTTTGGTATAAAGGTGAGTTGGAAATGAAATTTTCCCACTCTTCTTCATTTGCTATAGAAAACTCCGGCGAATTCACCATCTCCGGCGATTTTTGAGCTTTCCGGCGTCCATTCCTTCAACATTCAACTTCAAATCTTATTTTCCAGGTAGTTATTCTTCTTTCTCTCGTTCTTTTCTTCTTTCTTTCCCAAATTCGTACCATCGCCGCCGTGGAAGGATTTGCGCCGCCGTCGCCTGCCCAGAACCGTCATCGGAGATTACAAACCCCTTGCTAAGACTCAAAATCTTCATTTTTAAACTAATGTCCTCCCATTCGAGTAACAAAGGATCAGAGGAAGGATTGGACCCCCTATTCCCAATCGTGCCGTTTGTCGAACAGCCGCCGTTTGAAATTTCCTCAGAAGTGCAACCCGACGTGGATTCGGTGGTTCGATCATTGGAGGATTCTGGTGCTCGTCAATCTGGCGAAGTGGATAAGGAGGCCACGAGCAGCTCCTCCGACGAGCAATCTTCATCTTGCTCTGAATCTGAGGAAGATCCGGAGTTTGACGAGCTTACCCCTGAATTTTTGGAAGGGATAGGGTTTCCAGGCCCTAAGATGCTTGAAAATGAGATCCCCACTGGTGTTGCTCGCCCATTTAACTGGCGAGCATACTCTGACGAACATGCGAACAACTTTCCTCGCCCCCCGCGCCAAGTTTTGGATCTGGTGAGAACCGAGTACCAGGCGAGCAAAATTAAAAGCGTTGTTCGCAAGGACGAGCTCAACCTCATACGGGAAGCATATCAGATTCCTCATGACATCTTCATGTGGGCTCCCAAGAGGAAGGAAAGAGCTGATCGGCCTCCACCCGGGTGTACGGCGATCAACATTGACACCCTAATTGCTGGGTTGAGGCTTCCGTTGCTCTCGGTTGTTGGTCGTTTTCTGGAGGCGACCAACTTAGCCATCACCCAAATAACTCCTATTGGGTGGATGAACTTGCTCGGCATCATGGGCCTGTTCACCCTGGAGGGATATGTCGACCGTATAACTGCCGAAGAGGTCAACTACTTGATGCCCATCACCAAATGTCCGAGGGACGAGGAAGGATACTACTACTTAAAGGCCCGGACTGGACTGAAACTGGTGGAGGGGGTGCCGAACAAGATTCGGGATTGGAAGGAGCACTTCTTCTTCATTGGGGGCGACTGGCGAGCATCTTCTGGCCCTCACGGAGGTGCCGGGCGTATATTTGAACCCACCACTTATGGGCAAATCAAACGTAAGGTCATCTTTGTTCGCCCTTACATAAAGTTCTAATTTAACTTTTTTTTTGTTTGCTCGCAGGCCCCCGGTTGCTCAAGTGGAATTCAGAGGAAAAGGAGATTGGCTCTGAATTCCTCTTCACTTCGTGTTTGGTCGCTCTTCGGGACAGAGCCGAAAGGACCATCAAATACGTGAACAAGGAGAAGTGTAAAAAAGCTGCTCGCCTGTTTACGTATCCCCATCATTTGGAGGCTCAAGCTGAGGTGCCCCCAGGTATAAAAATTCATAACTTTCAAAATAAACTCTGCTCGTCATCACTCTCTGAACTTGCTCGTCTAAATTGAATTTAATTAACTTTTTTTTTTATAGCCGAGCAAGTCACCGTTGCCGTTCCTCCCAGCTTCGCTCTCTTAGAACAAAGAGTGTTCGAAATGGCACCGCCGAAAGGACGGAGGAAGAAAGGTGATCCGCCTTCCAAAGTGCTGGAGATGACGAACAAGGATGAGAGGGCCAAAGTTGCTTGCCCGGCCGCACCTGCTGCAAATCCCCTCCCATCTCCTCCCCCGGCCTCATCTCCTCGAGGAGCAAAACGATTGAAGAAGGGGGACGGGTCCTTCGTGGGTCAGTGATTAGGCGTGAAATTGTCATGATTCGTCGCTCGAAATGTCCTTGTTTTGATGGATTTATATAAGTATTTAGAGTCATTTGAGTATTATTTTCTCAAACTAACAAATTTGTGTCTTTGATGCTTATAGATGGATAGAGGGCAAAAAGAGGAGTTCGTAGGACTTCGAATCGACTCAAACGGATATCCGGATGAGAAGATATGGAAGAAATACGAGAAGTATTAGTTCGAGCGAGCAAAAGTGTCATTGAAGTACTCAAGATGAAGGAGCTCGAGTAAACACTACTCAGGCACTCGAGTAGTGCACTCGAGCCAGCTTCGGTCGAGCAGCCAATACTCAGGCACTCGAGTAGTGCACTCGAGCCAGCTTCGGTCGAGTAGCAAGTCCGCAGGCACTCGAGTAGACTACTCGAGCAAGGTCCGGTCGAGTAGAGCTACTCGAGCTAAGGGGCTCGAGCACTTTTCACGTTCTGTACAAATTTGACACTCGAGCTTGCATTGCTCGAGTACTTTTACTCGAGCTCTACTCGAGCTCGACTGAATTTTGGCCCATGAGATCCCGTTTCGACCCGTTGCTTATATATACCTCTTCCAAACACGTTTTGGAGGATCCCCGAACTTTAGAAATCACTTTAGACTTAGTTTTTGGAGAGGAAGGAGAGGAGCAAGCTTTGTTTACGTTTTGTTGAGGTTTTGCATACGAATTCTAAGTTTCTTTTCGTTTATTAGTTCTTTTCGTTAGTTTGATTTCTTTGAACGCTTGAAACTTAGTTTTAATTAATTAAATTTCCGTTCTGAATATTTATTTCTTTTAAAACCCTAGTTCATGATTCTTATTTTCTTCGTTTAATTCATTATGTTTATGTTCGTTGTTTCTTCTATTGCTTTTATGTTTGTTAAAGCCATGTCCGGCTAAAACCCTTGTATGCTTAGGGTAGGATGAACTCGTAGAAGTAGGTTGTGGGTATGTAATTAGAGTAACTTGTGACGTTAGGTTTTAATTCTCTTGGTTAATGAATTCTTAAAATTAATCTAGACTTCGCTCTTGAATTTCGTTCGAAAGGTGTTAGAGAGAGGACGACCGTATCACTCTTTAACAACGAGTAGACTTAACGAGAGAGTTTAGGAAAGGTTAATTCATCTACCGGTTTAGCGAAGGAGGACGACCGCATCACCTTAGTTAAATTATGGTCTCATTAATTAAGCACAATCTATTAACTTGTTAGTAGATTAGTGAAGTCGAGTGTTAGGGTAAAGTATTAGGGTTTAGAATCTTGAGCTTTCACCTTGCATTCTTAGACTTAGGTTAATTCTTGGGTGTCACAGTTATTTTGATTATGTACCTGCTCCGTTAGTATACGTAGGGATTCCTATCTTAAGCATCATCATCTCATACTTGAAAACACACCTTTTGTTATTTCGTTTAATTTTCCTTTTGCATACGTAGGATAATTTAGTTTAGTTTAATTAATCTTTCAAAAAATCCATAAACAATACACTCATATTAACTACGACGCGTAGATCTTCAGGGATCTATTCGCATATACACTGTCCCTTGGGTTCGATACTACTTGGTCATTATACGTACTTATACTACAGTGAACCCGTCTGCTTGCGGGAGAGCGACTAGTAGAAGTTAGTAAAATCGCTTCAAGTCAATGGCGCCGTTGCCGGGGATGGCGTTATATGCTCTTTGAATAGGACTTTTAGATAGCTTAGTAGTTAGTAGTGGGTGATTTATTTTCTGTTTTATTTTTATTTCCATTCATTAGGCAGTTGCGTTTTGATCCTTCTGCTAGTGTTTCAGGTTTATGAAAACACGCTCACAAGGCAATACGAGCGAAGAGAGGTTACCTGCAGATCCTGAGACAATAGCTAGAAGGAACCGAGCCTTCTTGAGAAGAATGACTACTGCCGCGGGAAACAAAGACAAGATTTCTGATGAACTTGGGGAGTTAGACAAAATAGCTGCAGAGTATACTGCTCTTGTGGAACGGGCAGAGGGTGCCAATGGAAACAGTAGTAATCAGCAGATACCCATAGGGGGAACTGAGAACCCACACCCGAACCCACAAGACTCAATCAATTATGCACAAACACAACCCCAAAACCAGAACCAAAACCAGATCATCCACCAGAACCCAAATAACCCTTTCAACAACCCAGTATACCAACCATACCCATACCCACCTTATCCTTACCCACCGTACCCGTACCCTCCACCTCCTGTCTATAACCAACCACCTGTGTACCAACAACCTCCAGTTCAACACATACCAGCACCACTTGTTGCTCCTCAGCCTATGCCCCAGAACGCAGATCAGAATATAGCAATTCGGGGCAGGTTCGCGGCACAACCGCAGAGGTACTACGATGGAGTGGCTTTACCACCTGTTGAGGCGAACAACTTCTCGATATCCCCGGGGATTTTAAAGCTGCTTACCGAGAATCAGTTCAAGGGGGTGATCGGGAAGGAGAATCCTCATACACATCTGAGGAGTTTTCTCATGATAGCCTCAACATTTAATTACAATGACATGTCTGAAGATGCCAAGAGGCTTAGGCTGTTTCCATTCTCATTGACGGGAATAGCTAAGGAGTGGTACGATAATACGCTCCCGCGGGGAGGTATTACCACTTGGGCCGAGCTCGAGCGTCTGTTCCTCGAGCGATTCTACCCTCCATCTAGGACAATCAAGGCTAGAATTGAGATCTCGTCCTTTCGACAGAAGCCTGGAGAGGATTTACGCCAAGCGTGGGAGAGATACTCAAACATGCTGATTGAGTGTCCGCAGCACGGGTACAACGAGGGAGATATTATGGCATTCTTCTATAGTGGTGCCAACAAGGCAGGGCAAGACCATTTAGACGCCTGTGCGGGTGGAGCATTCCTCAATCAAGGCATAGAGAGGTGTAGGGAGATCGTGAACAACATTGTCACGAATGCCGGTGCTTGGAGTGGAGATGCAGATTTTCAGAGAGTGCATCAGGTTGAAGAGGGAGAAGGAACGAGAAGGCTATTGATGGCCATGATGGAGAAGATCAACAACCTCGAGTTGGGGAAGAGTTTGGTTGGAGAGCATGCAGTAGAGAATGAGAGAGTAGACCAACCAAGTGGACAGCAAGAGGTAGCTAATTACATGGGAGGCCCATATTACAATCAGAATGGCTACCAAGGTGGAAATCAGTATGGAAGGCCTTCTTATGGCCAACCATTTGTATCTCCAGGCCCTCAGCCACTTCAAAATCAATGGAGGAACACACAAGGAGTTCAAGGAGGCCAGCAGCCTCCTCAAAACACATGGAGGAAGAATGAGAACTTTTCTTATGCTAACCCAAAAGCTGGTGTTACTGTTCCTGCAGGTGTTGATCCGGGGTCAAAGCCTCCGGGTGGAGAAGGCGGTGCCTCAACCGAAGAGATGTTGAGAACGATCCTTCAGAAGTTTGAGGAAGGTAGCAAAAGATTGTCATCCTTGGAGTACGATGTGAAGGAGTTGCATAAGAAGGGTGATCATCGTGATCAAGAGCTCCAGAAGATGAATGTTGAGTGGACTAGAACTCAACAAGAGAACAATCGAAGGTTCACTTCTTTAGAGTTCCAGATGAGCCAGATTGCAAAGTCAGTGAATAGAATGCCGGAGGGGAACCTGAAAGAGCATTGCAAGGCTATCCAGTTAAGAAGTGGAACCAACTATGAAGGTCCTCAGATGCCTGCTGATTCTGAGACGCCCCAAGTTGAGAAGGGGATTGAAAGTGAAGGGATTGAGAAGCATGAAGATATGGATGAGTCCCAGAAGGGCAAGGAAAGTGAGAAGGTTGAGAGAGTTCCTAAGTGGAAAAAGGCAAAGGAAGCAAGGGAGAAAGTGAAAGAAACAGAAAGAGATGAATGGGGGGTACCCAAATCTGTGATACCCGTCCCGTATCCACAGCGCTTCATGAAAAAGAAGCTTGATGAAAAATTTGCAAAATTTCTTGATGTTTTTAAACAACTTCACATTAACATTCCTTTTTATGATGCTTTGGAACAGATGCCGCATTATGCAAAGTTTCTGAAGGATTTGATCGCGAAAAGGCGGCGAGTGGATGAGCCAAAGTTGGTGCAGTTGAACCACGAGGTGAGTGCATTAGTGCACAAGGCGCTTCCACCAAAGCTGAAGGATCCCGGGAGCTTCACGATCTTATGTGACATTGGGAACGGGATCAAGAAGGGAGCGTTGTGCGACCTCGGGGCGAGCATCAATCTCATGCCCCTATCGCTTTTTAAGAAGTTGGAAGGTGGTGAACTTCAACCCACAATGATGACGCTTCAACTTGCCGACAGGTCTATCACGAGACCTCAAGGTGTGGTTGAAGACGTCCTCGTGAGAGTTGGAGATCACATTTTTCCAGCCGACTTTGTAGTGCTAGAGATGGAGGAAGATGAGCACGTGCCCCTGATATTGGGAAGACCGTTCTTAGCTACGGCGGGGATGGTGCTAGACATGGCAAATGGGAAGATTACATTGAAGGTTGATGATCAAGAAGTGAAGATCTCCCTATATGAAGCCATGAAGCACCCGAAGGAGGATGAGAGCTTGTATTGCATGGATGCCATTGATCCTCGTGTTGAAGACACACCTTCTATCCCTAATCCTTATGATATTCATGATTTTGTTAGTCCTTCACTTGATTATTTAACCCATGAACATTATGATCTTGATTATTTTGATAGGGATAAAGTGAAGACGTTGAAGGACGAAGAGGTGAAAAGTGTGGAAGTGGTCCAGCTAGAAGGAAAATGAGGAGTTAAGAAGAAGAAGTCCAAACTCAAGAAACTGTTTAGTAAGACTCCTCCAGATAGAGGCAAGAAGGAGTTGAGACCCATAACACTTGGGAATGAGAAAATAGCAAAAGAGCTCATGATGGTGGGGCATCAAGGAAAGGAGTTCAAACACCACTCTTATGAGAGTAAGGGAGGTATTTTTGAGTATGATGTCCCATAAGTTCCTTTGAGCTCGGTCCGGCATGAGGACCTTAAAAATAGCGCTGAATGGGAGGCAACCCATTATTTTTATTTTTACTATTTGCTTTGTTTTTAGTTATTAGAGAATTATTGTGAGTCGTATGTTTAACCTCGTATTTGAGTGAGTTGCTTGTAGGCTTGTCTCTAAAGGAGTAAAGGTATCATGGAGTTATTCAGATTGAAAGGACCAACTCAAGCAAGGGAGTGTGCAAAGCTATTGAGAGAAATGAAATTACTTGGTTGAGGTAACCCACAACCCCAAACTTAGACCTCTAGCAAGGTCGAAGTTTGGGGGGGGTGGAGTTTTTTTTATTTGTTTCTTGTTACATTGCACATGCATGCACGCCCTTATCTTTGAGTTGAGTGTGATTGATTATTGGTTTGTTGAGATACTCCTTGGGGTGATTTTGAGTTGACTCGCTATTGCATATTTCATGTCTATCAATCATCTTATGCTTGTTGATTGCTATCTTTGAGTATGATTTGATGAGTAGAGTGAGTTGTAAGGGTGAGTTAGAAATTCTTTTGAGTGAGTGTTTGAGTTTGAGCCGATTTGAGAAAGAACTAGTATGCTTGCAAGTTTTCCTTCTGAGTGCTTGTGTGATGAATGTGAGAATGCACTAGACTAGCATGGATGTGAAAGCCTTGAGATTTGAGCCTTATGAGATTTCGATATATGAATGAATCTCTTCGTTTGTGAGTGAATCATCACCTTAGAGGATGCTAGAACTTGTGTGTGCTCTTGCTTCTAGATTGTGTCTAATTTGATATGCCGAATAGGATCTTAGGCCATCTTTGATTTTATTGAGTCACTTAGCCAAAATTTTCCTTATCAATGGCATTGATCCCTTGTTAGCCCCTTTGAGCCTAAAGCCTATTTTATTTGCTAGCACATATGAACACTATTCCAATTCCTAAGCCTTTTTGTCCCAATTTGAGTGGAGAATAGGAAAATGTGAATGTGAAGGGAGTGAATTGAGTTGAAAAAAGAAAAGGTTGTTTGTTGAGTGAATATGAGAAGAATGAGTGATGAAGTTATGAGATGTGGGAAAAAGAGAAAAAAATTGAGAATGAGCAAAAGAAAAAAATGAGCTCATGTGTTTGTGCGAAAAGAAAAAAAAAAGTGAAGTGATTGAAAAAAGAAGTGAAAGAGTGAGAAAGAAATTTTTTTTTTGAAGTATTGAGAAAAGTGGAATTGAAAGGGTGTTGATTGAACATGTTTGAAGGATTCTGTTCCTAATCTCGAAGTGCCAAAGTTTGATTTTCTATTCTCCATTCACTTTAGTCACTTTACCTTATATTGTTATCCCACCTGTCCAAAGAGCCCACATTACAACCTTTTGAAAAGTCCTTTTTGATTCGGCATTGATTTCTAGAGTATGGTCGAAGTTAAGAGTACTTACAAGCCTATGGCTGCCAATTTGTGTGATTGATTGTTTGAGTGAGTCCCTTGATCATTGTTATACACTTGTGAGGGAGTGAAACACATCGTTGAGTGCACATCCATGTTGGATTTTGGTGTTTCTTGCTGTTGTTGCATGAATATGATGAAGGAAGGTGAGTGAGTATACTTGTGATGCATCTTTGAAGCTCGAATTTATGTACTTGCATGATTGGATTCCTTGACTCATTCCTAACAATTTCACTTGACTTATTATTTCGTTGCTTGAGGACAAGCAACATGGTAAGTTTGGGGGGGTTGATTAGGCATGAAATTGTCATGATTCGTCGCTCGAAATGTCCTTGTTTTGATGGATTTATATAAGTATTTAGAGTCATTTGAGTATTATTTTCTCAAACTAACAAATTTATGTCTTTGATGCTTATAGATGGATAGAGGGCAAAAAGAGGAGTTCGTAGGACTTCGAATCGACTCAAACGGATACCCGGATGAGAAGATATGGAAGAAATACGAGAAGTATTAGTTCGAGCGAGCAAAAGTGTCATTGAAGTACTCAAGATGAAGGAGCTCGAGTAAACACTACTCAGGCACTCGAGTAGTGCACTCGAGCCAGCTTCGGTCAAGCAGCCAATACTCAGGCACTCGAGTAGTGCACTCGAGCCAGCTTCGGTCGAGTAGCAAGTCCGCAGACACTCGAGTAGACTACTCGAGCAAGGTCCGGTCGAGTAGAGCTACTCGAGCTAAGGGGCTCGAGCACTTTTCACGTTCTGTATAATTTGACACTCGAGCTTGCATTGCTCGAGTACTTTTACTCGAGCTCTACTCGAGCTCGACAGAATTTTGGCCCATGAGATCCCGTTTCGACCCGTTGCTTATATATACCTCTTCCAAACACGTTTTGGAGGATCCCCGAACTTTAGAAATCACTTTAGACTTAGTTTTTGGAGAGGAAGGAGAGGAGCAAGCTTTATTTACGTTTTATTGAGGTTTTGCATACGAATTCTAAGTTTCTTTTCGTTTATTAGTTCTTTTCGTTAGTTTGATTTCTTTGAACGCTTGAAACTTAGTTTTAATTAATTAAATTTCCGTTCTGAATATTTATTTCTTTTAAAACCCTAGTTCATGATTCTTATTTTCTTCGTTCAATTCATTATGTTTATGTTCGTTGTTTCTTCTATTGCTTTTATGTTTGTTAAAGCCATGTCCGGCTAAAACCCTTGTATGCTTAGGGTAGGATGAACTCGTAGAAGTAGGTTGTGGGTATGTAATTAGAGTAACTTGTGACGTTAGGTTTTAATTCTCTTGGTTAATGAATTCTTAAAATTAATCTAGACTTCGCTCTTGAATTTCGTTCGAAAGGTGTTAGAGAGAGGACGACCGTATCACTCTTTAGTAGACTTAACGAGAGAGTTTAGGAAAGGTTAATTCATCTACCGGTTTAGCGAAGGAGGACGACCGCATCACCTTAGTTAAATTAGGGTCTCATTAATTAAGCACAATCTATTAACTTGTTAGTAGATTAGTGAAGTCGAGTGTTAGGGTAAAGTATTAGGGTTTAGAATCTTGAGCTTTCACCTTGCATTCTTAGACTTAGGTTAATTCTTGGGTGTCACAGTTATTTTGATTATGTACCTGCTCCGTTAGTATACGTAGGGATTCCTATCTTAAGCATCATCATCTCATACTTGAAAACACACCTTTTGTTATTTCGTTTAATTTTCCTTTTGCATACGTAGGATAATTTAGTTTAGTTTAATTAATCTTTCAAAAAATCCATAAACAATACACTCATATTAACTACGACGCGTAGATCTTCAGGGATCTATTCGCATATACACTGTCACTTGGGTTCGATACTACTTGGTCATTATACGTACTTATACTACAGTGAACCCGTCCGCTTGCGGGTGAGCGACTAGTAGAAGTTAGTAAAATTACTTCAAGTCAGTCAGACAGCTCTTGCCGGGACCAAGGGCAAGGAGAAAGTGGGGCATAGCCATGCCCGCCACCATGCGGGGGGGGGGGGGGGAAGCTGTTCGCCCCTCTTCCATTGAGCCTGCGGAGAAGGCAGGCAAGGCGGGCAGGGATTCCACTCCTGTTCGCGGTCCCGAGGATCTCACCCATGTGGGCTGGGATGATCGAAAATTCCAGGAGTAAGTCCACCTTCGCCTTTGTCAAGCAAGATTCAAAATTTTTTATTTTTACTTTTCTAAGTATCATTTGCTTTCTTGTTCGCAGATACTGTGCTGACGATCATCCTGGGCGAACAAGCGCTGTCCACCAGTATGCTTGTTCGAAGACTCCCGTCAATATAAGGGAGATTCCCGGCGACCATGTTCGCAGAGCGACAGGGCTGGTCGCCCGAGCCTGGACACGCCCTCTGGACAAGGTTGTCTTCCAACAAGGGCTGGCGGACAATGTTCATCTTTCTATGATGCTTCATGCCAACAGCCTTGTCACAGCTCAAAGGGCAATGGCTCAGATTGCCGAGCAAGAAGAAGCTGCTCGCCGCTATGCCAGCACTGCTCGGCAACTCACAGAGGAGAAGGACAGCCTCATCAGCCAATACGAGGCCAAACTTGCTCGTCTTAATAACCAGATCAATGTTTACATTGATACTGAGAAGAAACACCTTGAAGAAATTCAGGGTTTATCTGGTGAATTGGGAGGCAAAGATGCCTTGCTCGGCGAGGAGAAGAAGAAGCTGTCCGTGGCCGAGCAGAAAATCGCCGAGCTTGAGGCGGAAGTTGCTCGCCTCAGGGATGTGGAGGCCAACACCTTCACCCGCGAGCAGCTCGAGGCTGAACTCCAGACCCAGTCTGCCCCCATCTCCAACTTAGGATACATCTGCGCCTACGCCGATTGCATTCGCATGACCAATGCATATGATTTCAAGGATATGGTTGAGGAGATGGGCAAAGACTTGTCCGTGTTTTTGGAAAACTACCCCCCGCCGAACAACATCGAACTCCAACTGGGGGACATCGCCGAGCTAGGGGTCAAGATTGATGCCCTTGACCCGAGCATCATCATTACTCACCCTCCACCTCAAGTTGATGAGGGCGAGCAAGAAGAGGAGCCAGCTGTTGCGGACGAGCAGACTGCCAAGAAAATGGAGCAAAAATCCGCGGAGGACATGGCTAGAGACATGATTGTTGATCCTCCCGCCGACCATCCTCAAGATCAACCTCCCGCCGAGCAGCAATAGTTTTTAGGACTTAGAATAGTCTCTATTTTGTAATAGTTGCTCGGTAGGCTCTTCTTCATAGTTGTTCGTTTTTGTAGTACTTTGCACTTGTACTATTTTTTAGGCTTAATGCCTTTTAATTAATGGAATGTCTTTTTCATGTTCGCTCATTTTCTTTATATGTTAATTGTCTTTACATTTTTATCAATGCCTTTGCAATTATAACATATAGTGTTGGACTTTTGTTCGAATTGAACTTTGCCTTTAGTGGAATCAGGGTTTAGCCTTAGGTTCTGTTCATTTTAAAAAACGAACAACCTTTAAGTGGCTTTGGTCCTCAAAATGGACTTGTACCTCGAGCTTTTGGACTTTTCCTTTGACGAACAACTATGTTTACATAATGAAAAAATTTACAAGTGTTGTAAGACTGCTCGTTACTAACAAATATAATCTGACGAACAACTTTGAACACTAACTAAAAACATGCTCGCTTATAATATTTTTGCCGAGCAACTCTGTCTAAAATTAAAAGATGAAACAACACTAAACTATACAATGTGCCGAACAACTTTAAATTCTATACTTAGCAAAATTTTCAAAAAATTAGGCAAGTTTTTTGGTTCATCTTACTTGGTTCACTGGCCCCCCAAGACATTTGTTCGCCCAAATAAGAACTTGTTCGTCTCATTGATAGTACTTCTTCAGATGTACAGCATTCCAGGAGTATTGGGCCGGCTTGCCTTCCATATCTTCGATATCGTATACACTATTAACGAATTTTTCCGTTATACGATACGGGCCCTCCCAAGTTGGTCCCAATACACCTGGAGGTTGGGCGAGCAACTTTCTTAGAACCATATCTCCAACTCTGAATTTCCTGATTTTAACATGGGAATTATAATAAAGTTCTGCTCGCTGCTTGTAGGTAGCATTTTTTTAGCTCGGCATTCAGTCTTTTTTCTTCGAGCAAATCCATCTCAGTAGCTAGAGTAGAGTTGTTCGCCTGCTCATCAAAGTTGGTCTTTCTGAATGTGTTGGTCTTTAACTCGATTGGTATTACAACTTCTGTTCCAAAAGCCATTGCAAAAGGTGTTTCTCCGGTGCTTGACCTGGGAGAAACTCTGTATGCCCACAAAACTTCCGGGAGTTCTTCAGACCAACTACTCTTGCTCTCCGCTAACCGTACTTTTAATGTATGCTTGATTATCTTGTTTACGGCCTCGACTTGTCCATTCGATTGGGGATGATAGGGCGTATAGTAATATTTTTTGATTCCCCACTTTATACAAAAATCTCTCAACTCTTTTCCATCAAATTGCGGACCATTGTCTGTCACGATGGTTTGCGGAACCCCGAAGCGACAAACAATGTTCTTCCAAATGAAGTTGATCATTTTCTGCTGGGTGATTTTTACCATGGCTTCTGTTTCTGCCCATTTTGTATAATAGTCGACTGCCACAACGACAAATCGAACTCCTCCAACTCCCGCTGGGAAGGGACCAATAATGTCCATCCCCCATCTTGCAAATGGCCACGGGCTATAAACTGATACGAGCTGTTGGGCCGGGGTATGAATGTTTGGGGAAATTTTTTGATATTGATGGCAAGTCTTTGCTTTCTTAATTGCGTCTTGACGTAAAGTTGGCCAATAATAGCCTTGTCTGATAGTTTTGTATGCCAAAGCTTGCCCCCCAGTGTGATTTCCGCATACTCCAGCATGTATTTCTTCGAGTATTGCTCATCCTTGCCCCCTAGGCAAACATTTGAGAAGTGGGATTGATATTCCCCTTTTGTAAAGCTGCTCGCCCACCAGAGTATATCTGGCGGCTTGCTTTGTTAGCTTGGCAGCTTCAAAAGGGTTGTTTGGTTTTTCTCCACTTTTCAAATATTTGACTATATTTGTTCTCCAGTCTTCTTTTTCACTTGCTTGTTCATCAAGTTGGTTGGCATTATAACTTCTTGTTGATGGATCATTCATCTTTGTAATTATAATGTCTGCCAACTCTGCTGGTCCCTCACTTGTTGCTAGTCGGGCTAACGCATCTGCTTGCGTGTTGCTTGTCCTTGGGATTTGTTCAATGAAGACTTATTCTAACAAGGACATCAGGTAAGCAACAATTCGCTGATACTCGATCATGTGATCGTCTTTTGCCTCGTATTCACCTCGGACTTGGTTCACAATCAATTGTGAGTAGCCAAATATTTGTAACCGTCTAACACCTACTGCAAGAGATAGATTGAGATCAGCTATAAGAGCTTCATACTCAGCTTCGTTGTTGGTTGCCATGAAACCAAATTTGATTGCCGAGGTGAATACTTGTCTGTCTGGACTGATTAGAACCACTCCTGCCCCCGAGGCTATGTTGGTTGAAGACCCATCAACGTAAAGATGCCAGGGGTGATCAAGTCCTCTCGTCGGATCTGGTGGGAAGGTTAGTTCGATAATAAAGTCGGCTAACGCTTGCCCTTTGATCGCAGTTCGAGGAGTATAGGTTACCCGAATTGGCTAATCTCTAGTGACCACTTTAATAGGCGACCAGCTGTGTCGGGGCGATGGAGAATTTGTCTGAGTGGAAAAGTTGTTAGTACTTCAACTTGATGATCAAAGAAGTATGGTCGTAACTTCCTCACACTCATAACAAGTGCGTACGCCAGTTTCTCGGTTGGAGAGTATTTGATCTCCGCATCGTGTAAAGCTTGACTGACGTAGTAAATAGGTTGATGAAATTTGCCGTCTGCTCGCACCAAAACAGAGCTGATAGCCACTTCTGACACTGCTAAGTATAAATATAGCTTCTCTCCTGGGACGGGTTTTGATAGGATTTTAACATCTCCCAGGTAGTCTTTGAGTTGGTCGAACGTTCTGACAGTTGTTAGTCCATGTGAACTGTCCTTTCTTGATGGCTTCAAAGAATGGACGACATTTGTCCCCCGATCTGGATATGAACCGATTCAATGCTGCTAGGCATCTCGTAAGCCTTTACACTTCTTTTATTGAACGTGGAGGTTGCATATCCACAATTGCTTTAACTTTTGTTGGATTGGCTTCAATCCCTCGTTGACTAACAAGATGGCCCATGAATTTTCCTGAATGAACTCTGAAACTGCTCTTCTTCGGATTCAGCTTCATATTGTAGTGTCGAAGGATTTCGAACACCTGGGTCAAATGTTGAAGATGGTCTTCCCTTCGGGGACTTTTGACTACGATATCGTCCACATAGACTTCTACCGTATCTCCGATTTGTTCGTCGAACATCTTGTTCACCAACCTCTGGTATGTTGCTCCGGCGTTGATAAGGCCGAAGGGTATTCTTTTCCAACACAACAAGTTCTTGTTCGTATAAAATACTGTGTTATCTTGATCGTCTGGATGCATTGGAATTTGATGGTACCCGGCAAAGGCATCCATGAATGTTAGCATTTTATGACCTGTAGTGCTGTCCACCAACTGGTCAATGTGAGGGAGTGGAAAGTTGTCCTTCGGGCATGCTGCATTCAGGTCTGTAAAGTCTATGCATAGCCTCCAGGTCCCGTTTGGTTTCCTCACAAGGACTGGGTTTGCTACCCATTGTGGACAGAGTGCTTGTCGGATTAGGTCGTTGTCTAACAACTTTTTTACTTCTTCGTTCAAAGCTTGATACTTGTCTGGGCCATATTTTCTTCGTTTTTGATGTATTGGCCTTTTTGCTTGATTGATGTTGAGCTTATGGCAAGCATATTTTGGATCCATCCCCACCATGTCTGCATGAGACCAAGCAAAAACATCTAGATTTTTGCTGAGGAACTCTTTCATTCGGGATCTGTAAGGCTCAGGGAGCTCAGATCCTATGTATAATTCGAGATCCGGGTTTTCAGGATTAACTTTGAACGCTTCCAGCTCTTCAACTGGAGTTTCTCGTCGTTTTTGTCCTTTCCACCGAGGATCAAGTATTGGTCCCTCAGAGTTGAAATCATTTTTGATGTTTATTGGCTCTGCCCCCAGGCGGGGATCTAGATCGTCTGTTGGCCCTGATCCGTTGTTGTTAGTCAACACCTAGCCCTCCAAGCCATCTGGCGAGTGTTGCTCGTCACCACCCCTTTGTTGTTCGTCAGAATGATGTTCCTCATGGGTGGTGCAGTGTTGTTCGTCCAATACCTGCTCGTCAAGATGTTGTTCGTCAGTATCCATGTGGTCTTCCTCTATGCCCATCATGTTCTCTAGTATTGATGGTTCATCAGCAGGATAGCTAGTTGTGGCTTCCATCATGGATACTAATACATGTTTGGCCTGCAACTGTAAGAGAAATTCCCTGGCCTTTCTTTGATCTCCTTTGATAGTGCCTGCTCCACTTGCTGTTGGAAATTTCAAACAATAGTGATAAGTGGAACATGCAGCTTTGAATTCATTTAAAAAGGGTCGACCAAGAAACCCGTTATAAGTTGAATCCTGGTCTACAACCAAGAAGTCAACCATTCTTATAATATTTTTCTCGGGTTCGTTGGCCGTTACAAGTTGTACTGCTAAAGTAACTATTCCCAATGGGTCCGTTACAGCGTTCCTGAAACCTATTATTCTGTGAGTCGTATCCCGGATATAGCCCGAATAATCTCTAAGACGATCGAGCATCTTTTTTAATAGGATGTTGGTGTAGGCTCCGGTGTCCACCAACAATCTGTGGACTCGTGTTCCCATAATCTTTGCGCAGATTACGAGCGAATCGTTGTGCGGAGTTAATATTCCTTCCAAGTCATTTTCGGTGAAGGTCAATTCTGCTGTTTGCATGATTGATGGTATAACCCCCATTTCTTGGACTTGATCGATTGCTCGTAACTCAGCCTTCCTCTTTCGGTTAGAGATCGGTGGTCGTCCATCAGAACACCCTCCTGCGGGGCCTGTAGGTTCCATCATGTATAAGTCCTCCAACGGACGAGCAGGGATGGTAGGAACTGGTCGCGCTAGTTTATTGTTCTTCTGAGGTTGATCATCCTCGTCCTCAGAGTTGCTCTCCCGAACTCTCTTCCCGGGTTGTCTTTTAACAAAGTCAGAGAGCTTTCCGTCCTCGTAGAAACGCCAAAGCTGTTTGAGCAAATCTCTACATTCACTCGTAAAGTGCCCCACGCTTTGATGGTAGGCACAATACTTGTTAGAGTTGAGTTTGCCAGTATCTTGGCGAATTTTCCGGGGAGGGGAGAGCAACTCATTCTCTTTCACATTTTCATAAACAGTATCGACTGACACTATTATCACTTGATTCAATTTTTCCTTGAGCTCCGTCCCTTCAGTAAATGCCTTCATGTTTTTAGGGACTCGATAGTTTGTTACGTCAGGTTTCTTGTTATTCTCCTTGGGATCAGCTATGTTCTCCCCCAAGTTTGATTGCAAGGCCTCGTGCATGGAAACGAATATGCCGGCTTGATTTCGAAATTCGGCATAACTTCTTGGGTACTTCAGACGTACCTCTTTCCATAGCTTTGATCCTTTTTTCAACCCGGCCATAACAGCAACAATTTTCGTGTCCTCGCTGATGGGTTCACCTTCTAACAACACCTTGTCGAACCTTTCCATGAATGCCCGATCTGATTCATCGTCATTCTACTTTAGGTCTGACAATCGATATTTCTGAGACAAGTACGACCCCGCCGTGGAGAAATGATAAAGGAACTCTCGACTTAGTTGAGTGAATGAATGGATAGATGCTGGTGGCATTGCCGAAAACCACTTATGTACCCGATCCCCTAAAGTTAAGGGGAAGTTTCGGCATTGAGTGGCGTCGCTGGCCCCCACCGAGACCATATAATCTGAATATTTCGTCAGATGAACTCTGGGATCAGCAACTCCGTCATACTGTATGCTTGCCGGGAACTGGACCTTCTTCTGAATCGGGGCTTTCAGAATGACAGGTGATAGTGGTGAGGATGGCAAGCTGGTCGTCCCCACTCCTCTTTGTTGGTCCAACTGTCCCTGCATGTTCTCCACTGCCCTTCTTAAACTTGATAGCTCATCCAAAGATGCCCCCTGACTTGGAGGCTGTTCGGCGAGCAAATGTACTAACCTTTCTGCTCGTCGCAGTTCCTCACTCGGAGTGGGCAAATCCTGTAGCTATTTTCTAGGGTTGCTCGCCGCATTTGGCCCTAGACGCCTGAAGGCAGATTGTGAGAGTCTCTCATGAACTGATGGGCGTGGTTGCTCAAATGTTGCTCGCCTACGCTCCACTACCTGGCGAGCAACTTTCTCTTGTTGTTGGGGTTGGCCAAGTCTGCCCTGTGCACTGGAACGGGTAGTTCCATGGCTTGACATTGTTGTTCGCACATGAGCAGATTCAGCCTGGGCCTCTCTCGGTTCGACCATCTTTGCTTTGCCTTTGTCCCGCCTAATCTGGGCACTGTCCACTTCGTGTTGTTCGCCCCTGGTTGACCTAGCCCTAACAACTTCTACGACTCTATCCTTAGGCCTCACTTGTGAAGGCCTATTCTGATCTTGCTGTCTCTGTAGAGCCTGGAGAGCAGCAATGGTTTTGGCCAGTTCGTTAGGGTTGTTCGCCAGGGCCTCCATTTCAGGTGGGAGATTATGAGTTATAGCAGTATGTTGCGACCTGTTCACATGTCTAGGATTACGATCCTGGTGGTCGGCCGATGAAGCTCGGGTGGGAGACGCTCTCCTTGACAAACGTGATGCTTGGGTTTCCTTTGATTGAGGCATTTCAATTAGATTGTTCTTTAATTTTTATATTGAAGAACACCAAGAACACCTTTGCTTGAATCTTCAAATGTTTCTTGAGGTTTTCTTTGAATCTTCAAGTTTCCAACTTGAAGTTCTTGAACAATCACACTTAACCGAAGGTTCGAACCCTCCTTCTAGCGCCAATTTGTTGGTGATCAATTTTTATCGGATGGATTAGTGACTGTTTAAGTTCGGTTTAAAGATCATCAATCAATTACGTGTGATTGGTTACCACCGTAAATGGTAAATCGAGGGTTCGGGTTCTGAAATTGTAAACACGAAAGTCAAAATCGTAATAATTTCGTATGTGTGCACGTCTAGGTGTTTAAGTGTGTGTTTTTGGAGCATTTGTGAATTTGAACTTGTATTTCTTAAGCTGGAGAACAACTATTTATAGAGACTCGCAAGCATGAGGTGTCTATGACTCTTGGTCTCCCTAGCTTGCATGCTTGACAAGTGTCCTTTGACCTTAGTTTGACCTTATCTAAGATGAATCTTAGTTAAAAAGTCTTCTTTGATCTTATCTCGGACTTCATTGTTGTTCGCCCAGGTCATCTTATTAGTTGATCCAGAAGGGTTTTTCATATAAGTTGTTCGCCTTTTGAGTGTATGGCTCAGAAGTTGTTCGCCTTTATGTTTTACACAGATTGACTTTGGGATCTTGGTCCTTTGTTCGTCGACATACACCTCTTAGGCTGGTAGATGTACCACCTTTTGACTATGTTGCTCGTCATCAATGACTTGGCCGAATGTTCGTATCTGGTCTCGGGTCTTAAAACCTGTTCGCCAGTATGTTGTTCGTCGGTAGAGTTGTTCGTCAGTTTATACATTCCCTGGATTGATTTATGCACCCCCATCTCGATTTTCTTTGTTAATAATCTTTGATTTGAGGTTGGTTCTTCATAATCCTCTTTAAGGCTTTAACCCTTGTTCGCCCATCATTGATTTATGTTCGCCTATCAACAAAGGAAAAATGAATTCTTTGTCCCACATTGGAAAATTGGAAGACATGGACCTTCCATATAAGTAGACTTGAGTGATAGATTTATAATCTTAACTAAGTCTAAAAGTGGTGGTGACTAAGGTTAGCCCGAAGGGCTAACCCAAAGACTTAGACTCACACCCGCACCCGCTCGGGCTCGGGCACGGGCACGGGCACGTCGCACTTAGTCGCATTAGGCGCTTTAGAGGCGCACTTTGCACTTTGCACCGGATACCCGAGTCCGTTCGCCGATAACTTTCCTTTCGTAGTGCAGCGATCGAGAGTTCCGAAAGTCGTTGTATCTTGGGGACGATTGCCTTTGATACCGTATTGCACCGAAGTACGGGGCAATATCGTCTTACGGAGAAAGAGTCCAACTCTTGCCTTGACTTACCATTTTAAAGTCTGTGTCCACCTGTTCATCTTCGTCTACACAAATCCCAAAACTCCCAACATCACAAACATGATCAAGAAGTTTTTCCACAACAATTGAAGGTTCGGCCCAAATATAAGAACTATCATAATGATGATTAGTCCTAAATAACTTGTGTGCCACAAATTGGCATTTCGATTTACAAGATTTAACTCAAATAACTTGTTCTCCAACATAAATTTCCTATAAACTTGATCAAATTACCAAAGTTGGTTTCATCCATACCACTTTTTTATAATAGCATCCAAATTTCTCTTCGCGTCAATCTCACACACCACTCTTTCTCAACCCATTCTCTTCGTCCATCTCATCCCCTCCAACAAACGTGTTGCTTCTCCTTCATCGACATACATGCGGCTTGAAAATAACATAGTTCTTGCTACTCTCGTCATCTCTAGCAACTATGCTTACACCTGCTTCCATCAGTCCATTGAAGAAACTTGCATCAATATTTATCTTGATGTAGGAATCTCTTAATTTATGTCATTTACAACAGCTAGAACTACTATTTATTTTTCCAGGAGCAAATTTTTTTGTCTGTCTACATTCATCCAACATCATCTACCCACGCTCCACCAACTAATTAGGCTGGATCTGATTCCTCTCCATACAAGATCATTTCCACACTTCTATTGTTGCCAAAGTCACTACAAAAAAACATTCATTTGGAGAGGGCAATTAGTGAGGGGAGTGGAGCCCTCACTATTTGGAGAGGGCATTAGAGAGGGGAGCACAAAACGAGGGTATTAGAGAGGGGAGCACCCTCATCAAAATTAGAGAGGGCCGTCGCCCTCGTTAATTAGGCGCTGTCAGAATTAGTGAGGGCCTTCGCCCTCGTTAATTTTCAGGTCAAACATGACCGTTCTGCGCGTGTGTCAGCGCATGGGGGGCCGCGGAAGTGGCATTTGGCGAGGGCTTTGACCCTCGTTAATTCCAAAACATTTACCCCCACCTACCCATCTCAGCACAAATTCGAAACTCCTTCAGCATTTTCCCATTTCCACATTCTGCTCAAAAACGAAAGAGGAGGAGAGGAGGAAAAAGAGAAGAAAGAAAAGGAGAAAAAAGTGGAGGAAGAAGAGGGGGTTGCAACTTCGCCGTCCGGTGTTCGTTCTCCGTTCACAAGTATATTTATACGGTTAGTTTTTTTTTTAATTAACTATTTAATTAGTATTAAGCTTGTTGAATTGTTTATTTCAATATTGTTTAGTATTAGTATATTGATTAATTAGTATTAGTTGTGTAATTGTTTAGTATTAGTTGTTTATGTATTTATTATTAGTTTATTTAATTGTTTAGTATTAGTTGTGTAATTGTTTAGTATTAGTTGTCTTATTGTTTAGTATTAGTTGTCTTATTGTTTTGTATTAGTTTTTTAAATGTGTAGTGGTTTGTATATTGTGCGCATGCATATTTAGTATTAGTTGTGTATTATTTAGTATTAGTTGTTTGTGTATATAGTATTAGTTTCCTAGCTTATACGTCTAAACTAGCTAATACGTCTAAACTCGTGGATATTATTGCTTGTTTCCTAGCTTAATTCCATTGACAATCCCACTCACAACCCTGCTTTATTCACTGAGCTTCTCAGAACAGGCACATATGATCCTAATTCATTGGTTCGCCAAAGAGATGCTGATGATTCCCAAGGACATGATGCTGATGATGATGATGATCGATGAATATTTGAACAATTTGTTATGTTATTTTATTTGTTATGTTTAATGTTTTATGTAAAATTTGTCATGATGATCACCGGGATATTTTATTATGTCTTAGGTTAATTTTTGAACATGATGCGGATAATTTAATTATGTCTTGATGAATATGATTGATGAATTCAACATTGTTTTATAATATTTTATTATGTATTAATTAATAGCGCATGTGAGTGTTAATTATTATTATGTGAGTGTTATGATTATTTGTGAGTGTTTTATAATATTTTACTATATATGATAACATATATAACAAACAATTAAATTAAATGAGAGAAAGAAAAAAATAAAGAAAACATAATATATGATACCATATATAACAAACAATTAAATTAAATGAGAGAAAGAAAAAAATAAAGAAAACATAATATATGATACCATATATAACAAACAAATAAATTAAATGAGAGAAAGAAAAAAAAATAAAGAAAACATAATATATGATAACATATATAACAAACAATTAAATTAAATGAGAGAAAGAAAAAAATAAAGAAAACATAATATATGATACCATATATAACAAACAATTAAATTAAATGAGAGAAAGAAAAAAAAAATAAAGAAAACATAATATATAATATCATATATAACAAACAATTAAATTAAATTAGAGAAAGAAAATATAATATATGATACCATATATAACAAATAATTAAATTAAATGAGAGAAACAAAAAAAATAAAGAAAACATACTATATGATACATATATTAATAAAAAGAAAAGATAAGCAATAACTTGTCTAGCCCAATCGGTTAGACGGGAACACATAAGGCCTCCACATACCGGGAGGTCGCGTGTTCGAATCTCATGGGAGGCGAAAATTCGCCTATAATGCTACAGTACCGCGGTGTCCCAGTGGTGGGGGGGTGCTCGTGGTGCCCCAGTGTCGCGGGGTTCGAATCCGGGTGCCCACAAATTTTTTTTTTTTGGAAAAAATTGGCGAGGGGCCTGCCCTCACCAAAATGGTCAACAAATTGGAGAGGGCCCCCTCGCCCTCGTTAATTTCAGCAGAACCGAGGGAGTCAAACCTGCAACTTTAGAGAGGGCTTTAGAGAGGGCCCCGCCCTCACTAATTTGGAGAGGGCCCTAAGCCCTCTCTAAAAAGATGGTGTCAGAACCCTCTCTAAAGCCCTCTCTATTTAGAGAGGGCTCACTTTTGCCCTCACTAATATGCTAACGACCAGCACTTTGGAGAGGGCTAAAAACCCTCTCCAAAGCCCCCTCTAAAGCCCTTCCCCTCTCCAAAGCCCTCTCTAAACTCCTCTTCAAATTGAACATATTTTGTGGTGAGTAGAGTTGCAACAATTGCTCTTTTTCCCCATCGAGTTCTTGGAACAAGAGTTAATGAACATTTCAATAGAATCTCCTTGTAAAATCACATTTTCTAAATCATTCTTCACTCTTATTTTCTCCCACCAAGCAATTGTGAATGGGCACTGTGAATAATTCACTCGGTTCAGAACAAAAGCAACATGATGGATCAACATCGACCCCACTTTTTCTTAATTTGTTCTTCACTGGAATGAAGCCATACATACTCTCCATATGTGCAATTTTATTATTGATTACATCTGTAATTTCTAAATATTCCTCCATATTGTATCAACATTTGTGTTCCTATGAAGAAGTGACATAATCCGATATGCAAATTTAACGGAATATTTTTCATCACTTACATAATGTCAAATTATCTTATCATCAAAACCGACATGAGCAGGAGTAATTTTGAAAATATTTGTCAATCCTCCTCTCTAAACACTTCTTGTATCAGATCAATATCCTAACCTTTTGTTCCTTATCTAATAAGGCCTGCCATTACCAAATCCTCAAAGCCTTGCACCACATGAGTTTGAGTAAAGAGATTAGATTCATTATTCACCCACGGTTGGCCCCAAACTCAGGACAGATGCTTCATCACCAACTTTCCATCGACACCCTTTTCGAACCAAATCAATATGAGAAAAGACCACTCTCCATACAAAGCGGGGTTTCCTCCCAACTCCGCTTCAAAAACATGCTTACGATAAAAATATGTAGCATGTAAAACTTTGCTTAGCAGTGTGTCTGACAATGACTGCAGTTTTCAAACAATTTTTCCAAGCATCGCCACATTAAAAATGTGGAGACATCAAAAATTCATACCTCCAACATCTTTGTGAGCACAAGATTTCTCCCAAGTTTCCACTTAATACCCTTTCTAGGGTTTGGATTATTTCCCCACCAAAATACATTAAGCATTATTTGCATATCATCAACAAGTGTAGATGACAATAGAAAAGTACTCATGTGATAAGTCAGAATAGATTGTGTGTCTAGTTAATGAGTATTTCTTGGTCCGCCTTGGATAACTTCTTGCTATTTAAACGTTGGATACGGTGCCACAGTCGATATTGTATATGCTCAAAATTTTATGTTTTCTTTCTACCTACCTAAGATGGAAACCCTAAATATTTTTCCATGTTCAAAGTGTTTCGAACTCCAAAAATATTAGAGATTCAGTTTTTATCTTCATCACACACATCCTTACTGTAAAAACGATTTGATTTATCGAAGTTGATAGCCTACCCCAATATGGCCTCACAAACATTAAGAATAGTTTTCAACTCGCTGCATTTCTCTTTAGTTGCCTGACAAAATAATAGACAATCATCTACAAATAGTAAATGAGAAATCGAGTGACCTCTATGACTTACTTTACTTCCATGCGGAACTCCTGTTTGATTCCCATGTTTTAGCAGACAAGACAAACCTTCAACGCAGATGATAAAGAGAGGGGACCCCCTAATGCAGATTTTTTTCTAGCACAATTGGACCAACCATATTATCATTTACCAAAAAATAATAAAATATTATTTAGATGCACATATTCATCCATTGGATCTATCTCGTATCAAATCGCAGTTTAACCAACATTCTATCAAGATAAGCTCAGACATATGCTTTCAAGATATCAATAGAGTTATCTCTTCTACTTTCCCTTTCCTTCACTTTTTCATAGAGTGAAGTGTCTCAAAAACGATTATGATATATCTTGTATGACTCTACCCGAGATGAATGTTGATTGAGAAACATCAAGCAGATTTGTTAGCACCTTTTTCGGTGGGTTAATTTCATTACCAAGGGGTCATATATATATTAATTTATATTATCTCATCTCATCTTATATATTTTGTATTTGGATTTATTTTTAGAGGCCATTAATCTAAAATATTTTGCTCTAATACCATAAAAAAAATATAGTCTCATAAAAAAGTTAGAAATTATAAAGAAATGATAAATTAATTCGTTGTATTTTTTTTTTAATAAGCGGTTGACAATATAAATAAATTATCTCTCTCTATGTATATATGTTTTTTTGACACAGTCACCAACTCAATTTATCAGATCTGAAGTTGTACTTAATTTTTACATGTTATTAAGGTAAAATGTGGTAAAATCTAGTGGTACGTGGTAACAAATAAAAGTGATGATTCTCATACCCAAATACGCGGATATATCATGCATTTTGAAAGGTCAATTATACTTTTCAGGTCAACATTTTGCAGCTAATCTTGCAAACTTCTACTGATCATTTATCGATTTGTTTTCTCTCAATTTCATATAAATCAACTTTGTGCAGAGTAAAAACAAATATTAACTATTTCAATTCATTACTCTTTTTTTTTTTTTAAATCAAATTATTTGAATTCAATACTTAATTGGAAACTTATGTCCACTAAACTTCACACCTCATCTAGATGAAAAAGAAAAACAAAATTAAACACAAACGTGTGTGTATATATTAATATATGTATAAAATAATAATATAGTCACAGTTAAGGTAAAAAATTCTGGGAAGGCCTTTCAAAAAAAAATATGGGAAGGTCAGGGTGGAGAATATGGGTACGGCACGTGTCAATGACTCATTGATAGAGGACACGTGTTGTTAAACCTCAACTTTTTGAGTTAATAATTGTGGAGAATATATCAAAATTAGTCCTGTAATTTAGGTTGTTTCTAATTCTAGTCCTGTAACTTTTTATTTTCTCAATTTTAGTCCTGGAGTTGTCAATTTTAGTCCTGTAACTTTTCATTTTCTCAATTTTATTCCTGTAAGTTTTTATTTTCTCAATTTTAATCCTGGAGTTGTCAATTTTAGTCCTTATATTGCCTCAAAATAAAAAAAACTCACAGATTTGGGTCAGAGAAATTTTTGTTTCCAAACGGGCCGATTATAATTAGATGGTTGATTAATTTTTTGATTATGTGGTAGTTCACGTGTACAATTTGTCGGGGAAAAAAACTCCAATTCTTCTGGTGAGTATTTGAATTTTTATACGAAAAAAGGACTGAAATTGATAACTCTAGGACTAAAATTGAGAAAAAAAAAAGTTACAGGACTAAAATTGACAACTCCAGAACTAAAATTGAGAAAATGAAAAGTTACAGGACTTAAATTGGAATCAAGCAAAGTTACAGGACTAGTTTTGATATTTTCTCAATAATTGGGACTAGATTGCCTATAGTTCTAAGTTCTAACACATTTGCCAGATTTGCTTTTTACGAGGCATGCATGTGATCGAAATTATCCTACTTTACTTTATTATTTAATAATATGTACACGCTCTCCGTTAAAAAAGAAAAAGAAAAAAGTGGCTTTTATTTTTTAGTCGGGCAATTTCGTCCTACAAAATGCGGTCCCACCTAGGGGTGGGAATAGGCCAGGCTACCCGGCAGGGGCCTATGGCTCGGCCTACCTAAAGCCCAACTCGGCTCGACTCGTTTAATAAACAAGTCAGACTTATGTTTTTTTAAAAGCCTATTTATTTAAATAGGCCAGACTTGAGCTTTTCCAGTAAGCCTTTTAAGCCCAACAGGCAGACCTATTTAACTATAATATATATATATATATAATATAATAATACAATACATATATAATATAACAAATATTTAATGTATATATGTAAGAATATTGCTAAATCTAAATTAAATATCATTTAAATCTGTTAGTATGCTATTGATAATTCTTTGGTAAATTGCTTTTATTCTTCATTTTAAGATTTAAAGAGTTAATTGTTATGATTTAATAATAATAATGTTGGGACATGTCAGTTTTTGGGAAGTAAGTTGATCTCGTGGTTTAGTAAGAAGCAGAATTCAGTGGCGACATCCACAACTGAGGCTGAGTATATGACTACAGGTAGTTGTTGTGCTCAGATTTTATGGTTGAGACAACAGTTTAGGGACTACCAAGTGTTTGCTAATGAGGTCCCAATCTATTGTGACAACAATAGTGCTATAGCAATTACTCAGAACCTAGTGCTTCACACAAGGTGCGAGCATGTGGATATTAGGCATCATTTCATTCGAGATCATGTTGAAAAGAAGGACATTAGGATGGAGAAAATTCACACTGACAGACAAAAAGCTGACATCTTGACTAAGCCTTTGGCTGAAGCAAGGTTTATGGAACTGTCAGTAGAGTTAGAACTTTTAGATCCGGGAGAGCAGTCAATGTAGGGTCTAGGGGGAACTCAGACCAAACTGACTCAGCGAGGTATCAGGGTGCTACAATGTCTCCCTGACAGGTATGAGTCTCAACCCGACTTTGTGAATTTCAAACGTCTCCCTGAGTCCTTCGTCCTGAAAATCTTTATTAAATGCATTCTGTTTTCATTAAAAGCGCGCCTTTTCATATTTAAACCCACGCGCAACGGATCATTTAATGCTTCAGTTACTTTTTCGTATACGTATCCGTTTTATACGGAATATGACTGACATGGGTAATTGATTGAAACTGAGATTAATCCTGGCCATTCATTTCAAAACCTTTCGAATTCAGGAATTAATCTCAACCTCACGTCTGAGTAACTGACTTAGTCTAATCAATCAATAGTGCCATTTGAGGTCTTTACACAAACACAAAGCACATCTGCATACTGAGTATTCTCTTGCTCAAAATACTCACAACCTTCCTAAAAGAAACCTCTATTTCTTTCAAAATCAATGACACTTCTTGATTCCAACTGGACAACGGACAAGCTTGAGGATGTTGTCAATAATAAGCTGGTACACATAGAGCAAGTCATCTCCATGGAGGGTACATGTCTAACAGTTGAGGAAATCAAACCGGTTTTCAACTGGATTTCCAAAGCTGGGTTGGAAACATACTTCACCACGCGTCCTCTCTCTATACTTCCAAGGACGGTTGTAGAAGCCTACTTCAACATGTTCCTGCGTAAGGGAGAACTTTTCACGAAGGTGACCGCGCTCAAGCCGACGGGAGAGAAGGACAACCACAGCGAACCTCTCTATAACTCAGAGGTGGTGGATCAACTTTCGGAGGGCAATCAAGGAGGTTTTTGAATTGCCATCCTCAGGAATCAATCCCAGGTTTTACAAGGAGAATTCGGAGGGAGAGTTCCTTAGGAAATGAGAGCTATAGTTGATGGAGTGGAAGCGAACTGTGAGTAGTTCTTCCTTGATCAACTCCATCAGGCTGGGTTGGACAAGCTGAAGCGGGATGAGGAGAAAAAACACGTATCTGTTGGTGCCATCCTGCCCTTTGGAACGAGGATGTCCATCCTGATTGCTCATGCTTGCCATGAGTACACCTTTGACTTCGAGGACAATCTTTCCTCCAAGAAGGTGATGTTTTCCTCGCTGAGTGATACCTATGCGATGCTAGGGCTGACTGATCCCAATGCCAAGGCAAATGGTCATGCCAAAAAGCCAGCTGGTAAGGCCAAGAAAGTGGCTACCAGTCTCATCGAAAAGGTAGATGAGCTCTTCGAGAGGAGAGAGGAGGCTGAGGAGGCAGTGGAGCCTGAGGCTGAGGAGGGGCAGTCAGTGGCGGAGAAGGCCGTGAAGAAGAAGGTGAAGATTGTGCTGTCAGGGAAGAGCACGAGTTCTGGGACTGAGTCACTTTCCAAGATGGCCGACTCTGAGGCTGAGGGAACTAACGATGATGTCAGAAGGGTTCAGGGAGAGAGGCCGTTGAAACGACTTAGGAAGGGACCCAAAAAGTCCCCTGCTAAGAGTCTGCCTGAGGTAGAAGAGAGGGAGAAGTCAAGCTCTCCTAGAGCCTCTGACTTGGAGGAAGTGAGAAAGTCTATCGAGACGGCTGAGTTGTTGCAGCCTGAGATAGCAGCCCATTCATCCCCCACTCACCCTGACCCCCAACTCCAAACCAACCCTGATCCCACACCACAACCCACCAACTCACCCCAAACATCAGAGCCAAATATTCCAGAGTCAGTGCCATCCCCTCAGAGGCCTGACCATCCATCTGATCCTACCCCTAACCCTGATGATTTCCCCTCATACCCCAACCCCAACCCCAAAGATTGCCCCAAATCCATACCCAATGAAGAGGATGACTTCCTCGAGTTGCAGGAGGAAGAGGAGCTGGACGAACATATGATGAGAGGTATGTTGGAGAACACTCTAAAGGGGAATGCCATGGAGTGGGCAGCTAAGTGTTGGCCCGGGCTGAATAAGTACAAGGAGCTGCTGACAAATATTGTTGAGCTGAAGGTGTGGCTGGAATTTATACAGTCCATCATACAAGAGCAACATATGCTGGTGGATGCTCGTGGCTGGGAGCATTAAGAGACTGAGGAAGCTAGGTTGTGCACCTTTTTTGGACTGACTAGCTGGCTGCAACTGCTAAATTTCGAGAACCTGAAGCAGCTAGTAGTTGAAATAATGTCCAAAGCGACGACTGACATCTTCTCAGATGAGGAGGAGGATAAGGAGGATGGTGATGAAGATGCTCGGGGTGGAGCATTGGAGAAAACCGTGGAGGAGACGACAAGGGAAGTAGATAGCATGGTGCCTGAGTCTCAAACTCAGGGGGAAGGTGTGAAAGATACTGGTGCCAAGGGTGGACCAGTGGCTGAGGATGTTGTGAACATCTCAGCCACCGATGAGACATCTGTCGATGACGGGATTCCCTGCCCTGAGACAAGGGAGAAAGATGTTGAGGCGTCAAAAGAGACTCCCAGTTCCGAAGGACAAGTTCCTAAGGTTCGAGATGACGAGGCTGAGCCTGAGAAGGCGGCCAGACCACTCAACAACTGCCTTCAGTGTACCCTGAAGAGGGGACTGATGCCGTAGGGGCTGACAAGGGAAAACAGCCTGCCACTGACGAGGCCACTGATGGAGATGAAGATGTGCTAATCACTGGGGTCAGACGTGCTGAATTCACAAGTATAGTCGAGGTGAAGAAGGAGAAGACTACTGAGAATCTAGCTGAACTTCAGGAGGAAGTAATGAGGCTACGCGCTGAAAAGGAGGAGGAAGCCAAGACCCTGGCCAAGCACATCAAGTGGACAAAATCAGCATACAACACTCTTGCAAATAAAGAGCTGATTCTGTTAAAGCGCACAATGACTGATACGGCCAAATCAGTGAGGAGTGAGAGGAAGCGTACGAAGAAGATGCTAAGGTAAACTCTCAAACAACTTAAAGAGAAGGATGCAATCAGAGAGGACAAACTAAACCAGGCAGTGGAGAGGCTTGTTGCTCAGGCTGGAGCACTCTTCACTCAGGTCACGAATGACTCAGCGTCCAAGTTGGAGCTGGTGTCAGGGAAGATTGATCACACCTTTCAGACTACTGCAGATGTTTTGGCTAAGGCCACAGAGGAGTCAGTGAAGATACTGACTGAAGCTAGCAGAGTCAGCGGTGAGTCCTTGAAGGTGGAGGAAAGGATCACCAAGGCTGAGCAAAGTCTCCAACACAACATGGAGGTCTTTGAGAAAAAGTTGCAAGCTGCTATCAGTTCAGTCTTGTATGCTGGCACTGGGATTGCCACAGGAGTTGAGATGTTGAAGGAAGGTGTGCTAGAAGTTCAATCGTCAGCTTCCTTCGTGATCAACAGTGGAGCTGAAGGACTCCCATCCCAGGCCGATGATGATGCCAAAAAGGGGGAAAAGAAGAAGAAAAGATCCCGCCCTGAGGCATCAGAGGCATTCAACCAAGGCAAAATAATTCAAGCCGATCCTGAAGCCAATCCTAAAGGGAACGTGCTGAGGGTAACAAAGTCAGCAAGGTTGGCGGCAGTAGAGAAGGAAGGTGAGGAGATTGTTGCCAAGCTGAAGGTGGAGGCAGCAAAGAAGGCAAAAACTGATGAACCTTCAAAACAACCTGAGCCAGTTCAGAAGTCCTCTCCCATGAGCACAAGGAAAAACCCCACCACTTTCTCTGCGGAGACGGTGGCGGAGTTATGCGCTGAGGCGTGGGGAACACCTTCTGAGAGATCTGAGGCTGAGCGTAGAGCTGAGATAGCACAAAAAGAGAAGATGCGCATTTTGGAGAAGAAGGTTGAAAAGCTGACTGATATCACTGAGCTTCAACAAAGGGAACTCGATTATGCAGTGATCAGTCTGCTTAGGAGGAAGAAGGCGAAGCCTGAGCCTAGGAAGTACAGGAAGAGGCCTACAACAAGGAAGTCAACAATTCTTCAAGTCAGAAGGCCAGAATCAGGTCAGAGGGAATCATATGTTGATGAGTTCATCTCAGAAGCATTGAAGGAGTTCTGGGCTGATGCAAGGGATGAGTTTGTAAAATTATGGTACGTGGTGAAGAAGTGGGGCGACTCTGAAGACATCAATGCCCACTTCACTGACTACATGATGAACAATCATCCTGAGCTGATCCAAAAGATCTTGCAGGAGGCTGAAGCAGCTCAAGTCCAAGTGAAGGCCCCTGAATTCATTGTCAAATCGCCTCCCTTAGTCCCTGGAACTGGAAAGTATGATACTAAGGCCATTATGACTGAGGTGTTGAAGATTGCGAAGGCTGAAGGGTTCGTGAACCAACCTAGAAGACTTGACGAGCTGAAGGCAAGAGTCTATGCAGGCTATGGACTTAAACCTGAAATTAGACTAGTCTAGGTGTTCACTACTTCCGTGTAATAGATAAGATTTATTGTAACCACTTTCAGATCATTCAATGAAATCTATTACTTTGCCCACAGACAAAAACTCATTGTCTTTTCGGCTTCTATTTAAATTCCGTACTTTATCAAGAATTGCTCTAACACTGTCTTATCTTATAGATAAGATCTTATATTTCCTATAAGTGTTTTGAGGATCTTTTCAGTGTTTTGGCATCATCAAAAAGGGGGAAATTGTTGGGACAATATCAGTTTTGATTAGATCCCAAAGCCCCTGAAAAGATGTTTGCATTGGTTTGTCAGGCTAGTCTTGGTTAGGATTTGTACTTAGTCATTTTACACTTCACAGGTACTCAGTAAGAGGAGCACTTACTGATGACAATCAAGACAAAAGCCTGAAGACGAAGGTTACCATCCTGAACTTATGGCAGTCCTCTAAGCTGGCTGAGTAAGTCTCAGTGATGAAGAGTATGACCCTGAGGTCATTACTACTCAGTCCTGAAGGGAACAGGATGCTACTGAGTTTATGGGAAGACTTGGAGTAGAGCCAAGCAATGCAAAAAGAATGTCAGAGTCAGGATAAGACCGGTGAGCTCAAGACAAAATGAACTTAATAAGACAAGCCTGAAGTCTAGGAATAAGTTCTGACATTCTCACCAACCTGATGACGTGGACCAATCCGAGAAGGACACGCACGTACGGAACCTGACAGGAGACTGACTTCAAACTGCATTTTCAACGGGAAAGCATTTAATGTGCATTTAATGCATATACCTAATTCCATGCAAGGATGGCTGCTGCATGAAGATATGTCCGTTTGAAGCCACTCTACATAGATGATAAGAATTGCTATCTCTCCAACGGATAGTTTTTCAAATCACCTATAAATACAGAAGGCCTTGAACCCATTCAAGGTTACGGGAAATTTCCAAGCCAGAAATTACTCAAACTCACAAGCACTCAAAGCATTCAGTCTTTAGAAGAAGCACTCGAAACCCTTTAAATTTCCCAAGTGTTTCTTAGCAACTGAGAGTTAATCTGTATTCCAAGAGCGTACAAGCAATATCTTAAGCTTAGAGAGATTATCCAACCCTTAGCATAGCGTTGTCTTGTAAGGATAATCTCAACCTAGTTGGAATCCAAACTGAAACCAAAACCCTAAAGTTAGGTTTGTTGGAAGTAAGTTAAGTTAGTTAGTAAGGAAGTTTGTATAGGTCAGTGAGGTAGCTGATCTTGGTGCACCTTGGCACGTTAAAAACAAGAATCCCTTGAGTGGATTTCCTGTTAAATCAGGTCGTGGACGTAGGAGCTTGAGACTCTGAACCATGTTAAACTTGCTGTGTGCTTATTGCTTTTATATATTGCATACCTGCCATATTAATTGTTCATTCATTGCATAAGATTTATCAGGCTTGAATCAATCAGCCTGATCTATTAAAAAGAGCACTGCCCTTACTAAACACTTTTCATTTGAGTAATCAAGGTTTTCAGAAAGCAAACTAAACAAGACTTTAAACTATCAGGGCTCACGCATTTCCGCACTGAACTTAAACTGATAGTTAGCCAACTGACCCGCACCAAATGTAGTCAATAGGTGTATTATCAGTGCCTAGTTCTTTATCACTCTGAGTAAGGGGACTCAGTAAGGTTTTAAGTTTGGAAAATTGGTATACGTGTATTCTCCCCCCCCCCCCCCCATGCACGTATTCCTCAGTCTTGTACCGGGACTAACAAATAATATAATTATTGAATATAATTTTGTAAACATGATTAAAAAGGCCCCTAAAAGGCTTTCAGGCCAAGCCTATTTATTAAAAAGGTCAGACCAAGACTCTGAAAAAAGCCTATGACAATTAATAGGCCAGTCTTAGGCCCAAAGATCAAATAGCAGGCCCAGGCCGTCCAACGACAAGCCTAACTCGACTCGGCCTATTTCCACCCCTACTCCCACCCCCTCTTTTGACATAAGTGGTCGATTCCTAAATTACGAAGTAATTTTTATTTTATTTTGGTAGGTTGTTAGATTAATTTTTTATTATGAAGTAATTTTTTTTGGTAGGTTGTTAGATTAATTTTTTATTTTTAAAAAGTCTTTTAGTATTGTAATTTTATTTCACGAATTCTTTCAAGATGAAAATTTTGAAATTTTCGGTTTATCTAATTTTGAATTTTTTTAATAATTTGCAATATCATACCATCACTTATCAGGTATTCCCTTTGTCCCAAATTTTAATTGTCCTTTTTTACACAAGTTTTAATGTGATTTTTTTATTAATATTTGTAGCGATAACGTTGCTTTTAGTGGTATTGTGATAAATAAAAGAAGTAAAAATGGAATAAAGTTATTTTTGTGGCATTTTGGTAAATAAAAATTGGTTATTTATAGAAATGGACAGTTGAAATTGAGGCGGACATTTAAAGCACAATCACGATTGGGACAGAATGAGTAATACATATCCATATGTTTTAAAAAAACAACACCCCATAATTTTTCACACAATTCGGTGTGTTAGTATGTAAATTGTTGGGATATTGTTTTATAAATGTAGGGGTATTAATCGATAAGCTATAACGTAGTGTAAATTGAAAGAAATTGCACAACACAACTGGTACATGCAAGAATTACTAATTCTTCTTCGGCACAGTGCCTTAAAAGAAATCCTGAACTATTAACTATTATATGAAAGGTGCCTAAACTATTTTTATTATAAAAAAAAATCCTTAAACTATATAATTCTTATTTAGAAGGTTCCTAGTAACAAAAAATCACGAATTTTGTTGAATCAATTTAATATTATTCGTTAAAAATATGACACATCAGTCAACTTCAATGCAATTAAGATCAAATTTCAATAAAAAATAATAGTCTCTAACGAACCATAAAAAAAGAGTTTTATAAAAAAAAGTTATATATTTTAAGGACTTTTTAAATTTAATATAGTTATAAGGTCTTATGAAACAAAAATGGTATAGTTTAATTTTTTTTTAAAATAAAATTGTTTTAGGTGTCTTTGAAACAACTTTGATAGTTTTAGGGTCTTTTGATGCGATATATATATATATATATATATATATATTTTTTTTTTTTCTTTTATATAAAAATGATACCGTTTAGAATTTTTATATTTTTCTTCTCTTGTTTAAATTCCAAAGTCATGTATTTAGTGTTTTTGTTTGTTTATTACTTTTGTTTCTTTCAAAATTGACGTGACTAGAAAAATCAAGATTTATAGTTGTTTATTTCTTTTGCCGACTTCATTGTTTAAAAAATATCAATTGTGAAAAATAAAATTAAATGATATACGCACGCCCATTTTAAATGATTTAAAGTAGTATTTTTCCAAAAGATATTATTAGGCATTCATGGAACAATATTACTTGTTCATACCTTTCCAACTCATTACTATATTTCACACTACATTTACATTTAGTGTGAAATGGTGCTTCAATGGTACACTAGAAATGTCCTTTACGTTATAGAAATAAATAGTACACCACTCAATATAATGGGCACTATTGCACCGCACTACGTTTTTATTTATTTAATTTTAATTTTTTAATATAATTTTATTTTCACAATTTATTTTTACTACAATGCATTCATCATTTCATGGATCAATGATATTGTTTATGAAAAAGTTATTATTTAATACATGTATGTAATGTAAACGTATTTTTTCAGGCTAAATAAAATAAACAAAATACACTAAATTGAAATACATAAATAACAAAATACATCAAATTAAAACAAACATAAAATCTAAAGTAAGATGGGCAATGATACTTCTTCATTTCAAGCATTTGTTGCTCGATACGAACAAATTAGAAATAAAAATGCACACATTGCACTTTGTAATGCATTGATTGATCATATGTGGAAAGAATATTTCAATTTTGAGATCTAGATTATCGTTGTTGATAGGCAAACATCCATCAGAGTTGGGCGAACAAAAATTAAGGTCTTAATAGAAATTAACAAAGAAAATAAAAGGGGAGTGTGCGAATCAGTCCGAGAGGTGTATAAAGTGACGAACAACTCCGGTGACGAACAACATACTGACGAACAGGTTTTAAGACCCGAGACCAGACATGAACATTCCGCCAAGCCACTGATGACGAGCAACATTGATAAAAGGTGGTGTATCTACCAGCCTAAGAGGTGTATGTAGACGAACAAAGAACCAAGATTCCAAAGCTCAGCTCAACAAGAAATATAGGCGAACAACTTTGAAGCCATATCCTCAAAAGGCGAACAACTTTTACTGAAAGGTCCTACTGGACAAATCAAGCCGACCTGGACGAACAACAATGAGTCCGAGATAAGACCAAAGAAGACTTTGTAACTAAGATTCAACTTAGATAAGGTCAAACAAAGGTCAAAGGACACATGTCTAGCATGCAAGCTAGGAAGTCCAAGAGTTTTGGACACCTCCTGCTTGCTAGTCTCTATAAATAGTTATTCTCCAGCTAAGAAATACAAGTTCAAATCCACAAATAATTCCCAAAACACACACAAACACACCTAAACGTACACATACACGAGATAAATACGATTTCGACTTTCGTATCTACGATTTCATAACCCAAATCTTCGATTTACCATTTACGGTGGTAATCAATCACATGTTATTGATTGGTGGTCTTAAACCGAACTAAAACAGTCACTAATCCATCCGATTAAATTTGATCACCAACAAATTGGCGCTAGAAGAAGGGTCCCGAACCTTCGACCTTGTGGTTAATCAAGAACTTCAAGCTGAAAACTTTAAGATTTGAAGAAAACCTCAAGAAATATTTGAAGATTCAAGCAAAAGTGTTCTTGGTGTTCTTCAATATAAAATTTGAAGACAATTTAATTTGAAATGCCTCAATCCAAGAAAACACAAGGTTCACACTTATCAAGGAGAGTATCTCCTACTCGAGCTTCGTCGGCTGACCACCAGGATCGTGAACCCAGACATGCGAATAGATTGCAACATACGGCCATAACTCATAACCTCCCACATGAAATGGAGGCCTTAGTGAACAACCCTAACGAACTGGCTAAGACCATTGCTGCTCTCCAAGCTCTCCAAAGACAGCAAGAACAGAATAGACCTTCACAAGCAAGGCCTAAGGATAAACCCCTGGAAGTTGTTAGGGCCAGGTCTGTTAGGGGCGAACAACACGAGGTGAACAATGCCCAGGTCAGGCGGGATAAGGGCAAAGCCAAGGTGGCCGACCGGAGAGAGGAGCAAGCTGAGTCTGCTCGCGGGCGAACAACTATGTCGAGCCATGGGACAACTCGTTCCAGTGCCCAGGACAGACTTGGCCAACCCCAACAACAGAAGGAAGCTGCTCGCCAAGGGGCGGAACATGGGCGAGCAACATTTGAACAACCTCGCCCATCAATTCATGAAAGACTCTCCCAATCTGCCTTCAGGCGTCTGGGGCCAAATGCGGCGAGCAACCCTAGAAAGCAGCTCCAGGACATGCCCGCTCCGAGTGAGGGACTGCGACGAGCAGAAAGGCTTGTGCCTTTGCTCGCCGAACAGCCTCTAAGCCAGGGGGCATCTTTAGATGAGTTGCCAAGCCTAAGAAAGGCTGTGGAGAGCATGCAGGGACAATTGGACCAACAAAGAGGAGTGGGGACGACCAGTTTGCCATCCTCACCCTTATCATCTATCATTCTGAAAGCCCCGATTCAGAAAAAGGTCCAATTCCCAGCAAGTATACATTATGATGGCCTTGCTGATCCCAGGGTTCATCTGATGAAGTATTCGGATTATATGGTCTTGGTGGGAGCCAACGATGCCACCCAATGCCGAAACTTCCCATTAACTTTGGGGGACCGAGTGCACAAATAATTTTCGGCAATGCTACCAGCATCTATCCACTTGTTCATCCAATTAAGTCGAGAGTTCCTCTCCCATTTCTCAACGGCGGGATCATATTTGTCCCAAAAATACCGGTTGTTGGACCTAAAGCAAAATGACGACGAGTTGGATCGGGCGTTTATGGAAAGTTTCGACAAGATGCTGTTGAAAGGGGAGCCCGTCAGCCAAGACACAAAAATGATCACTGTTATGGCCGGATTGAAGAAAGGATCAACGCTATGGAAATAGGTATGTCTGAAGTGCCCAAGAAGTTATGCCGAATTCAGAAATCAAGCCGGCATATTCGTTTCCATGCATGAGGCTTTGCAATTAAACTTGGGGGGAGAACAAAGCTGATCCCAAGGAGAACAACAAGAAACCTGACGGAATAGGCTACCTAGTCCCGAAGAACATGAAGGCATTCAATGAAGGGACGGAGCTTAAGTAAAAGTTGAACCAGGTGCTAACAGTGTCAGTCAATGCTGTATATGAAAATGTGAAGGAGAAGGTGTTGCTCTCCCCTCCACGGAAAATCTGTCAAGATACCGATAAACTCAACCCCAACAAGTACTGTGCCTACCATAAAAGCGTGGGGCATTTTACGAGCAAGTGTAGAGATTTGCTTAAACAGCTTTGGCGGTTTTATGAGGAAGTGAAGCTCTCCGACTTTGTTAAAAGACAACCTGGAAAGAGAGCCCGGGAGAACAACTCCGACTATGAGGATGATCAACTTCAGAAAAATAATAAACCCGGGTAACCAGTTCCGGCCGTTGCTGCTCGTCCACCTGAGGACCTATACATGATGGAACCCGCAGAACCAGAGGGAGGATGTTCTAATGGACGACCATCAATCTCCAATCGAAAAAGAAAAGCCGAATTGCGAGCGATCGACCAAGTACAAGGAATGGAGGTTAAGCCATCCATCATGCAAATAGCAGAACTGACCTTTACTGAAAAGGATTTGGAGGAAATCTTGACCCCCCACAATGATTCGCTCGTGATCTGTGCTAAGATCATGGAGACCAGAGTGCATATATTGTTGGTGGACACCAGAGCCTACACCAACATTCTTTTCAAGAAGACGCTCGACCAACTTGGAGACTACTCGGGCTACATACGAGCTTCAAATCACAGAATTTTAGGCTTGAGAAATGATGTAACAGTCCTGTTAGGGGAAATTAGGTTGTCCGTTCAGCTTGTAACGGTCGAGGAACCCGAGAAAAACATAACAAGAATGGTTGATTTCTTGGTCATTGATCAGGAATCAACCTACAACGGGTTTCTTGGTCGACCTTTTCTGAATGAATTTAAAGCTGCATGTTCAACTTACCATTATTGCTTAAAGTTCCCTACAGCAAGTGGAGCAGGCACAATAAAGGGAGATCAAAGAAAGGCTCGGGAATGCCTCCTGCAATTGCAGGCAAAGCACGCACTGGTATCCATGATAGAAGCCACCACCAGCTATCCTGTTGATGAACCATCAATATTGGAGAACATGATGGACATAGAGGAGGACCACATGGATACAGACGAACAGCATCTTGACGAGCAAGTGTTGGACGAATAACTCATCACCACCCATGAAGAAATTCACTCTGACGAACAACAAAGGGGTGGTGACGAGCAACACTCACCAGATGACTTGGAGGGCCAGGTGTTGACTAACAACAATGAGTCAGGACCAGCAGATGATCTAGATCCCTGCCTGGGAGCAGAGTCCATGAACATCGAAAATGATTTCAACCCTGAGGGACCAATGCTTGATCCTCGTTGGAAAGGACAAAAACGATGAGCAACTCCAGTTGAAGAACTGAAGGCGTTCAAAGTTAATCCTGAAAACAAGGATTTCGAATTATACATAGGATCTGAGCTCCCTGAGCCTTACAAATCCCGAATGAAAGAGTTCCTCGGCAAAAATCTAGATGTTTTTGCTTGGTCTCATGCAGACATGGTGGGAATAGATCCAAAACATGCTTGTCACAAGCTCAACATCAATCAAGCAAAAAGGTCTGTCCATCAAAAACAAAGAAAATATGGCCCAGACAAGTATCAGGCTTTGAATGAAGAGGTAAAGAAGTTGTTAGACAACGACCTAATCTGACAAGCACTCTGTCCACAATGGGTAGCAAACCCAGTCCTTGTGAGGAAACCAAACAGGACCTGGAGGCTATGCATAGACTTTACAGACCTGAATGCAGCATGCCCGAAGGACAACTTTCCTCTCCCTCATATTGACCAATTGGTGGACAGCACAGCAGGTCATGAAATGCTAACATTCATGGATGCCTTTGCCGGGTACCATCAAATTCCAATGCATCCAGACGATCAAGAAAACACAACATTTTATACGAATACAAACTTGTTGTGTTGGAAGAGAATGCCCTTCGGCCTCATCAACGCCTGAGCAACATACCAGAGGTTGGTGAACAAGATGTTCGACGAACAAATCAGAGATACGATAGAAGTCTATGTAGACGATATTGTAGTCAAGAGCCCCCAAAAAGAAGACCATCTTCAGTATTTGACCCAGGTGTTCGATATTCTTTGATATTACAACATGGAGCTAAACCCGAAGAAGAGCAGCTTTGGAGTCCATTCTGGAAAGTTTCTGGGCCATCTTGTTAGTTAACGTGGGATTGAAGCCAATCCAACAAAAGTCAAAGCTATTGTGGATATGCAACCACCACGTTCGGTGAAAGAAGTACAAAGACTCACGGGATGCCTAGTAGCTTTGAACCGATTCATATCCAGGTCAGGGGACAAATGTCGTCCATTCTTCGAAGCAGTCAAAAAAGGAAAATTCACATGGACTAATAGTTGTCAAAAGGCATTCGACCAACTTAAGGACTACCTGGGAGATGTTAAAATTCTATCAAAACCCACCCCAGGAGAAAAACTATACTTGTACCTGGCAGCGTTAGAAGTGGCAATCAGCTCCGTTCTGGTGCGAGAAGACAGCAAATTCCATTAACCCATTTACTACGTCAGCCAAGCTTTGCACGAGGCGGAGATCAAATACTCTCCAACCGAAAAATTGGCATACACACTTGTCATGAGCGTGAGGAAGTTACGGCCATACTTCTTTGATCATCAAGTTGAAGTGCTAACAACTTTCCCACTCAGACAAATTCTCCATCACCCCGACACAGCTGATCATCTGCTAAAGTGGTCACTAGAGATTAGCCAATTCAGGGTAACCTATGCTCCTCGAACAGCGATCAAAGGGCAAATGTTAGCCGACTTTATAGTTGAACTAACCTTCCCACCAGATCCGACGAGAGGACTTGATCACCCCTGACATCTTTATGTTGACGGATCTTCGACTAATGTAGCCTCGGGGGCAGGAGTAGTTCTGATCAGTCTCGACAGACAAGTATTCACCTCGGCGGTTAGATTTGGTTTCATGGCAACCAACAATGAAGTTGAATATGAAGCTCTCATTGCTGGTCTCCACCTATCCCTTACAGTAGGTGTCAGACGGTTACAAATATTTGGCGACTCACAATTGATTGTGAACCAAGTCCGAGGTGAATACGAGGCGAAAGACGATCATATGATCGAGTATCAGCGAATTGTTGCTTACCTGATGTCTTTGTTAGATCAAGTCTTCATTGAAAAAAATCTGAGGACAAGCAACACACAAGCAGATGCATTGGCCCGACTAGCAACAAGCGAAGGACCAGCAGAGTTGGCTGATATTATAATTACAAAAATGAACGACCCACCAACAACAAGTTATAATATCAACCAACTCGAAGAACAAACAAATGAAGAAGAAGACTGGAGAACAAATATAGTTAAATACTTGAAAAGTGGGGAAAAACCAAACAACCCTTTTGAAGTTGCCAAGCTAACAAAGCAAGCCGCCAGATACACTCTGGTGGGTGAGCAACTTTACAAAAGGGGAATATTAATCCCACTTCTCAAATGTTTGACTAGGGGGCAGGGACGAGCAATACTCAAAGAAATACATGCCGGAGTATGTGGAAATCACACTGGGGGGCAAGCCTTGGCGTACAAAACTATCAGACAAGTCTATTATTGACCGACTTTACGTCACGATTAAGAAAGCAAAAACGTGTCATCAATGCCAAATTTTTGCCCCAAACATTCATACCCCGGCCCAGCAGCTTGTATCAGTTTATAGCCCATGGCCATTTGCAAGATGGGGGATGGACATTATTGGTCCCTTCCCGGCAGGTGTTGGAAATGTTCGATTTACCGTCGTGGCAGTCGACTATTATACAAAATGGGCGGAAGTAGAGGCCATGGTAAAGATTACGCAACAGAAAATGATCAACTTTATTTGGAAGAATATTGTCTGTCGTTTTGGGGTTCCACAGACCATTGTGACAGACAATGGTCCGCAGTTTGATGGGAAAGAGTTGAGAGATTTCTGTACAAAGTGGGGGATCAAAAAACATTATTCTACGCCCTATCATCCCCAGTCAAACGGACAAGTCGAAGCCGTGAACAAGATAATCAAGCATACATTAAAAGTACGACTGGCAGAGAGCAAAAACAGTTGGTCTGAAGAACTTCCGGAAGTCTTATGGGCATACAGAGTTTCTCCCAGGTCAAGTACCGGAGAAACACCCTTTGCAATGGCTTTCGGAACAGAAGCTGTGATACCAATCGAATTAAAGACCAACACAATTAGGACGACCAACTTTGATGAGCAGGCGAACAACTCTGCTCTAGCTACTGAAATGGATTTTTTCAAAGAAAAAAGATTATGTGCCGAGCTAAAAAATGCTACCTATAAGCAGCGAGTAGAATGCTACTACAATTCCCATGTTAAAATCAGGGAATTCAGAGTTGGAGATTTGATTCTAAGAAAGTTGCTCGCCCAACCTCCAGGTGTATTGGGACCAACTTGGGAGGGCCCGTATCGTATAATGGAAAAATTCATTAATGGTGTATACGATATCGAAGATATGGAAGGCAAGCCGACCCAATACTCCTGGAACGCTGTACATCTAAAGAAGTACTATCAATGAGTCGAACAAGTTCTTGGTTGGGTGAACAAATGTCTTGGGGGGCAAGTGAACCAAGTGAGGCAAACCAAAAACTTGCCTAATTTTTTGAAAATTTTGCTAAGTATAGAATGGAAAGTTGTTCGGCACATTGTATAGTCGTGCTGTTTCATCTTTTTTTATTTTAGACAATTTAGATAAAGTTGCTCGGCAAAAATATGATAAGCGAGCATGTTTTAGTTAGTGTTCAAAGTTGTTCGTCAGGTTGTATATGTTAGTGACGAGCAGTCTTACAACACTTGTAAATTTTTCATAATGTAAATATAGTTGTTCGTTGAAAGAAAAGTCCAAAAGCTCGAGGTACAAGTCCATCTTTAAGGACCAAATCCACTTAAAGGTTGTTCATTTTTTAATGAACAGAACCTAAGGCTAAACCCTGATTTCATTAAAAGGCAAAGTTCAAATCGAACAAAGCCCAAAATTATATGTTATAATTGCAAAAACATTAAAACAAAAATGTAAAGGCAATTAGCATATAAAAAGAAAATGAGCGAACAAAAGAAAGACATTCATTAAGTAAAAGATATTGAGCCTCAAAAATAGTACAAGGATTCTAGAAGAAGTGTACTACAAAAAGAGCGAGCAACTATTACAAAATAAAGACTAGTCTAAGTCCTGAATCTAATGCTGCTCGGCGGGAGGAAGGTCTTGAGTCTTATCTGCAGGAGGATCAACAATCATGTCCCGAACCAGGTCCTCAGCTGCTTTCTGCTCCTGCTCTTGGACAATTTGCTCGGCAGTAACACCTTGCTCGCCTACGGCAGCAGCATCCTACTTGTCTTCAACAAGGGCAGGGGGATGAGTGATGGTGATACTGAGATCAATTTTGTCAAGTTTGATCTCATAGTCCACCATGTCCCCCAATTGAAGCTCGATGCCATTGGGAGTAGGGTAATGCTCGACGAATTCAACAAGATCCTTGCCCAGCTCGGCGACCATATCTGAAACTTCGAAGGAGTGGGCCATACTGATGCAGTCGGCATATGCACAGATATAGCCCAGGTTGGATATAGGGCCACTCCGAAGCTGGAATTCTTGCTCGATTTGGTCTCTCGTGGCCATCTCAGCCATTTGCTCCTTCAGACGAGCAAGTTCGGTTTCAGCCTCTCCCTTTTTTCTCCTCTCCTCCTCCAACTCAGCCTGGGAAGAGAGTAGCACGACCTTATTTTCTTTAAGCTCGGCAGACACCAGCTGGTAGTCTTCTGTATGTTTCTTCTCGATGTTATTTGCTACCTTGAGCTGGTTGTTGAGCCGAGCAATCTGGCTAGTGAAGTTGTTCGCCATCATATTTTTCTCCATAGTGAGTTGGCGAACAGTGGCAGCGTGATGACGAGCAGCTTCTTCCAGCTCCACTACCTGAGCCATTCCCCGTTGAGCGGATACGAGGGAGTTAGCGGCTTGCACCATTGACAAGTGAAAGTTATCAATGGCCCCTTGGGGGAGGACGGCCTTATTCAGCGGCCTTGACTAGGCTCGAGCAACCAGTTCAGTCGCCCGGCGAACATGATCATCTGGGATGTCTCGAATGTTCACTGGGGTTTTAGAGCATGCATACTAGTGGATCGTGTCTGCTCGCCCTGGGTGGTCGTTAGGCCGATACCTGCGAACGAAGAAGTTTTGAGACTTAGGAATTTCCCAATTTATTCAATTCTTTGAAGAGTTTCAAGAAGAATCCTTACTCGACAAATTTGGCTCCGTCCCACCCTAGATAGGTGATGTCCTCGGGTCCACGGGGAGGAGTGTGCCTATCCTTGCCCGCTTTTCCTCCCCTCTCCTCGATAGAAGCGTGGCGAGCAACTTCAACGGTAGGCTGACAAACAGAAGATCCACCTGCCTTGGATTTTCCTTTATCGGCAGTGGGAGGTGGCTGAGACACATACGAACCGCCTCCTTTCTTTAATCTTTTATGCCGTGCGAAGAGGAGACGGGGGCTGGAGTTGGTGACGTGCTCGGCGGGAGAGCCGTCCTTGGAGTTTGCTCGACGGCGGAGGTCTTATTGGTCATGACCAGAACCTTTGAAGGGGGATCTCCTTTCATCCGTCATCCTCGGGGCGGTGCCATTTTGAACACCCTTTGTTCTAAGAGAGAAAAACTAGGAGGGATAGCAATAGTCACCTGCTCGGCTAAAAAAAAAAGAAGTTAGGCGAGCAGGAGTATGTTAAAGACGAACAAGAATGGGGGCAGGAACTTAAAACCTTACCAGGAGGCACTTCGGCTTGGGCCTCCAAATGATGAGGATAAGTGTAAAGACGAGCAACTCTTTTGCACTTATCCAGATTCAAATATTCCACCGTCCTCTCAGAGATATTGCAAAGAGAAACGAGGCAAGATGTGAAAAGAAACTCAGAGTTGATTTCCTCTTCTTGGCTCGCCTACTTCAAAAGTCGAGGACCTGCATAAAAGAAAAGAAAAGTTAAAATTAGTCCCACTTGTATTATTTTAAAAATACATTTGGGGCTCACGGTGAAGTGCTCCATAGGAATCTGGAGTTTGAATCCATATTCTATCCCCATGCTCGTTCGTAGCTGCTCGCCAATTGCCCCCAATAAAGAAGAACTGGTATTTCCAATCCCGAATCTTGTTCGGCACTCCTTCGACGATTTTTAATCCAGGGCGAGCCTTCAAGTAATAATAACCATCCTCGCCAGTTGCGCATTTGGATATGGTCATCATGTAGTTCACCTCGTCTGGGGTAATCCGATCAACGTACCCCTCGAGGGCGAACAAACTCATCAGTCCTAGAAGATTCATCCATCCAATGGGAGTGATTTGAGTAATGGCCAGGTTGGTCGTCTCCAAGAAGCGACCAATAATGGGTGGGAGTGGAAGTCTTAGCCCCGCCATGAGGGTGTGAATGTTGATCGTTGTGCACCCCGGAGGTGGCCGATCTGCTCGCTCTTTCCTATGGGGAGCCTATATAAAAATATCCAAAGTAATTTGATACGTCTCCCGTATGCCCACCAGATCCTCTGGGAGAACAGAGCTCCTAATCCCAGATGCTTGAAAACTAGTCCTAAGAGACTTAAATTTACGCCTATGAGGGGTCGGAAAGTTGCTCGCATATTGATTCACATATGCTCGCCACTCAAATGGGCGAGCAACTCCTACAGGGATTTCGTTTTCCATATACCTAGGGTTCGGAAATTCGATCCCTTCCAAAAAACTCCCTTGTGAGCTCGTCAAATTCAGGATCCTCCTCTTCACCAGAATCTGAGCTGGACGATTCAGATTCGCTCGCCACACGGGAAGGATCGTTTGTTTCCTCCTCGCCCGGCTGGTTCCCAGAATCAACAACTTTCCCTTGTACACCAATCTCCCGTTTAATTTCAGATGAAACCTCAAAAGGGGGTTGGTCACCGTATGGGATTACCCTTAAGGGGTCAGCTTCGAGGACTCCGGAGGGGGTTCTGCTACTGGAATGGGAGGACATTGAGTTTCGAGGCGGAGGAAGGGCGGTATAATTTTTTTCGATGGGTTTTTTAAAGAGGCAGGTGATGAAATCCTCTCGAGAGGGATACGATTACAATGTTTAAAGAAAAGAAATGAAGAAAAAAAGAATTATGACTAAAGAAAATTTGAGATTAAATACCTTGAAGTAACAATAAATGTCGCCGGAGTAAATTCAGAGGTTGCAGGAAGAAGGAGAGAGTCGCCGGAAAATTAATGAAAGGAAGAAGTGGGAAATAATTCAATTCCCGTCCAAATTTATACTGAAGCAAAAAACGGGGTAAAAGGTGTAATTTCCCTCAAAATTTGGATTAAATTGAAGAAAGACAGTGTCATTTTCGAGCACAATAAAAAATCCAGGGACCTACGTGCAAACTTTAAAGTGCGTGGCCTAGGGATTGCTCGCGCGTGGGCAGCGTGTAATCATGCCGCCCACGTTATCCTCGTGTACCCCCCAGAGCCTGGGGAGACGTAACGGCGGCCCCGATGATGCTCGTCCATATAAGGTTGTTCGTCCAGACCACTACTAAGAAGGTATCCCAACTATAGTTGCTCGCCACAATATTGCTCGTCTGAGGCAACATCTAGTCGGGATAGGGAGCAATTGTTGATAGGCGAACATCCATCAGAGTTGGGCGAACAAAAATTAAGGTCTTAATAGAAATTAACAAAGAAAATAAAAGGGGAGTGTGCGAATCAGTCCGAGAGGTGTATAAAGTGACGAACAACTCCGGTGACGAACAACATACTGACGAACAAGTTTTAAGACCCGAGACCAGACATGAACATTCTACCAAGTCACTGATGACGAGCAACATTGATAAAAGGTGGTGTATCTACCAGCCTAAGAGATGTATGTAGACGAACAAAAAACCAAGATTCCAAAGCTCAGCTCAACAAGAAATATAGGCGAACAACTTTGAAGCCATATCCTCAAAAGGCGAACAACTTTTACTGAAAGGTCCTACTGGACAAATCAAGCCGACCTGGACGAACAACAATGAGTCCGAGATAAGACTAAAGAAGACTTTGTAACTAAGATTCAGCTTAGATAAGGTCAAAAAAGGTCAAAGGACACATGTCTAGCATGCAAGCTAGGAAGTCCAAGAGTCTTGGACACCTCCTGCTTGCTAGTCTCTATAAATAGTTGTTCTCCAGCTAAGAAATACAAGTTCAAATCCACAAATAATTCTCAAAACACACACAAACACACCTAAACATACACATACACGAGATAAATATGATTTCGACTTTTGTATCTACGATTTCATAATCCAAATCTTTGATTTACCATTTACGGTGGTAATCAATCACACGTAATTGATTGGTGGTCTTAAACCGAACTAAAACAGTCACTAATCCATCCGATTAAATTTGATCACCAACAATCGTTTTTTTTTCTTGTATCATGTGTATATGTTTTCTATTGTGTAATTTTATGTTTTTTTAATATGTATGATTGTAGCATTGTATCACGAAATGCAATTTAATGTTGTTCTATAATTTTTTTTTCTTTTTATGCACATTATTTTAAAAATAACTAATAAAAAATAATTGTATTAATCCATATAAAACAAAAATTACAAGAATTCTGCAATTATTAAGTTTAAAATTGTATAAATTTTAGTTAAATAATTATATATAGTTCATAATGCAACATTGACGATTGGAGATGAATTTAAGTTTGCTATGAATTTTGTTATAGTGTAAGCGTGAATTTGTTATAGTGTAGTGAGATAGTCTCACAAGTTAAAAATTGACGGGGTAGGGTATATAATTATCCTCATAACTATTCTGTATACTAAAAAATTAAGATCACATAATAATATGGACCCTCCCTTCTGGTCGTGGATATAACTAACACAATGTTAGTGAACTACGTAAATTTGTGTTGTTTATTTATCGATTTTGTTTCTTTCACATATCACGTTATAACACCCATTTTATTTGTCGTTTAAGGATGTTCCACTCGAATTAAAAAAAAAAATCATTAAATAAGAATAAATATATGTGTAATGTGACTATTTTAACCCTACATTTATCTATATATGGTCATTAATGCATACTTCTTTTTGATCTGAATGCATACTTACATTTTACGAATAAAAAACAGAATATTCAGTTTTATAAAATAAAAAAAAAAATTACTCACAACCTTTAAATAAAAAGATTTATATTCACTTTGATATAAAAAGTACATATATACACTTATTAAAAAATATTATACCCACATATCCCACTCCTTCCTCTTCACACCCCAACCCCCCTCCCCCTCCCACTCCCACTCCCACCAAGTCGTCCCCTATCCCATGCCAATTTATATTAGCTTATTTATTATTTAAATAAATTTCAATTATTTGTAATGCATTAATAAAATTTTAGAATTTAATTACTCTTTATTAACTTATTTATTTATAAAAATTATTATATAATTGTTTATTTTACTAGTAATTGCTAGTGAAAATTATGATTAGGATTAATAATTATATTAGTAATTTTTAATTGTTAATTATTTATTTATTGGTAAAGTCTAGTGATTATAGTTATTTATAAATGAAATTATAAGATTTAATTATTTTATTTACTATTTATTTAATCTATTATTATAAATATTTATATTACTTTAAAGCGTGTTTAATAAATAATTATACATTAACTCAATAAAACTTAACAAAAAATATTTTACATCAACAACCTAAGGCCTAAGGGGGTGGGATGGTACACTAGTGAGACCTATTTTTACTTTTGAGGGTGTTATTGTACGAAAAATGATTAGTGGGTATGAATTTTTTTCTATGGGTATGAAAAGAAAAAATTTCTTTTTATTAGAAGAAGTATTTTATCCATTTTTCACTACTTTTTAAGCAAAAGATTAAAAATTAAAATATAATATTTTAATTTTTTTAGATTTATTCATAATGACAATTATTTTGTATCAAAAAAAATTCTCTATAAAGAAAAAAATTATATCGAATTGAGTACTTTTTAACTTTTGAAATGTATGGCAAAATGATTCCTCGAATATGATCTTCCCTATAGCACTTAAGAATGGATCTTCTGAAGATCCTATTAAAGGGGTGTTCCTCAGAACACACGGATATACACATTTATATTCGTATGGATTTGTGTGATCCAAAAAAACTATATTCCTTACCCTGGATCCTCATGTGAAAATTGGGTACTACCCATCAATGTAGAGGTAGGTAAATAATATAATATTCCTCAATATTTACTAGAAACTGCATAACAAATCCTCAGATTAATGAAAACCAGGACAAAGAAATAGAATTCTTTTTGGGCCAAACCCGGAAACTCACCGAGTAATGAACCTAATTTACATACTACAAGTAGATAAACATACGCACCTATCTCACAAAAAAAAATGGAAGAATTTCATTTGATAAAATAATGTAAACAGAGGTTGTGATTGTAACACATGTTTTTGTTGTCCTCTGTAACCCCACCCCACTGGTCCTAAAAGTGCATCTCTTGTTTTGGTGCTTTACTAAATATCCTCTTCTCATCTCCACAATTATCTCCCTATCTCTTCTTATTTCTCTCTTTTTCTTCATCTCTCATTTTTCCTCTTTATATATCTTCACACAAACACCATTCTCCCCCACAAATTTCATCGCAGTTCAACTCCATTCTGGTAAGTTTTCAAAACCCTCTTGCAAAATTGGCTCTTTTTCAAGTTTATTCATTCTTTATATGAAAAGGGATAATGGGCTCGTCTTATTACTGCATATTTTAGTTGGAATTTTGAAAAATTAAGGTTGTATGAAAAAAAAAAATAGCAAGATTATCAAACTGAATAATTTGCTAGTTTAATGTACATGTGTGAAAAAATATCAAGATTACCAAAGTTGCTAGCTTTATGTACATGTGTGTATATGTGTGGTGGGTGTTTTCTCTCTCTTGATTTGTTGAAAACTTTTGTTTGAAATGAGGGTAGAGATAAAGGTGGAGTAGAATTTTCAAAAGGGAGATTATAATATCTTCTCATATTTGACCAGTAGCTGTAATTCATGATGTTTGCATCTGTATTTCACAGGTTTTGATTGAGTTTAAAGCTACCAAAGCAAAATCTAGACACTTTCTCAAGATCCGATATACATTCACACAGGAGAGAGATTTCCATTTCTCTTCTTTTCACCTCTTATGGATTGAAAAAAGACCCCTTTTACACGGGCTTTTTGTTGTCTGATTCTGACCCTTTCTTCCCAATCCTATTTCCGCTCTTTCTGCCCTTTTCTTGCTTTTGATATTACTCCCTTTTGATCCCTTCTGTGATTAGTAGAGTTATGAGACTCAGAGGCGTTTCACTTTCAGCCAAATCAGAATGCTCATACCATGCCTTTCAACCCTTTGCTCCTACAGTACCTCTGTCCCCTGCAGTTCTTTCCAATCCATTTGTATCCAAAACTCTCTTGAAATCTCATTCTCTTAACAAGGTTACAAGGGGTCATACTCATACCCATACCATTCGTCGATCTTGCAGTTCAAATTTGGATGATATTTATCGCCACGATGATCCATCCATTCGTCCAGAAGGGCATAGGAAGAGCAAGAATTTGCATTTTGCAATATCCAAGAATGGCCCCTTTACTGACGATAAACGAAAAAGGGATCAAGATTCGTCGTTCTTGAACTCCAGGTTCGATTTCTTGGAGCCTATGATGCTCGGGATTAGGCCTGAGTTCTCCGATTTGCCTGATCAAGAAACGATTATGTGGGCTACTATGGAACAAAAGGCTAAGTGTTTAGATATCCCTTTATCTCTTAGAATGATAAAGAAGAAACTACAATCAGAAGAGGGGTTTGCCGATTCCAAAGAGCTGGCTTACTGCTCTGTTAAGACGGCTTTTGCTTCGATGGTTTTCATCATCGTTGAGCTCCAGAGCTGTGCTTTGAATATGAGGGAAGTCTTGTGTGATGAAGATTTGGAGATGATTACCAATAAGGTGCAGAAAGAGATGCATTCATCTTTCGTTTGGTTATTCGAACAAGTGTTTTCGAGGACACCGGATTTGATGCTAGATGTTATGATACTTTTGGCGAATTTCGGAGTTCATTCTGTCTCCCATAATGTCGAAATAGGGGGAACTTCGTTATTGGTTCAACAATTACCACAAATTCACTCATCATTATCATCTATTGAGGAAACTGCACGAACTGGAAATTTATCTCACAGCACCGAGAATTCGAGCATGTACCAATGGGAGAGTGTGGCGGAGATGAATTTGTGGAACTCTATGGTGTATGATGCAACGAGGATTGGAGAAGTTAAAGACGATGATGTTCTTGATAATGAGACGACTAAGCATTTCGTTTCGCCAGTTTCGGTGGAGTTAGAACCCGATGGTTATGAAGATTATCTTCGGACGGATCTTTTGTACCAGATGAACTTATCTCAGGACCCAAATAATCCACTTCTTCTCTGCAATTATGCACAGTTTTTGCACCTTGTGGCACGTGATTATGATCGGTAATCTCGTCTATTCTCTCTTATCTTTTATTTCTGATTAGTTTTATTGATGATGATAGATTGTATTGATTGTGTCTTTAATGGCTTTATAGTGTTGTCACTACTTAAATTTGCACATCCATACGTAAACTTGCCCTTAAAAGAAGAATTCCTCGTTGGGCTTTTGTGGTACCTATGCTTGAAAATGGTCCTTTTGTGTGTATTTTAATTGCAAAACTGATCCCACGAGACTTTTGTTTTGTGCGCTTGGGACTATTATTGATCAAAAAGGGATCACATCTGCAATGACCTTATTCGTATGGAATCGCGTTTGCAATAAACCCAAACTAATTCATATGAGATAATGAACATTCTTGCATACTCATAACATGTTGACATATCTTGATTTGTATGGAATTAAGTTTCGTGGTTTCATTTAGCTCAACTACAAGGGTTGTGTCGTTGATAGCTTGTTCGTGTGGCAATTCTTGCTTTCTCGTTTGCGGAATCACACTTAGTTTTTGGTGTATGAATGTATAGAATTTGATGATCATTTTTAATTATTCCAGTTTGAGTCATGTGGTTGTGTTATTCGACACTCTTCCTAGTAATAATCATAAAATGTGAGTGGGTTACTGTGAACCAGGTTCACACGAACTCTCTTCTTCAAAGTCATACTTGTTTTGTATACTAAGTAATACTGATCAACATAGAACTTCCTAGAAACTAAGCTTATAGAAGTTTAGTAGTTTCTTTCCAGTTCTTTTATGTTCTTTTCATCAGTCTCCTTGTATTTACAATGTGTTCTCGCCCGATTTTTAACAGAGCGGAGGAATGCTTTAAACGCGCCGTACAAGTATTGCCTCCCGACTCAGAGTCTCTGAGCCAATACGCCAACTTCTTATGGACAGTTCGGAAGGACTACTCGGGGGCAGAGGAAAGCTTCCTGCAAGGCTTAGCTATCGAGCCAGATAATTCTTATTATGCTTCCCGATATGCAAATTTCCTGTGGAGCACCGGTGGCGAAGAAACCTGTTTTCCTCTCAACAATTCCAACAGCCCAAACTTATAGACAACTCATTCTATCAAAGGTATAGTAGTTATATAAGAAGAATAAGCTTGGGCAGAAGCTTCTGTACAATTAGCTGTTGGGAAATTCTTCCATTTGGGAGATCGACAGGCTCGAAGAAATCAAGGGCGGAAATGGAAACACGAGAAGATCGCGTAACCTTGGTTGATGATAGTTTGGATGAGAGGGGGTAGGGGGTTAGAAGAAGAGGAAAAGGGAGAGATTTATAGAAGTGGTTGATGAGGGAAATGTATGAAGAAGCACTCAAATTCTCAATTGTACACAAGGTAAGTTTCTTGCTTGCATGAGTTGCTTTGCATGCTTTGTACTAAAGGGAAACAATATTTGTATACTACTTAATTTTCTTAAGGGTAAAGGCAATTATTCTGAATTTTTGTTGGACATTTTTGTTTTACTTGTATGCAATTCTTGGTGTTTTATTTAATTAATGCACATTTTGTGTGTGAAAGGGGCGACCCCGTCCTTTTGAACCTTGCACTTCATGAATAATATTTATGATATTTATCAAGTAAGTCAAATTGTAAGCTAAATTACGAATTTTTATAAAATTTGAATATCTATTTTATATAATTTGATTTTATAAAAATATATTAGAAATTTTGTTGTGATTATAACAATCTATAAAATGTGACATTATATTGCATAATAATATTTCTCTAATTATATGGAACACAATCACATGGATTTGAACTTGCAAACATCTATAAATTTTTATTTATTTGAATATCTATTTTATTTAACACGGTTGTTTTGTTAAAGATAGAGATATGATTCAAATTTAGGGCGTGATAATCTAAACCCACTGTTTCACTTGATCACACTTTTTTTTTACACTTAATATATACTAACACAAATTCTAACATACATTCAAGCGCATAGTATGTACTTGGATTTTAAACTCAATTTTTATTTTCTCAAAATACACAAACATATCAAATTGTGTATTTTTTTACAGTTTGAGTATTACTGATTACTTTTAGGGGTATTATTAATTTCTATTTGAATATTTTTTTTCAAAATTTATGTGCATATCATTCACTCAAGTACACATTAAAACTACTCTATTACTAAATACACTTATTATACATTAATAATAATCATTATGTAGTATTTACACCTACCCTTCTAAAAAAGCACATACCAACCAACTTATCCAATAAATTCATACATCAAGTTTCAATGAATACGCACACTATTTCCTAAGGTTAGTGTTGTAAATAAGTGTGTAAAATAAAAGACGAGATTTGTTCACCCAGTTCGTCGGGAACGACTACGTTTGGGGGCGAACCAAGCCAGGAGTTTCACTAATGTTCTTGTGTATGCGTGTTTACAATAATGAGTACAATGATATATTTATAAGAATAAAATTCTAGTCTAAGATATGAAATCCATTGTGTTATTGGTCCATTAGTAATGTCCACATCAAATCTTCTAGATTTGGAATAATAAATCTTCTAGATTTAGAACACTCCCCCCTTTGACATTACGACATAACATAAATGTCTTGTCATAAAAACTCCACGTGCTAGGTATCGGCCAAATAATAAGTTAGGGAGGAATGTATTTGATCTTCCAGATCAAATCTTCTAGATTTATTTCGGGGTTACCGCTCCCCCTGAAGACAACAACACTTTGAGCCTTTGCATCCCAATACCACGAACGTACTTTTCAAAAGTAGACGTAGGTAAAGACTTAGTGAACATATCTGCTAGATTGTCACTAGATTTCACCTTTTGAATGGTAATCACGTCACCCTTCTGGAGTTTGTATGGGTAGAAAAACTTAGGTGAAATATGTTTCGTCAGGTTTCCCTTGACGTACTCATTACTCATTTGTGCGATGCAGACGGCGTTGTCTTCAAATATAATGGTGGGAGGTGTATCGCCTTTAGTGATACCACACGAGTCACCAATGTGTTTTACCAAGGACCTTAACCAAACACATTCTCGTGCGGCTTCAAATCAAGCTATTATCTCTGAGTGGTTTGAAGACGTGGTAACCATGGTTTGTTTAACCGATCTCCATGAGATTGCGGTACCACCACAGAGAAAAATATAACCAGTCTGGGATATGGCGTTGTGGGGATCAGACAAATAGTCAGCATCCGCATAACCTACTAAGGCTTTGTCTTGGTTCTTACGGTAAAACAATCCAAGATCTTGGGACCCTTGAAGGTACCGTAGAACATGCTTAACATCATTCCAATGTCTCCTTGTAGGAGAAGCGGTATGTCTCACAAGCAAATTGATAGAAAATGCAATGTCCGGCGGAGTGCAATTTGCGAGATAGAGCAATGCTCCAACAACACTAAGATAAGGAACTTCTGGCCCCAGAATTTCTTCTGAATCTTCTTTTGGCCTAAATGGGTCCTTATCCACTTCGAGGGATCGGACAACCATAAGGATGCTAAGTGGATGAGATTTATCCATGTGAAATCTCTCCAATACCTTCTTCACGTATGTCGACTGATGTATAAGAATTCCTTCTGGGAGATGCTCGATCTGCAGGCCGAGGCAGTACTTGGTTTTACCTAAGACTTTCATTTAGAATTCAACTTTCAAGATTGAACTGGCTTCTTCAATCTCTTTGCATGTTCCGATTATGTTTAAGTCATCAACATAAACGGATATGATGCAAAAACTATTTTGCGATTTCTTCATGAATATGCATGGGAAAGCTTTATCGAATGTGTATTCCTTCTTTTGCAGGAACTCACTAAGTCGGAGGCCCGATTGCTTCAGGCCGTACAACGACTTCTGCAGTTTTATGTTATACAAACTGCGATTTTCACCATCCCTCATCTGAGGAATGTCAAATCCATCGGGGATTTTAGTATAAATGTCGGCATCAAGTGATCCGTATAAGTAAGCGGTTACTACGTCCATTAATCGCATCTGGAGATTCATTTTAACTGCCAAAGATATCAAGTAGCGGAACGTTATTGAGTCCATGACGGGAGAATAGGTTTGATCGAAATCAATCCCGGGCCTCTGCGAAAACTCTTGAGCTACAAGCCTCGCTTTATACCTCTCCACAGTATTGTTCTCATTTCGTTTTCGTACAAAAACCTATTTATATCCTACAGGGATAACACGCGCGGGTGTACGAACAAAAGAGTCAAATACTTGTCTTTTGTTAAGCGATGCGAGCTCTGCTTCAATTGCCTCTTTTCCATTTTACCCAATAGGAGCGCTTCTGACACTCAACGATAGTTTTGGGTTCTGGATCCGGATCGTTAATGGAAAGAGCAAATGTCGCTGCAAATGTGTCTTCGACGACAGTAATATTTATATTACATGTTTCTCCCGTATCTATGAAATTCATAGAGACTTCAACGTTTTACATCAACCAGACCTTCCTCATTTCCTAGTGTATCTGGGTCCGGTCGTTCTGCGGTCCTAGTGCATTGAATATTTTGTGCACGTGTTTCATTACTAGGACACTCGTCTCCTCGAGACTTTGAGTTATCTAGACGAACCTCTTCTGGAGATTTTACATTCGAGTGACCAGTTTTGCTAGCTTTTGGTTTAGGTGCACTAGTATCTCTTGAGGGTCCTTTACACTTCTGGCGTGTGGGGGCATGAGTACTTGTTTTGCTTGGGACCTCAACCCTTTGGGGAACATTTACTGCAGGTATATGCGATTTAGTTACACCTCTTTGGTCAGTGAACGCGTCTGGCAGATTGTTCGCTAAATTTTGCAAGTTAATGATCTTCTGAACTTCTGATTCAGATTGGCTAGTGCGTGGATCTAGATACTGAAGATCACTTACATTCCACGTAAGCTCCCGGCATTCATTCAATTTTGAATTCGGATCTCCCCCTAATGTCGAAAAGTGATCTTCATCGAATGTGGAATCAGCGAACCGGACCGTTAATTGATCCCCGGACAAAGGCTCGAGGTATTTCACGATGGATGGAGAGTCAAATCCGATGTAAATACCGAGTTTCCTTTGTGGGCCCAAAGAGGTCCGCTTTTGTAATGTTATCGGGACATATACCGCACATCCGAAAATAAACAGATGGGAAATGTTAGATTCTTTCATACACACTAATTGTAGGGGGGAATGATCATTATATGCAGTTGGACGGATTTGTATTAAGTGTGATGCATGTAGGACTGCATGCCCCCAGCATGAAGTGGGTAGTTTAGAGTTCATAAGTAATGGTCTCGCGATTAGTTTGATACGTTTTATTAGCGCCTCATCAAGATAATTATGGACGTGGGGGACCGAATGCTCCACTTTGATTCTCAGGGCCATACAGTAATTTGTAAAAGCTCTCAAGGTAAGCTCGGTAGTATTATCCATGCAAATAGATTGGATAATCTGGGAACTGAGCTCAAAGCTCGATAGTTTTCGCAATGAGCTCTGCAGGAGCTTGATTGCGGGTAGACAGCTAACAAGCATATGTCCACCTAGTGGAGGCATCAATAAGGACCATGAAATACCGAAATAGTCCTGATGCTGGGTGAATCAGTCCGCAAATGTCTCCTTGAATTCGTTCAAGGAAAACTGGAGACTCTAGTCCAACCTTAATGCGCGACGGGCGCACTATTAACTTATCCTTAGTACATGCATCACAAATAAATTCATCAACAGGAAGAATTCTATTATTCGAAATATTATGACCAATTGAATTTAGATAGAATCCTACGTATCATAGTTTGTCCTGGATGACCTAAGCGCTGATGCCACAATATAAAAGAATTCGGGTCATGAAATTTCATACTCATAGCTAGATGGAGATTGGACTGCCGGATGTAGGAATAGTACAATCCGGGGGAGAAGGAAATAAGTTTTTCTATAACTTGTTTACGGCTACCTCGAGTAATAGTCATCAAAATGTATTTGTTATTGTTCTCAGTTTCAGTTTCAATGTGATAGCCATTATTTCTTATATCTTTAAAACCGAGCAGGGTATGCTTAGATTGTGGAAAGCATTATCGATTATGAGTTCAGTACCCACGTGGAGGACAATGGAAGCTCTTCCGGAGCCCACTATCAACATACTATCATTAGTTATTGTAGTTATACTCCCCTAATGTTCTACCAAGTTATGAAAATACTTCATATCTCTTAAGATTGTATGAGTGGTGGCGCTATCTACCAAACATAAATCACAATCTTAATCCATCATGCCAGAGGAAATAACCCAAACCTAATAACTAATATGTTTACAAGCCATGTACAACAATATCCAAGTAAAATTAATGGACAACGTAAAGGTAAACACATCGAAGCTAAAACATAATATCATCCATAAAATAAAGTATCCGAAAGAAAGGATCCAAAAATACATAAATTGTTTTGTCCAAAAGAAAAGTACTAAAACAATCAAATACGCAAATCACTCATCATCTCCAAAATCCTTGAGCTCGATGCCCAGAGGATCGACGTTGTCTTGGTCAGTATCTGCTTCAGGCATGCTGGCATGGTGAGATTCGACTCTAGGGGCCTTCCCTTTGTCGTCCTTCTGCTGCTTTTGATAAGCCTCAACCAAGTGCTTCAGAGTGCGATACGTGCGAGACCAATGACCTCTGCATCCGCATCTGTAGCAGGACTGCTCAACCTTATCTTGATTGACAGATTTTTGAAGAGCAAAATTCGAGGTTCTGTGACCACCGGATGTACTACGACCTCGGCCTTTAGCCCAGATCATCTTACTCTTTCTCCCCTTTCCACGTTTGCAACCAATCATATAATTGTCCCTATACTGCTGCTGGAGTATAAGGTTGCTAGCGTGGAATATTGACAAAGTGTTCTGCATCAATAGGGTTACAATACGTTGCAAAGCAGAGTTGTACTCCGTTATAGACTTAATGTCTTGGAGACGGAGTCTTAACCAATCCTATTGTACCGGAGAGAGGAGTATATCATTTTGTTGTTGGAAACGGTCCTTCAGGGACTTCCACAATATACCGGGGTCCCTGAATGAGGATCTGAAAAATGAATTCTTCACTCAAGTGATTCATGAGAAAAATCAATGCTTTCGCCTTCTGGGCGTTAGTTGATTTCGAACCTTTGAGAATTGTTTCGCTCAACTCATTTAAGGCTAGATGGATCTCGACATCTAGTGCCCATATCAGGAAGTTATTACCATCGAGAGCAAGCTCATCAAATTCTTTCATTGTAATATCATACATTTTTTCACTACGATTTTAAAGTGACATGGTAAGAGTTGTGATCAATTTATTAACAACGGAGAAATAAGGATTTATTTGATTATTCTAGAGCACATAGAAGCAAGAATTGAGCGCCGTCTACCCAAAGCATAAATTATGGTCCAACAAGTACCGGGTGCCGCCTACCCAGGAATGATATGCAGACTATAAGCAATAAACTATGTGCAGGAGTAATTATGCATGTAAGATGATTAAATCATAAAGATATGCATATTAGCCAATTTAGTTTGAACGATAATCACATGAAAATAATTTCAAAGAAAATTTACGACTTAATAAACATGTATATTCATCATTCTAAATATTTCACTTATATTAATGAAATTTAACGAAATATTTTCAGAATTTTAAAATAAATGGTATTTTGTGAAACCCATCACAAAATACACGGCCATGTGCGACTGTGGGTGCGATGATGGGCGCCGCCTACCCGGGCAAAAGTAATAATGCATGCAAGATAATTAAATCATAAAAGGCATGCGCATATATCAATTAAGTATATAAGACAATTTATTGAGAACTAATATTGAATTTAATTCTAAAATTTTCGGGCTTAATTTATATGCAAAATTTATTACCTTGGACACGTCTCAAGTGGGTGGAGCAATCATATAGGTATCGAGTCTAAAAGAAAGCTCAACACAAAATAGGTTAGTAAATACCAAGAGACGATTTAAATTTAATGCGCGTGAATAATTATACAAGATCTCATGCTTTATTAAAATTGTACAAATAAATCATTTATAATTATTTAGCACATAAATTTATTTCATTTAATTATAAGGTGATTAGGCGTGAAATTGTCATGATTCGTAGCTAGAAATGCCCAAGTTTTGGTCAATTTTATTTAGTTTTTAGAGTCAAATGAGTACTATTTCTTTACATTGATGAATTTGTCTCTTTGATTGCTCATAGGTGAATTAAGGGCGAAAAACGGAGTTCGTAGGACTTTGAATCAGCTCAAACGGATGCCAGGATGAGAAGATATCGAAGAAATACGAACGATATTAGTACGTGAGAAGAGAAGTGTTAGTTGAAAGGAGAGAAAGGCCGCTCGAGCAAGACCACTCGAGCGCCTCCGCTCGACTTCGTGCACCGTTCGACCAGTGCCCATTGAGCGCTTCCGCTCGAGCTCAACAGCTCGAGCGCCTCCGACTTACAGAACATTTCCTCCGCTCGAACTCAACATCTCGAGCGCCTCTACTCGACCGCCTGCCCCATTCGACCAACAAGCTCGAGCGCGTCCGCTCGAGCTCGATAGCTCGAGCGCCTTCAAGACTTAAGTTTCCAAGTTCGTTTTTCCGGCCCACGAGTTCCCGATTCGGCCCAAGGCTTATGTATACTCGTCCCGAACTCGTTTTTATGGACCACCCCTTACCACTTGATACGAGATCGTTTTTAGAATTAGTTTTTGGAGAAGAAGGAACGAGCAAGCTTACTTTTACGTTTCAAGGTTTTCTTTACGAATTCACATCACGGTTTTACTTTTTAGTTTCGTTTCTTCAGATCTTTGTTCTTGAACACGTTGAGACTTCATTCTATTGATTTAATTTCAGTTTATTCTTTTAATTCTTGAAACCCTAGTTTATGTTTGATTTTTTCTTCGTGCTAATCATTATGTTCATGTTCGTTATTTATTCTATTGTTTTAGTTTTCATTAAAACCATGTCTAGCTAAAACTCTTGCATGCTTGGGGTAGGATGAACTCGTAGAAGTAGGTTGTGGGTACGTAATTAGGGTAATTCGTGACGTTAGGTTTTAATTCTCTTAATTAATGAATTCTTAAAATTAATCTTAACTTTACTTTTGAATTTCGTTCGAAAAGTGTTAGAGAGAGGACGACCTTATCACTCTTTAACAACGAGTAGACTTAACGAGAGGGTTTAGAAAGGGTTAATTCATCTACCAGTTTAGCGAAGGAGGACGACCGCATCACCTTAGTTAAATTAGGGTCTCACTAATTAAGCACAATCTATTAACTTGTTAGTGGATTAGTGAAGTCGAGTGTTAGGATAAAGTATTAGGGTTTAAAATCTTGAGCTTTCATCTTGCATTCTTTTACTTAGGTTATTTCTTGCGTGTCACGGTTATTTTGATTATGTACCTGCTGTTGGTGAACGAATCTAATCGTAAGGATTAGTGGCTGTTTTAATCCGTTTTTACGTCACCAATCAATAACGTGTGATTGATTACCACCGTAAATGGTAAATCGGGGTTTGGATTATCGAATTCGGGTAATATGAAGATTGAAATTATTTCGTGTACGTGTAAGTTTGGGTGTGTTTGTGTGTATTTTGGGAGTGTTTATGAATTTGAACTTGTATTTCACAGCTGGAGAACATCTATTTATAGAGACTAGCAAGCATGAGGTGTCCAAGACTCTTGGTCTCCCTAGCCTGTATGCTTGACATGTGTCCCTTTGATCTTATCTAAGCTGAATCTTAGTTACAAGGTCTTCTTTGGTCTTATCTCGGACTCATTGTTGTTCGCCTAGGTCGGCTTGATTGATCTTGTTGATTCTACAACTGAAAGTTGTTCGCCTCTTGAGGTTGTACTTTTGAAGTTGCTCGCTTTATGGCTTTGTTCAGCTTGGCTTTGGGATCTTTATCCTTTGTTCACTTGTACACACCTCCTTGGCTGTTTGTTGTATCATAGTTTGACCAAGTTGTTCGTCATTGATGACTTCACAGTTGGCTCATTCTTGGTCTCGGATCTTAATACCTGTTCGCCCATTAGTTGTTCGTCGGGGGAGTTGTTCGTCACTTCATACATCTCCCAGATTGGTTAATGCACCTGAATCGTGATTTTCTTTGTTTAGACTTCAATAATTGTTCGCTCCATATTTAGATGATGTTCGCCTATCAACACCTGCTCCGTTAGTATACGTAGGGATTCCTATCTTGAGCATCACCATCTCTTATTTGAAAAACACATTTTAAATTCTTAGATTAATTTTCTGTTAGCATTCGTAGGATAGTTTAGTTTATTTTAATTAATATTTCCAAAAATCAAAAAACATACACTCATATTAACTACGACGCGTAGATCTTCAGGGATCTATTCGCATACACACTTTCCCTTGGGTTCAATATACTTGGTCATTATACTTGCTCCTACTACAGTGAACTCGTACGCTTGTGAGGAATCTACTAGTAGAAAGTTAGTATTTTCGGTTCAAGTCAATGGCGCCGTTGCCGGGGATGGCGTTGTATGTCTTTTGAATAGGACTTGTCGATAGCTTAGTAGTTAGTAGTGAGTGATTTACTTTTCTGTTTATATTTCGTACATATTCGGCAGTTGCGTTTTGATTCTTTTGTTAGTGGTTCAGGTTTATGAAAACACGCTCGCAAGAAAATACAAGCGAAGAGAGATTACAGTCAGATCCTAAGACAATAGCAAGAAGAAACCGAGTCTTCTTAAGAAGGATGAACGCTGCCGGAGGAAAAGAGCCAATGGACATTACTAATGAGTTGGATGATGTCGAGAATGAGTTTAATCAGACATTGAACCGGGTTGACGGCACTGAAGGCAATACCAGTAAGAACCAAGATCCGTCAGGAGAAAGCCAGAGCCAAAACCCGGGTACTCAGAATCAAAATAGCCCAGCTCATAACATTGTCCAAAATCCTCATAACAACCCTGCTTACCCACATCCTAACTTACCACAAAACAACTTACCTTATCCACCTTACCCATACCCACCTTATCCGTATCCACCATACCCGTATCCTCCACCTCCAGTTTACAATCCCCCACCTGTTTACCAACCACCACCCCGACAAGTACCCGTACCAGCTGCTAATCCTCAGCACATTCCTCAGAACGCAGATCGGAATTTGGCTATTCGAGGAAGGTTTGCAGCGCAGCCACAACGGTACTATGATGGAGTGGCATTGCCTCCTGTTGAGGCAAATAACTTCTCGATTTCCCCGGGAATTCTTAAGCTGCTTACCGAGAACCAGTTCAAGGGGGAGGTCGGGAAGGAGAATCCTCATACTCATCTGTGGAGTTTTCTGATGATAGCATCCACATTCAATTATAACGACATGTCTGAATATGCCAAGAGGCTTAGGCTGTTCCCATTCTCATTGACGGGAATAGCAAATGAGTGGTATGATAACACGCTCCCACGGGGAGGTGTAACCACATGGGTCGAGCTCGAGCGTCTGTTCCTCGAGCGATTCTACCCTCCATCGAGAACCATTTAAGCAAGGATTGAGATCTCTTCCTTTCGCCAGAAGCAGGGAGAGGATTTACGCCAAGCGTGGGAGAGATACTCATACATGTTGATTGAGTGCCCGCAACACGGGTACAATGAGGGAGATATCATGACATTCTTCTATAGTGGAGCCAGCAAGGCTGGCCAAGCCCATTTAGATGCATGTGCTAGTGGAGCTTTTCTAAACCAATGGATAGCGATATGTAGAGAGATTGTGGACAACATTGTCACGAATGCCGGTGCATGGAACGAGGATCCAGAATTTCAGAGAGTTTGTAAGATTGAGGAAAATGAGGGTACAAAGAAGCTGTCGATGACTATGATGGAGAAGATCAGCAACCTTGAGATGGGGCAGAATCTGGTTGGAGGGAATGTAGCAGTGAGCGAGAAAGTGGACCCACCTACGAGTCAGCAAGAAGAGGCCAACTATATGGGAAGACCTAACTATCCACAAGGGGGGTATCCACAAGGTGGAAATCAGTTTGGAAGGCCTCCTTATGGCCAACCATTTGTACCTCCAGGTCCTTAGCCGCCTCAAAATCAATGGAGGAACACACAAGGATATCAAGGAGGACAACAACCTCCTCAAAACACATGGAGGAAGAGTGAGAACTTTTCATATGCTAATCCAAAGGCTGGTATTACAGTTCCTCCAGGTGTTGATCCAGGTTCTAAACCTCCTGGTGGAGAAGGCGGAGCTTCAACTGAGGAAATGTTGAGAGCTATCCTTCAGAAGGTGGAGGAAGGTAGCAATCGATTGCCCTCTTTGGAGTACGATGTAAAGGAGTTACACAAGAAAGGTGATCAGCGTGATCAAGAACTCCAAAAGAGAGACATGGAATGGAAACGAGCTCAGCAAGAGAACAACCGCAGGTTCTCTTCTATCGAGTATCAAATTAGTCAAATTGCAAAGTCTCAGCTGAGAGAGCCTGTCAAGTATCCTTCAATGCCCGAGGATAACCCAAAGGAACATTGCAAGGCTATTGAGTTGAGAAGTGGGACTAAATATGATGGTCCTGAGATGCCTGCTGATTCTGAGACGCCCCAAGAGGAGATTGAGATGGAGGTGAAAGAACATAAGAAAGATGAGGGTGAAGGCATTTAGATGAGTAAAGATGTGGAAGAGTCCCATGAGAGCAAAGAGCCTGAAGAGGAGATTGAGGAGATTGAGAGAGTCCCAAAGTGGAAGAAAGCAAAGGAAGCAAGGGAGAAAGTGAAAGAGTCCGAGAAAGATGAATGGGGGGTACCCAAATCTGTGATACCTATCCCATATCCACAACGCTTCATGAAAAAGAAGCTCGATGAAAAGTTTGCTAAATTCCTTGATGTTTTTAAAAAGCTACATATTAACATTCCTTTTTATGATGCTTTGGAACAGATGCCTAGCTACGCCAAATTCCTGAAGGACTTGATAGCAAAGAGACGGAGAGTGGACGGACCTGAGTTAGTACACTTGAACCATGAGGTGAGTGCGATGGTGCACAAGGCGCTTCCTCCCAAGATGAAGGACCCCGGGAGCTTTACCATTCTTTGTGACATCGGGAACGGGATCAAGAAAGGAGCCTTGTGTGATCTCGGGGCTAGCATTAATTTAATGCCTCTTTCATTGTTCAAGAAGTTAGAGGGGGTTGAGCTTCAACCCACAATGATGACACTCCAGCTTGCTGATAGGTCCATCACGAGACCTCAATGAGTAGTGGAGGATGTTCTAGTGACGGTGGAGAATCACGTTTTTCCCGCTGACTTCGTAGTACTCGAGATGGAAGAGGATGAGCATGTGCCGCTAATTTTAGGGAGACCGTTTCTAGCTACAGCCGAGATGATACTTGATGTAGCGAATGGGAAGATCACGGTCAAGGTTGATGATCAAGAAGTGAAAAGATAGCTATTTATGAAACTATAAAATACCCATTGGGAGATGAGAGCTGCCACTTTATTGACATCACGGACACTTGTGTTGAAGACACACTTCTAGACCCTTGTTCTTTCTATGTTCATCAGTTTGATTATCCTATCCTTGACGATCTATCTTATGATTCTTATGATCTTGATTATTTTGACAGCTTGGAAGACAACGAAGATGTCAAGTTCTTGGACATGAAGAAAGTAGAGGATGAGGATGACTTGGAAGCCGATGAGTCAACTTTCGAGAAAATATTCGATAAGGCGCCACCATTGGAGGCGAAAAAGGAGCTGAAGCCACTTCCCGACCACCTCAAGTACGCTTACTTGGATGAGACCGACAAGTATCCGGTAATTGTATTTGCCCTTTTATCTGATGATCAGCTTGAGAGACTTCTAGTAGTGCTTCGTAAGCACAAATCTGCTATAGGATGGTCGATCGCAGATATTAAGAGAATTAGCCCTTCGATTTGCATGCATAGGATTAGATTAGAAAAGGGTAGAAAACCGATAGTGCAAAATCAGCGTAGAGTTAATCCAGTGATTCAAGAGGTGATACATAAGGAAGTTTTGAAGTTGTTAGATAGCAACATGATTTTTGCAATTTTTGATAGCCCATGGGTGAGTCTGTTACACGTAGTTGCTAAGAAGGGGGGGTACCACAGTGATTAAGATAGAGTCTAATGAATTGGTAGCCACTAGATTAGTGACGGGTTGGCGTGTGTGTGTAGATTATAGAGAGTTGAACAAGGCAACGTGTAAGGATCATTTTTCTCTACCGTTCCTTGATCAAATGATTGATAGATTAGGTGGTTTTGAGTATTACTGTTTCTTAGATGGGTATTCGGGGTATAATCAGATTATGATAGCCCCCGAGGATCAAGAGAAAACCACCTTCACCTGCTATTATGTGACTTTTGCTTTTAGGAGGATGCCGTTTGGGTTGTGTAATGCACCCGCCACCTTTCAAAGGTGTATGATGACTATTTTTCATGGTTTGATTGAGAAGATTATGGAGGTTTTCATGGACGACTTCTCCGTCTACGGGGAGTCGTTTGATAAATGTCTAATCAATCTTGAAGCTGTGTTGAGCAGGTGTGAAGAGACGGACTTAGTACTTAATTGGGAGAAGTGTCACTTCATGGTGAGAGAGGGTATTGTTCTTGGACATCATGTGTCCTCGAAAGGTATCCAAGTTGACAAGGCGAAAGTGATTGCTATTGAGAAGCTTCCACCACCTTCGACCGAGAAGGGGATTCGGTCATTTTTAGGACACGCAGGCTTTTATAGACGTTTCATCAAAGACTTTTCACAAATAGATAAACCCCTTTTGCGGCTTCTTGAAAAAGAAGTTGCTTTTGAGTTTACTAATGAGTGTTTAGTGGCTTTTAACAGATTAAAAGAAGCGTTGGTGAATGCCCCGATACTTGTGACACCGGATTGGTCTAGCCCGTTCGTACTGATGTGTGATGCTAGTGACTATGCGATGGGGGTTGCTTTGGGGCAAATTCGTGAGAAGCATTTTCACGCTATTTGCTATGCCTCGAAGATGCTGAATTCTGCTCAAGTGAATTACACTACAACCGAAAAGGAGTTGTTGGCGGTTGTGTATGCCTTTAATAAATTTTGACCCTACCTAGTAGGGACGAAAACAATTGTATATACGGACCACGCAGCGATTCGGTATCTTATGAGTAAGAAGAATGCAAAACCCCATCTCATTCGTTGGATTTTGCTACTCCAGGAGTTCGATGTAGAGATTCGAGACAAGAAGGGATGTGAGAATGTGATTAGCAGATCACCTTTCGAGATTGGAGCTCACAAAGGAGATCACTGTGGAGGATTGAGAGGTGAACAATGAATTTCCTGATGAGAAGCTCTTTGGCTTAGGAGATATTCCTGTATATCGAGTTGAAGAGAAGGCACCATGGTTTGCAGACTATGCTAATTATTTAGCAAGTGGGGAGTTGCCCGTTGAGATAGATGATTAGTGTGAAAATTGCTCGAAATTCATGCATTTAATTTGCTTATTTTAATTGGATTTCCAGCATTTATTTACATTAATGTGACCATTTGTGCTTAATAGTCGAAAAAGGTGTTTTTGTTATTTTTTGCAGGAAATTGAGTATTTTTAGAAGCAAATACGAGCCTTTATTTTATTGAGGTCGAGCAAAGAGAAAAATCGAGGAGAGAATACAAGAGGCCCATTTGCATCTCAAAGTGGAGGCCCATAGTCTTATTATTTTCGGCCCAGAGGAAATGAAGCAAGATCTAAGTGAATAGATGAGGATGAAGAGGAAAGAATAGAAGAGGATGTGGATGGTGAATTTCAAATTGAAGAAGAGGAAAGAGAAGAAAATGACCCACGCGGAAGAAGAAATGCAACAAATAGGTTCAACACTTTTATCAATTGGAAGGCGTGTTTTCCATTTCCGAACTCGACCAAGCTACTCGACCGAGCCACCCGACTCGTGCGAGTCAATGTCGGTTTTAACAGAGAGTTGCGAGCCAATTTTCCCGTACTCTTGGGGGGAGTAGGAAAATATTTTTCGAAAAACTCCGATCAAGTCAATAGACTCGGTGCATCGGAAGGTATTTTTGAAGAAAGTTCGGGAGTTTATTTGGGACGATCCCTACTTGTTCAAAAGAGGGATAGATCATGTGTTAAGAAGGTGTGTGCCAGAGGAGGAGTGGAGCAATATCATAAGGCATTGCCACGCCTTGCCATGTGGAGGACATTTGGGTGGAGAAAAGACCGGAAGGAAGGTGCTTCAATCTGGTTTTTATTGGCCAACTCTTTTGAGAGATTGCATGGAATGGGTTAAGAGGTGTGAAAAGTGCCAATGGTTTGGCTCCATTACTAGGAGGGACGAGATGCCGATGCACGTGTTCATGGAAGTTGAGATATTTGACGTATGGGGGATTGATTTCATGGGTCCATTTCCTCCTAGCAATGGATTCTTGTACATTCTCGTATGCGTTGATTACGTCTCGAAGTGGATTGAAGCTGTCCCGACTCGAGTGAATGATTCCCGAGTGGTGTCGAGTTCTTGAGGAAGAACATCTTTGCAAGATATGGAGTTCCAAGAGCTTTGATTAGTGATGGGGGAAGTCACTTTGTGAACAAGTGGATGGAAAAGCTGCTGTCGAAATATTAGGTAAGTCATCGAATCTCTACTGCTTATCATCCTCAATCTAACGGTCCTGCAGAGGTTTCGAATCGTCAAATCAAGGAGATCCTTGAGAAGACGGTGAGCATTAGTAGGAAGGATTGGGCGATGAAGCTTGATGATGCACTTTGGGCGTACATGACAGCTTTCAAAACACCTCTTGGTATGTCTCCGTACCAATTGGTTTTTGGAAAGGCATGTCACTTGCCCGTGGAGTTGGAGCACAAGGCGTATTGAGTGATCAAGAAGCTGAATCTTGATAGTGCTTTAGTTGGTGAGAAGAGATTACTCCAATTGCATGAGTTGGAGGAGTTTCGAGACAGTGCCTATGAGAATGCCCGAATTTTCAAGGAGAAGACCAAGAAGTGGCATGATGCACGATTGAAGAAAAATGAGTTCAAGGTGGGTGATCAAGTCCTCGTATTCAATTCGAGGATGAAGCTGTTTGGTGGAAAGCTCAAGTCCAAGTGGAACGGGCCGTATATTGTGAGGGAAGTGCATAAAAGTGGATTCCTTGAAGTTGAGAAAGATGATGGACATAGATTCATGGTGAACGGACATCGAGTAAAGAAATTCTTCAACTTCTCTTATGAGAATAAGGGAGGTATTTTAGATTCTCAAGTCCCGTGAGCTCTTTCGAGCTCGGTCCGACATTAGGACCTTAAAACTAGCGCTAAATGGGAGGCAACCCATTTTTACTTGTTTTTATGTGTCGTGTTTATTTTGTCGTTTTGTGAATCGTAAGTGTTAACCTCGTTGTAGAGATTTTTTTTGGTGTAGGCTTGTTTTGTGGAGTTTAGTTCGAGCAAGTGAGCATAAGGAAGAAATACATGAAGTTGGAGATGTCTCGAGTAGGAAAGCATTCGATTAATGGAGTTTGAGGTAAACCGAACCCCAAATATAGACCTCTCTGCGAAGTCGAAGTTTGGGGGGTGATGTTTCTTTTCGTTCATTACTTTGCATTGATAGTGATTTAAGTTCATAAGAATTTGGTGTACCTACTCGTACGTACTCATTCTTTTCAAACTTTATTATTGCATAGCAAGAACAAAGTTTGGGGGGGTGTGTATTCGTACTTCGAGTTCGTACACGAAATTCTAATGAAAAATTGGTCAAATTTTTCGAAAATATCGATGCACGAGGGTAGTTGGATCGAATTAAGTGTGATTGCTTAAGTTCGGCGTGAATTGGATTGGTGATTAGCATGTTTGGAAGAGACCCCAACTCCTCGGTCGAATGAGCGACCTGGCTTAAATCGAGGAGTTCTCAAGGTTAGTTTATGCTTGAATATGTTTGATGATGGTTTTGAGCGCATTTGGTATGCTAAATTCAGGTTTGAACGTCGAAATTTCAAATTGCAAGGAGGTGCCGCTCGAGTGACACCACTCGAGCGCCTCCGCTCGAGCTAGGGGGTCGAGCACTCAAATTTGTCCAGAACGTTTTAGGCGCTCGAGTGCCTTCGCTCGACCTCTTAACCCGCTCGACCACCAAGCTCGAGCGCCTCCGCTCGAGCTCGCCCAGCTCGAGCGCCCTTCGTTTCAGCCCTAGTTTTGAGCCCCCTTATAAATACCCCTTCTCCCACACGCACACACACACATATACACACACTGAGAGTGCGATTTTGGGCAATTTGGGGGCGGATTTTCACAAGCTCACGCATTTCATCTCAATCTAGTCACGATTTCTCACGAATTCCTTCTCATTCTCCATTAATTCCTCAAGTAAGGTATGTACTTACTATCTTTTGGTGATTAAATTCGTAGCTTTAGGATGAATTGGACATGAGGAGCATATGAATTAGGGTTCATGAGTAGTTCAAATTTTTGGGGATTTTGTGCCAAACTTGTTGATTCTTGATTCCTTTTGAATGAATGTTGATAATTTGCTATGGGTTTGCTTATTTAACTCTCAATTTTGGAATTGCATGAGTAGAATAGGTGAAGTTATAGAGTGAGAAAGTAGGAATTTGAGAAAATGGAGTGGGTTTTGCATGTTGAGATGAAATTTGTGTGAATTGAGAAGGTATTGAGCATGAATGAGTATGAATTGAGTCTTGAGCATGTAAATTGCATAATTTGTGTAATGTTACTTCATGATAGACTTAGTTATAGGCAGTTTTGGGTTGAAATGGAGGAATTAATTGTTGAGTACTTGAGAACTTTGAATGAAAAGCATGGTTTAATTGTTTGTTACTTGAGGACTTGGATAGGGAAGCTTAAGGGAAGTGAATTAAGACTATTTGAGAATTGCTTTGAACTTGAGAAGTGTTTTGAATTGTGAATTGATTTGGATTACTTGGAAGAGCTTGAGTATGAATGAGTGATAAATTGCTTAGAAGATTCAAGAATGTTGTTGAAAATCCTTGTTATATCTTTCTTAGGTACAATGGCCCCAAAGAGGAATGAAGATAAGATCTTGAGCATTGCCGAGTTGGAGGCTCTTACCAACGATTTGGCCACTAGACAGTTGATGCCCTCTCGATGGGACGGCCTAGATTATGCGGGGAGCTGGAGATACATAGCCTACCGGTGGAGTCTGGTCACCGGGAAGGTAGTGAAAACCCGAAGGCCGGTGGTGCATTTTATGCAGGATATCGGGATTGAGGAGGAAATTAGGAGAATCTTCACCAGAAATGACATAACTGAGTTCCTCGAGATATTGCTCACGATGGACACCCACGCCGATCTGACTGAGCAGTTCCTGGCCACCATAGAAAAGAAGGATGAGTACTCGTTCAAGTTCAAATACAGAAACGAGATGCAGCATTGTGAGATCAGAGACGTGAACTTAGCCTTTGGGCTCCCTGCTCTACCAAGGCCCAACCGTGTGTCGAAGTCGTACAGCGTAAAGGGATTCTGGAACGACATCACGGGAGGGATGGCCGGTGAATACAAGGCTCAGAATGCTCGGGCCTCAGCTATCCGAAACCCAGTGATTCGATACTTGGAGCGGATTTTGGAAAATACTATTTACGCCAGTTCTGAGATGGGGACCGTGACGAGTAAGGAACTCTACGGGATTTGGTGTCTTCTGTATGTGAAGGATCACGATTTCGGACGGGACTTCGTGGAGCACCACTACGAGGCGGCATTCAAGTTAGGGGCCAAGACCTCAAAGGTACGAGGAGAAGGTCTAATCTCGGTGTTCATGAAGCACTTAGGATGTGTGCCCTGTGCAGCTCCTGTCCCCGGGAGGGATTTAGACTTTGATCAGTTGAGCCACACTTTGATGTTCGAGCATTGGATGGGGAGTTTTTGTATTCGATACATGGAAGATGATCTCTTCCCTCTCCCAAATGACAAGCTCGTAACGTTGAAGGGGAAGAAGAAGGCAAACTGGGGATGAACGGAGAGAGGCACTTAGCTTTGAGTGCTAAGTATACTCATGATGTGGATAGTTGAGGGCTCCGAGATGCGAGGCCTTCGAAGAGAAGCCGGGGTGAAGGCACGAGCGGTGCCGGATCGAGTGGAGTAGCAGACCTCCAGGAAGAAGAAGAGCAAGAGTACGAGGAGGGTGAAGCTGTGGGTGAGGAGTCGCGAGAGATGGAGGTTGAGTCACCTGAGGTGCAGTCGCCGAGACCGTGGTACCCTACATATGACGATTGGACTCAGATGGGGAACCAGATTCAGACGCTCCAGGCGGATGTGTCACACTTGCGTCAAACGCAAGATAGGATGGGAGATCAGTTTTCGGATATGCACCGCTGGATGGAGTCGCTATTTGTGTCTCACTTGGGAGTTGATCATCCTAACTATCGTCCTTCGCCACCTCCTCCGGACCAGTGATGATGGGGATTCCCCCCACTTTTCTCTACCCTTGCACCTTTTTTATTTCAGTCTTTTGTTTTATATTTCTTGAGTGATCTGTGATGAGTTTATGTTTGAGTGATTTGATTTGTGAAGGGATTGTATTTAAGTTTTTCAAACTTTTGGGCTTGTTTTGTGCTGAACTAATTTGATGACTGATTTACTTTACGCTTATTTACTCGTATCATTTACTTATTGTTCATTCTTGAGTATGAAGTGATGAGTAGAGTAGAGTTGTGAAGTTGAGTTAAGAATTATTTTGTGTAAGTATTGAGCTAGAGTTGATTTGAGAGAGAACTAGTCTGCTTATGAGTTTTCTTTTTGAGTATTTGTGTGATTAAAGGGAAAATTCACTAGGACTAGCATGGATGTGAAAGCTGTGAGATTTGAGCCTTATGAGATTTTGATGCATAACTTGATCTCTTCGTTTGTGAGTGGATCGTCACCTTAGAGGATGCTAGAACTTGTGTGTGCTCTTACTTCTTGATTGTGTCTAGTTTAATATGCCGAATGTGATCTTAGGCCATCTTTGATTTGATTGAGTCACTTAGCCAAATTTTCCCTACCAATGACATTGATCCCTTGTTAGCCCCATTGAGCCTTAAGCCTATTTCATTTGCTAGCACATATGAACACTATTCCAGTTCCTAAGTCTTTTTGTCCCAATTTGAGTGAAGAATAGGAAAAGTGTGAATGTGAAGGGATTGAATTGAGTTGAAAAAGGGAAATGTTGTTTGTTGAGTGAGTATGAGAAGAAGGTGTGATGAAGTTTTTAGTTGTGGGAAAAAGAAAAAAAAAGTTGAGAATGAGCAAAAGAAAAAATGAGCTCATGTGTTTGTGCAAAAAAAAAAAGTGATTGACAAAAGTGAGAAAGAAAAAAAATTGAATTGAAGTGTTGAGAGTGTTGGAATTGAAAGTGTGCTTATTGAATATGTTGAAGTAGTTTGTTCCTAATCTCGAAGTACCGAAGTTTAATTTTTCTATTCTCCATTCACTTGAGTCACTTACCCACATTGTTATCTCACCCGTCCAAAGAGCCTACATTACAACCTTGAGAAAAGTCCTTTTTGATTCGGCATTGATTTCTAGAGTATGGTCGGAGTTGAGAGTGCTTACAAGCCTATGGCTGCCGAAAATAGTGATTGATTGTTTGAGTGGGTCCTTTTATTAATGATATACACTTGTGAGGAAGTGAAACACATCGTTGAGTGCACATCCATGTTTGATCTTGGTGGTTCTTGTCGTTATTGCATGAGTATGATGAAGGAAGGTGAGTGAGTATACGTGTGATTGATCTTTGAAGCTCGAGTTCATTTACTTGCACGATTTGATTCTTTGACTCATTCCTAACAATTTCACTTGACTTATTATTTCATTGCTTGAGGACAAGCAATATGGTAAGTTTGAGGGGGTTGATTAGGCGTGAAATTGTCATGATTCGTAGCTAGAAATGCCCAAGTTTTGGTCAGTTTTATTTAGTTTTTAGAGTCAAATGAGTACTATTTCTTTACATTGATGAATTTGTCTCTTTGATTGCTCATAGGTGAATTAAGGGCGAAAAAATGGAGTACGTAGGACTTTGAATCAGCTCAAACGGATGCCCGGATGAGAAGATATCGAAGAAATACGAACAGTATTAGTGTGTGAGAAGAGAAGTGTTAGTTGAAAGGAGAGAAGGGCCGCTCGAGCAAGACCACTCGAGCGCCTCCGCTCGACTTCGTGCACCTTTCGACCAGTGCCCCTCGAGCGCTTCCGCTCGAGCTCAACAGATCGAGCACCTCCGACTTACAGAACATTTCCTCCGCTCGAGCTCAACACCTCGAGCGCCTCTGCTCGACCGCCTGCCCCATTCGACCAACAAGCTCGAGCGCGTCCGCTCGAGCTCGACAGCTCAAGCGCCTTCAAGGCTTAAGTTTCCAAGTTCATTTTTCCGGCCCACGAGTTCCCGATTCAGCCCAAGGCTTATATATACTCGTCCCGAGCTCGTTTTTACGGACCACCCCCTTACCACTTGATACAAGATTGTTTTTAGAATTAGTTTTTGGAGAAGAAGGAACGAGCAAGCTTACTTTTGCGTTTCGAAGTTTTCTTTACGAATTCACATCACAGTTTTACTTTTTAGTTTCGTTTCTTCAGATCTTTGTTCTTGAACACGTTGAGACTTCATTCTATTGATTTAATTTCAGTTTATTCTTTTAATTCTTGAAACCCTAGTTTATGTTTGATCTTTTATTCGTGTTAATCATTATGTTCATGTTCGTTATTTATTCTATTGTTTTAGTTTTCATTAAAACCATGTCTAGCTAAAATCCTTGCATGCTTGGGATAGGATGAACTCGTAGAAGTAGGTTGTGGGTACGTAATTAGGGTAATTCGTGACGTTAGGTTTTTATTCTCTTAATTAATGAATTCTTAAAATTAATCTTAACTTTACTTTTGAATTTCGTTCGAAAAGTGTTAGAGAGAGGACGGCCTTATCACTCTTTAACAACGAGTAGACTTAACGAGAGGGTTTAGAAAGGGTTAATTCATCTACCAGTTTAGCGAAGGAGGACGACCGCATCACCTTAGTTAAATTAGGGTCTCACTAATTAAGCACAATCTATTAACTTGTTAGTGGATTAGTGAAATCGAGTGTTAGGATAAAGTATTAGGGTTTAAAATCTTGAGCTTTCATCTTGTATTCTTTTACTTAGGTTATTTCTTGCGTGTCACGGTTATTTTGATTATGTACCTGCTCCGTTAGTATACGTAGGGATTCCTATCCTGAGCATCACCATCTCTTATTTGAAAAACACATTTTATATTCTTAGATTAATTTTCTGTTAGCATTCGTAGGATAGTTTAGTTTATTTTAATTAATATTTCCAAAAATAAAAAAACATACACTCATATTAACTACGACGCGTAGATTTTCAGGGATCTATTCGCATACACACTTTCCCTTGGGTTCGATATACTTGGTCATTATACTTGCTCCTACTACAGTGAACTCGTACGCTTGCGAGGAATCTACTAGTAGAAAGTTAGTATTTTCGGTTCAAGTCATAAGGCCAATGATAATTAAATTAAAAGCCTTAGTGTTGGTGAACGAATCTAATCGTAAGGATTAGTGGCTGTTTTAATCCGTTTTTACGTCACCAATCAATAACGTGTGATTGATTACCACCGTAAATGGTAAATCGGGGTTTGGATTTATCGAATTTGTAAATTCGGTAGTCGAAATTGGACTTGTTTCGTGTATGTGTGAGTTTGGGTGTGTTTGTGTGTATTTTTTGTCTGAAATTCGAAAATTATATAAGTAAGCTGGAGAACAACTATTTATAGAGACTAGCAAGCATGAGGTGTCCAAGACTCTTGGTCTCCCTAGCCTGCATGCTTGACATGTGTCCCTTTGATCTTATCTAAGCTGAATCTTAGTTACAAAGTCTTCTTTGGTCTTATCTCGGACTCATTGTTGTTCGCCTAAGTCGGCTTGATTGATCTTGTTGATTCTCCAATTGAAAGTTGTTCGCCTCTTGAGGTTGTACTTTAGAAGTTGCTCGCCTTATGGCTTTGTTCAGCTTGGCGTTGGGATCTTTGTCCTTTGTTCACTTGTACACACCTCCTTGGCTATTTGTTGTATCATGGTTTGACCAAGTTGTTCGTCATTGATGACTTCACAGTTGGCTCATTCTTGGTCTCGGGCATAAATTCCTGTTCGCCCATTAGTTGTTCGTCGGGGAGTTGTTCGTCACTTTATACACCTCCCAGGTTGGTTAATGCGCCCAAATAGTGATTTTCTTTGTTTTAGACTTCAATAATTGTTCGCTCCATATTTAGATGATGTTCGCCTATCAACACTTAGATCCTTTTAATTTTATTTTCATGTCCAATTGAAACCATGTCCGCGAGAATATCAACAAACAATTTGGAGATTTCCAAGATCCCATTGCAATCGGCACTTTCCATGCAATGAAACGTGGGATTCTTACTTAGGCTTCCGCGGGTAATTTGATTCCTACAAAAGCAGCCAAATTATTTAATCTAGTATCAAGGAGAAATAAGGAACCTTTAACCTTCTGTTAGAAGAAAAAAAAAATTGAAAGAAATATTATTATGCTTGGGTAGATTTTCAGTGGTAGTCCTCTGTTGAACTCCAGTAAATCCTATCTCTTCTTTTGTTTTTGTTGCCGCCCTTGAATCCGATCAATTTCTTGCAAGAGGGATATGGATTCGTCTTGCGGGAGAATTTGATGAATGATAAATAATTGGTAGAACATTCGAGCTGATAACGTGTTGTAAATAAGTGCGTAAAATAAAAGATGAGATTTGTTCACCCAGTTCGTCGGGAACGACTACGTCTGGGGGCGAGCCAAGCCAAGAGTTTCACTAATGTTCTTGTGTATGCGTGTTTACAATAATGAGTACAATGATATATTTATAAGAATAAAACTCTAGTCTAAGATAAGAAGCTCATTGGGTTATTGGTCCATTTGTAATGTCCACATCAAATCTTCTAGATTTGAAATAATAAATCTTCTAGATTTACAACAGATAGAAGAGTTTCTTTTCCACTCCCTCCGTTCCTTTTTAACTCTCCAATTTTATCTAAAATGATGTACTTTTTAATTGTCACTCTACTAATATCAGTGCATTTTCACCTATTTTTTTCAACAATGCCCCTAATAAATTGTAAAGCTAAACATCATTTTGTAATAAATAGGAACAATAAATAAGGGTGTAAGTGTCTTTTGATATCATAATAAATGAAAAAATTGATTTGTATGGATGAATAAAATAAGATAAATAATAAGGGACGGAGGGAGTATCATTTTTGCGTTCTTAAATTTGTATTGTTGTGTTTAAATTGTTAGAAGTAGTTGCACGTTACGAAATAGGTGGTGAAATTCCATTTTTCAATGTAAATGTTGGGAGCCGAGTTGTGTAATGGTGACTAGACCAGCAATGTTGGTCCTAATTTGTTCAATGCAATGTTGGTCCTAATTTTTCAATGCAATGTTGGTCCTAATTTGTTCTACTTGGTATACCAAACACTTCGCGATTTCAGCAATAGCTAGACCTAAAAACAACGAAAAAGATGTCTTCAAGAGAAATTTAAAGAGGTATAATGTTTGAAATTAATTTATATCATTAGTTCCCTATGATTTTTCCAAGAATTTCGAGGATTAGAGTTTCTTTAGGTGATGTATAACAGTATTTTAGTTTTTTCTCCTGCACTCTCGGTCAATGGTATTTGCACTCGTGGAATTCCACATGGAATAAGAAAATGAATAAAATAGTTGGATATAGATAAATATGTGTATATATTTGTAAATGTACACGCAAATCAATTTTTTTAGGTAGTGTCTAAATTGGCATGGAGACATCTAAATACAGAAAGTGTGCAAATTTTTTTGTAATGGAGGGAGTATTTAATAAGAACTTTAATGTGACAATCTCATACAAAATTTGTTCTTTCTATTAAAGATTTTTTGAAAGAATTTTATTTATTTTAAAAGTTCAAATTTATAAAAAAATTTGAAATTAATTCATTTAATTATTTCATCACAATTTTTTTAAAAAAATGCAATAAAATAATGGGTGTGGGGAAGGCCACCATTAAATTATTGGTTGATAGCTGAGATTTTTAAAGCAAAACTAGGGATAACAATGGGGCGGGCGGGTGGTGCGTGTATTCAAGTACTCGAATCTATCCCGCACATATCCCCCCGCCACGCCCCGTGCTGTAGGGCAACATTTTGAGCTTCATGTTCTCCCTACATGAGGCAGGTCCGTCCCACTCAGTTTCATTCCCTTTCTCCTCCCAAAAAAATATTATTAGAAATTTAAATTTAAGTTATATATATATTTTCATATTAAACATGTTGTGCATCATAATATAAGGGATCGTTTGGTTAACAACACTTCAAGGGTAATGCGAATAAAAATTTATTTTCATCTATATCCTTATAATAAAAATTATAGGTAGGGTGATAGATTGTTCCAAATTTCCAATGATGATTGTATTGCTAGTGTCATGCCCTAATTTTGAAATAAAATTGGATAACAAGTGGTTGTTGGTGGAGGAATAAGAGAATGATTGAAGAGGGTGATTGTAGGAGAGGAAATAGTAGGTTTTATATGAAAACGCTTCATAATAAATTTAACATGAAATAGTTTTGGAGTATCATTAATCACATCAGGAGTATCATTAACCATGTCAGGGGTATCATTAGTCGGAGTTCAAGAAATTTTAAAACAATTTTCTTGAACTCAAACTAATGATACCCCTGATGAGATTAATGATACTCCCGATGAGATTAATGATACTTTAAAATTGTTTCATGATAAACTTATCATGAACTATTTTCATATAATACTTTGCCGAGAGGAAATTGATAATCAAAATGGGGCAGTGATCACCTTATTTAGAAGGGAATGTAATGGTTTTGTTTTAGTGAACCATCATAATTATACTAATTTTTAATCTAAATCTCATTATCATTGAAAAATTATTAATCAAGCGTCTCCTAACTTATTTAAGCAAAAATCTAAATTCTCAATTAAACCTAACAATTAATATAATCATCAAATTTACAAATTATATATTTTTAACTCATTACTAAATTACAGTAATATATATTAATATATATATTAGGTCGCGGCTAATAACACCCGAACTTTTTCTCTTTAAACCTTTTTTTTTTACCAAAATAGTCTAATGTAATTAGACTATTATACCATTTACCACTTAAAATCTATTGAAACATAGAATTTAGTTTTTCTCAATACACCCAATCCCAAATTTTTTCTTCATCATTCTGACTTCTTTCCTCCCCCCACACTCAATCTCTTTCTTCTTCATTATTCACTCAAGCACTTAATCAATACTAATGAGAGATGTCATGGAGGAAGATCACACTTCGAAAAATAAATGTAATGTAAGTTTTATATGAGTTTATTGTTCTATATGGTATGTGTTATGATATAAATCTATTTAGAAAAGAATATTTAAAGTTTAAAAATTATATTGGTTGAGTTATGTTCGCGGATTTAAGGTTCAGAAATTATGAAAATCGAGCATGTTTGGCAAACCAGAGCCGAACATTTATCATTATGTTCAGCCAGAGTTTTTTTTTTATCGGTAAACGGGCAATTTTATTTCAACCACAAAAGGATTACAACGGCATGAGTAATACCTTTCCAATGAGTTTACATCATTAATAACACAACTTCTAAATACGAAGAAAAAAGTGAAATTCAAACTCCCACCACTAATCTAGGATTTTCTGACCAAGTTTGAAAGTTAAAGTATTTCCAACTGTAATCCTTTCCCACGAACCAACTCCACGTACGTATTTTCAACTCGTCCAATAACTTTCGAGTGAGCACTCCACTTGTTCAAAGACCTTCTTGTTTCTCCCTTTCCAGATCAACCAAATGATACATTCCCATAGACTCACAACAACCATTTTTCCTCTCTTCCCCTTAAAAAATCTACTAAAATGGAGTAAATTTCTTAGAGGATTTGAGGACAATACGGTACTAACTCCCCACCAATTCATAACAGTCATCCATACCGAGTAAGAGAAATTGCATTCGAAAAAAACATGTTTAACCGTTTCATTTGCTTCCCCACAAAAAATGCAACTCTCACTTTCATTTGGCCCGATAATTCCTTTCTTTTTTAGCTTCTTCTTCGTTGGTAGTCTTCTCCTAAGTACTCTCCAAGCGTGCACCCCAATTTTTCGCGGGACGAACTTGTTCCAAATCAACTTGAAGCCCTGCTCTTTCGTCTCGTCTCTCTGTTCACCGTTCTCCTCTTCTCGTAGCCACTCGTAAGCTTCACGTTGTAAGTGTTGACTTTCCCACTTTCCCACTTTCCCAACTCCATTTATCATCAATTTCAGCCTTCGGAGTGTACCTCTTAATCACCGAAAAAAGATCATCAAGCATTAATTTTTCTCGATCGAAAAGTTCACGACGCCAAGGGATTTTCCATTGCAAGGATCCCTCCACCCATTCTCCAAACTCACTCACCATTCCCCCCCTTGAAGAGCTGAGATTAAATAACCTGTTGAATCTATTTTTGAGACAAAACCCAACCCCGGCCCACTCCTCTTCCCAAAACCTAGTCTTTTCCCCATTCCCCAAGCACTTCCGTACACCCTCAAAAATCCAGCCTCCTCTCCCTCCTCCAGCAGCCTTCACCACATCCCCCCACCATCCTCTCACCTTTCTCCCTCTGACCGACTCACTGCCCAAAAGTCCCTCACCCCAAGCCACCCCAAACGTGACTCTATTACCCTAGCCCACAGACTGTCCCTCTCATTCAAGAATCTCCACACCCATTTACTAAGTAAAATCCTATTAAAGCAATCTAACTCCTTCACCCCCAAACCCCCTTTTGACTTCGAGTTGCATATGTGGCCCCACCTAACCCAAGCTAATTTTTTTGAACTCTCACCACCCCCCCCCCCCAGAAAAAATTTCTTTGAAGTTTCACGATCTCACTCAGGGTACTTTTCGAAATTCTAAAAGTGGACAGGTAGTAAACCGGAATAGAGTTGAGGACCGCGTTAAGCAAGACCAATCTTCCTCCAATCGAGAGCTTCATGTTCTCCCATCTCTTGAGTCTGCCTCTAATCTTCTGGATCACTGGATTCCAAAGAGCCACCTTATTGGAAGAATTTCCTACTGACATGCCAAGATAAGTGAAAGGAATTTTTCCAATGTTGCATCCCAACGTGTTTGCCATGTCATTCAATAAACCTTCTTGCACGTGCACTCCATAAATTGAGCATTTATTCAAGTTGACGCTCATTCCCGACACCAATTCCCACAATCTTACAAAGCGTTTGAGGAAGACCGCGTTCTCGAGATTTGCTGCGTAAAAAAAAACAGTATCATCGGCAAACTGAAGATGAGATATGCCCACCTTATTCCTCCCAATAAAAGCGGGTTCATACAGTCCTAAATCAACCGCTCTGTGCAGTAATAAACTCTAGCCCTCAGCTGCCAATAGGAAAAGGAACGGCGAGAGAGGGTCTCCCTGCCTAAGACCTCTTTCCAACTTAAACTCCCCTGTTGGACTTCCATTAATCAGAACCGAAGCACAAGCTATAGAGATGCATTCCATGATCCATTTAGAATGAAACCCGAATCCCTTCAGAGTCTTCTCCAAGAATCACCACTCAACCGAATCATAAGCTTTCGCAAAATCGATTTTGTAGAAAAATCGATTATGTTCAGCCAGAGTTGGTTAAATGCAATGATAAATGTTCGATCACTGTTGGCCAAACATTATGAATAAAGTTCGGTCATTGTTGGTCAAACTTTTCTTCTTCCAGTGCGCTACGTGAGTGTCTTCTACGTGCGTGTGTTTGGGTGTGTGGGGTTTTTTTTTTTTATTTGGGTGTGAGTTTATTGTAGGGTTTAAGATTTGGGTGTATGCAAATATTTAAATTTAAGTTGAAGGGTAAAATAGACAATATATTACGGGTGTTTTGTGTAAAATAAAAAATAGGCTCGTGTATGAAAAACAGCAGGTGTAAAGAACAAAAGTTAGGGTATTATTAGCCACGCCCTATATATTATTGGGGAGCGAATCATGACAATATGCATACTACTTGATCTATTTCATTTTTCATATATAGGATGGAGTTGACCTCTATTTTCAGAATGGGACGGACCGACGGAGTTGACTTGGCTCAAGCAGGGCGGGGCAGGCCAGGCCGTTTTGCCCAAGTTAAGATACCTTCGACATTTTGAGTTTTAAGATCGTGTTGTTCATAATCATCTCTTTACGATGTTCTTAGAAAAAAGGTCACGCCTGGAATTTTGTGTTCAAATATTGGGTTAAATTAAATAAATAAAAAGTAGTAGTAAGTTTTCAATTAATTACGCAAATCTCATCTATTACACCTAGTTTGAAAAATAATGACGCGGATATAAAACCCAGTATAATTTTCAAACTAATGGTTAAAAAATTCGTAGGCTTATAAAAAAAAAAAAATCTCAGGCCGCCTGGGGCAATCAATGAAAGATAGAAACGTCTGACATTTTTTTTTTCAATTTTTATTCATTTTGTCAATAAGAATGCGACATCAAGTTAGATCGATTTCACTCGATAATTATTGATTAAGTGAATAAATGGGACTTGTATTTGTAGATTTTCCCAATCGACATATTTTCACACTAATGTTCTCAATTGCTGATAGAAGCAAATTCGGCGCCTCCAATATTGACTCTAATTATATAAAGTTTGATGTATCATAATATCATATACTCTGCCCCAACAAAAAAGATATGATTTTCAATGTACAAATTGTAATTTTTGGTCAGTTGAATGTTAGGGTCTATGCCTTCAATTCATGGTATACTTTTCTTCAAAACTATATTGTAAATTAATTTCATAAGAGTAGGTGCTTGTATATCACAAATTATAACACATGAATTTCAATGTACAAATTGTAATTTTTGGTCAGGGTCATCTCTGCCTTCAATTCATGGTATACTTTTCTTTAAAACTATATTGTAAATTAATTTCATAAGAGTAGGTAATTAAATGCACTCAAGTACATGACATATATTTGGATTTTAAGCTTAATTTCAAAACACACTCTAACATGCCGAACTGTATGTGTATTTTTTTTATTTTTTATTTTTTTGCAATTGAGATATTACTGATTACTTTGTAAAGTATTATTGATTTCTACTTGAGGTATTTTTTTCAAATGTGTATATCATTCACTCAAATGCACAATAAAATTACTCCTTGTATTTTAAGCGTACCATATAATTTAAATGTATTTTTAGTAAAAGTATAATTTAATAATATACTTAAATTTTACCGTGCATGTGATGGATACAAGTATTTAGCCCTCTAATATCACGGTATGGGCTTCAAATTCAAGGATTCAATAGAAACAATGAAAATTAAAAATTCCAACTGGCATTCAAGTTCAAGAGTTCATCGTTCAATTCGGATTTATGCCCTTCTTTTAATTACGGAGTTGTTGTAAATTTAACTAACTCAGAGGTTAAGTTATCATCAGTTGTGCCACGTCACACGTGCAATATAAAGAGAAGAAGAGAAAATGGTTTCGAATTTAAACACAATTTATTTATTTATACGAATGAATCTCTTTCGGGACGAGGAGTAATGTACAGTAAAACCTCTAAAAAAAAATACTCTATTAAGGAATAAACTCTCTTTAGGAATAAGAATTCATGGTCCCAACTTATAATTTGGAATAAACTCCATATTGTCATAATTCATATTTTTTCAAGTCCCAACATAAAGAAATACACCTCCATTTAGGAATAAATCATAATAATATATATAATTTTACAATAGATTTAAGTTGATTTAAAATATTTGTTCAAGGTTGATTGTGACAATGATTTAATCTTTTGTGTTATAACCTTATCCTTCAACTTGCGTGTGCGCATTAGCTCGTCCACATGACCACCTTCTTGTTGAACCCAAAAAATTTCCAACTTGTCGAGTAAGCTTAAAGCTTCTTCACATGAAACTTTTTGTACTTCTATGCTATCATCCTCTGGATTATTTTCCTCATTTTCTTGCCTAATTCCTTCAATAATTTCTTCATCCGTTAAAGCATAAACAATTTGTTGCTCATTTGGATGATTAAGAAAAATATTCATCTCCATCTTGTTGGTGTAGTGAAGATCTTTTACCTGACTTTTCAACTCTTTAAGTAGTCTTTTATTCTCCTCATCCATTTCTTTTGCAACTTGCAACTCGTCAACTTCAACGGTCCGAATTTTGCAGTGCTTAAAGCAATTCTCGATCGTCCTTGGTTTCACATCTATCGACCATGCAGCAACTGCATTTATCATTCCATCGAGGAGGGAGATCTTTGACGGTTCCAAAACACGATCCTCGATTCGTTTCAAAAGTAGACGATTAAATCGCTGACGATAATAACCTTTAAAATTTCTAATGATACCTGCATCACATGGTTGAATCTTGGAAGTGCTATTTGGTGGTAAGAACATAACATTTGTGTGGTGAAGTGGCGGGAGATGTTCTTTCTTCCCATGAGCTGTACAATTATCCAAAAGAAGCAAAACATTTCTGTCTAAACGGCTATCAAACCACTTTAGTCATTCAACAAAGAATAAAGATGTCATCCATGCATTTGAATTTACTCGATAAGTGCAATTGAGAGTAGAACGGTTAACATTCTTCAAGCATCTAGGATTAAGAAACTTACCAATGATCCAAAGAGGAACTTTGTCAGATCCATCACCATTGGTGCAAATGACAATTGTAATTCTCTCTTTGTTTTGCTTTCGTCCCTCGAGTTGCTTCGTTGCAAGAGAATTATCAGCTTGCATTCGATAAAATAAACCTGTTTCATCCATGTTGTAAATATCCTTTCAATCCCATTTATCTAATTCTTCTCTTATTGATGGCAAACTTGCTTCAATTTTCTCCATATCAACTGAGACACTCTCCCCGAAACGCCGAAATGACTGAATTGCATGTCGATGCTTGAACTTCTCTAACCACCCATTAGAAAATTCAAATGAAATTGCTTCTGGATAGAGACTCTTTAAGAATATGCGGCCCTTCTCCTTGAGTAATTCACCACTAATATTGACATGCTCTTGGTTGCATACAAACCATTCATAAAGAGCCGACTCCATCAATGGGTACTTCAACGGTCTCAAACGTTTTGCATTTGGATTAGAAAGAGCCTGCTGGTCGTCATTGTTGATTGACCTCTTGAATGCCTTCGATATCGCTGATTGCGATAGCTTAAGATTATGAGTATCCTCCAACCACTTGGCAAAATCTTTTTGCTTCCAACCTGGATGTAGTTCTTTCATTTTGCACATCTCCACACGAATTTTTTCACTCATTTGAGTTCTCTTTTCTATTTTTGGTGCCATTATATGCGTGAAGAAAATGTTGATTTGATGTAATTGATAAAAAAAATGTATTATACATAGTATTTATAGATGAAAAAATTAAAGCAATCAAAAGCAAGTACATGCATCTATGGTGGGTGACTCTTGAGTATTGTCTTTTCATATTACGTGAGTAAATTAGTTAAATTAAGTTCAACACATTACATGTACATGTATCTACTAATTATACCATTATATAACATACATGCATTTAAAAAAAAAAAACCTTATAACTCTATTTAGGAATAACCCCCATTTAGGAATATTTTTTTGTGGTCCCAAGGATATGACTATAGAGAGGTTTTACTGTACTAATCTTATCAAATAACTAATTAATTCAAGAGAGCTTTTTATAAAAGCAAAATAATGTGTGCACTGTGGAATTTATTTTGAGGGTATTACTTATTTCTTTAAAAAATATTGATTATTTTTATTGTAAAGTATTAGTTTTGAACAATATTAGTTGTTTTATTAAAAGTAATAAAATATTAATTGTAATTCAGTTTTATGATGAAAATATATTTAATATTTTCAATTCAGTACCTGTGCTTTAGATATTTAGGAACAGAATTAATTTTGTTGTTTAGCTTTACTAGTTGTCAAAAGAAATAAAAAATTTGAGTAGCGGAAAATAAATGTGATTTTATTAAAAAAAAAAAATCGAGTATTATTGTTAGTAAAAATGTCACTGTTTAAAATTCAATTTTGAATGTTATTGTTGTGAACACAAAATGTAATAGTTTAGAAAAATACTTAAATTCTAAACGTTTGACATTTTGTATGCATAATAAGTATTACTTGGCGGAAGTTTTACAATTGCTTATATAAAAAAAATTATAAAAGGGAAAAGGATCAACAATATTTGTACATGTTGGGCTGATTTACAATTAAAAAAAAAAAAAAACACACAGCACAAGAGGAGTACGACCATTTGCAACCAGTAAAATTACACTAAGAAACACCGAATCTGCTAACCCTGTTTCTATTTGTACCAGAGAATACAAAACTACAAACGTGGGGACTAACTAACAAGTATTAGCGCGTATAGCTGAGCGGAAAAATTGTCGAGCAATGGCCCGATAAACCACGCCCATTTTCGTCACCAGAACCAACAAAACCGGCTATCTACAGCCTTCACTGTAGTCGTTACCAACGGCATTCTCCCGTATTCTGCCACGAAATGATTCACACATTCGCTTCTCTTTTCACTGTGTCCACCCAAGCTACTTATACCAGTCGAACCAATCTCAAAAATGTTACCTACATCACCCCCAAAACATACAATAAGTTGTACAGTCATATAACTAAGCTCATCAGGCTTGAGAGACTAATCGAACTCACATAATTTTACTATTTTACTGCTAATAATGCTGATTATTCAAAAATATACTCAAATTATAAATAAAATAAAAATATCTAATTAACGTTATGTAAACTACTGAGTCGAGTACAAGTGGAGGGAAGGATGACTGAATGCATATTTACCTTTCACCCAAATAGGAGGAGCACCAGTTGCATTTGCGACAAGGAAAGACATTGCAATATCTTCACAATTCCTGGTACATACATATAGAAAAGAGTATTTGATGGTCAGCTTAGGGGAAAGAAAAAATGAATAGAACAAAATAATATATTTTTAAAGTATCACTCAAGAAGAACCTGCTTTCCGTCACATATTCTCTAATGGAAGATGGCATCTCATAAGTGTACATACTGAGATATTTCTTATGGAAGAAGGCAGCTTTTGACAGAATCATACTATATGTACCCGTCCACCAAACAGACCACCATCCACTATAAATGTACTCCTCCTTACCGTTTTTCTGAAACAACCAAAAAAATGAGTGAACAAAGAGTTATGAACACAAAAATGAAATTATATACCAAGAGGCTTTAGTTCAAGGGAGACTATACACAAACGTCATAAAAAGGAAAAATTCGTCAGTTGATGTCATCTTAAGTAAATTAGATAGAGTCATAATTGGAACACATTGATTCCGCTCATTCCCGTCCTTGGAGCCAATCTCAAAATTAGACTTTATATTGCTGATCACTAGAAAACTTACCCTTTTAAGTAAAAACCTTACATCCTTTTGGCTTTTAAGCAATCTTGAAATTAGACTGTATACTGTCAACACTAGAAAACTTGCCAACTATGAACTAACAGTAAAGCTCATGACCCTATGGCTTCTCAGTTTCATGAAGTATTACACAAGTACCATAATTATAGATCTAAGGTTCATAGTAGAGCAATCAAGATATGTAAACCTAGGGAGTAAGATGGTAAGAATGCATTGTTTCAAAAGCCTTTGAGCACAGGCAAGAGGGTTAACGTAAACATGAGAAAAGATGCAGAAGCCAATTGGCAGAGAGATATTAGTTGTTTTATTACTACATGAAGGAATTATTAATCATATTGCATGTACAATAATTGGAGTAAACGACAAGGAAAAGAAATATCGTAATATGCCAAGTTATAGGGAGCTAACAGGAAAAAAGAACATGGTCAAATTCCAAATGTTCTAAAAGATCCTCCTTGAAGACAAATTGTGAATGTAGGCAAATGATAATATAGAGCTGATCTCAACTTAAGACTTTTCTGCTGCCTCTAGAGATTTTTGTAAACAGAATTATAGCACTTACCAATTTATCAACCCAGTGAATACGAGGCACAAATCCCACCATCGCATCTGGTGCGCTTTGCCATACACTGAAAGCGAATTCAACAGTTGTGCAGGGAAATATAATGTCGTCATCAATTGAGAAGACCACATCTGACTTCAAATCCTTGATTTCCTTAAACCTGTTATTTAAACTGTCTTCTTTATTAATATCAAATTTCAACTCAATTTCATGGCTATTTTCGGAATTCGATTGTATAGCATGGTTTAGATAGTTGATGAGAGATTCTGAAGGAGGATCGGGTTCACTCCAAACAATATGTACAGAATCAAGTCCAGGACATGAAGCATAATGGGATATGGACTCCTTCAGAAGATCATTTCTTTTCCATGTGTTAATCAATAAGGTGTATCCTCCCCTGCACAACATATTAAGTTAGCATTACTATAAAGAACAATATTTTTGTTTAGTTTCAGGCATGCAGAGCAGTCATATGTGGTATACATTAATAAATTTATGCCCACGTCAAGCAAGGATCTTGTTAAACAAACCCAATATCATCCCCACAATGAAAAAAAGAAAAGAGAGACAAATTCCTAACTACAATACCAATATTGGCTATGTCCTTGTGATTCTATTTATGGAACAAGTTAAGAAAACAACAACAATAAAAATATGCTCACCGAAACAATATTCTCTACAAAAACTAGGAACTGCACAGAAGAAGAATCTACAATACAACAAACATGAAGGCCTCAAATTGGATTGCATGAAATAGGAAAGTGTCAAACTTCACTTCCATGGCTAAAAAGTGTTTTCTTTACAACCAACTTACATTAGGTGAGGTGGTATCTAAGCCCCTATGCCTACACCTCATATGAAAAAGACTCCATGACTACATCTATATACATACATATAAGTGGCAAAATCATTTTAATATTAATCGAAATTATAAATTGGTAAACAATCAGACTTCCAAATAGATGAATAAGAATGCACAGATTACAATATTAGCGATGTTGCTACCTTTTTTGGCACCTCATTATCAATTTATTTACTGCTTCCAGTAAACATCAGCTAGGAAAATTCACTGATCACTTTACCTCAATCTTGCCCAATAATAGTAAAAAATACCAACAGAATGAAATCTGAATCCATTTTAAATTTTTTTAGTTCATATGAGCAGAATATCAACCATCGCTCTCCTAACGTTTACTCCTTTCATAGTCAATACTGAGAGAGAAATTACTTAAGGAGTAATGAAGATATATTTAGCAACAACAAAAAAACCCAACAATTTCCCAAAAATGGACAGTAAAACCCAGAATCCAATAATTAAGTCAGCTAAATGTGAACTAATTCCGCGTTTAAACTAAAGCACAGCCGTAAATCACACAAAATCCAAAACGATTCGAACGAATCTCACCGAGGCAGAGAGGATCGGGGGAGAGAAACAGCGCGCTGCTTCCAACCTATAAACGACGTCGTGCGTCCTGCGAGCGCAATAAATGTGAATAGTATGCAACACGCCAGCATTAACTTTATTTTGGCGGATCCGACGGCTAGCACCGCTCCCTGCCTTAGATTCCGGCGGCTGAAAAGGCTCGTCCTCATCTCCTGACCTCTGTTAATAACGGCGCAACTGAGTAACTACACGCCGATCCGAGTCGAGGAAGCGTTGGGCAGAGGCGGCGATGATTCCATACAAGGACGGCGGAGAAACGGGCGTGTCTGATGAGTTCACGGCGGCGATGCCGTCACGCGTTGATCAGCTAGGAGGATTTCAAAGAGGCAAGAGCTAATAAAGAAGGCTGAATAAGTGAGAAAGAAAGACTGGCAAACAGTTAATTAAATGCGTCTTCAAGATTCTATATTTATTTTTGATGATGTTGAATCTCATAAGATTTCAAGTTAATCCCATAAATTGAAACAAGACTATTATTTTGCACACTCAGTTAAAGACATTTGTATTTTTTTTAAGTAAACTTCAATCTCACAACCTTTATACATTTATATAAAATATCATTATTTCTTAATTCACAACACAGTTAATTCAATTAATTTTTTTTATTTTATATATAAAAATTTACTAAATTACCTCTCAAAATGTTAATCATTACATTTTATTCTTAAAATGTGTGTTATTATTTTTTTGCATACTATATTTTGAAAATAAAGAGAGTATTGTAAATGGATGTTTGCAAACTCTATTTGATGGTAGAATTAATTATTTTTTTAAAAAAAATATTAATTCTAAAGTATTTGCAACTATTACTCTAAGCGTTTATATTCTATTTTTGAGAAGTTGCTTTAAAACTGCTTTTTAATTATGGATAAATGATTCTTATGGGACCCATGACTTTTGTGTTCCTCAGATTTAAAAACACTATAATTTTTTTTCCAAACACTCTCTTTTTTCAAAATCACTTTATTTCAAAGCACTCTCAATTTTTAATTTTGCTATAAATATTATTTAACATCACTTTAATTTCAAAATATACTCTAAGAAGCCCCTCATAAATTGAGACGTGTTTTTTTTTTTACACTTCCTTAGACTCCAAACACTTTGCACGCTTTATAAATGTAGTTTACAATATTCATATATTTACACAAAATGTCATTATTGTTTATATTTATTTCAACCAATTATATTACTTTAATAATAAAATTTTACACATCACAATCAACATTCTATTCATTACATTTTTTTTAAAGTGTGTTCACAGAAATGTGAAGAGTATTTGGGAACGGAGAGAGTACTAAATTTTAAAAGTATTTAAAAAATCTTTAAAAAAATATAACGTGTTATACAACAACTAATAGCTCACACGTTTTTTTATTGAAAAATAAGTGATATGTGAATTATTTTAATTTTATATACTTTGAGTAGGTTTTATATGAAACGCTTCATAATAAGCTTAATATGAAATAGTTTTAGAGTATCATTAATCTCAGCAGGAATATCATTAAACCTGTTAGAGGTATCAGTAGTCTGAGTTCAAAAAAAATTAAAACAACTTTCTTGAACTCAGACTAATGATACCCCTGATGAGATTAATGATATTTTCAATGAAATTAATGATACTTTAAAATATTTTCGTGATAAACTTATCATGAACTATTTTCATATAATAGTTTGTCATATACTTTTTATTAATGAAAATGTTGTTCGACTTATTCCACCAAGAGTGTGGATTTTCTAACCTAAAGACTATAGTATCTTGAAAGTTGTTGGCGTCATCTCCTACGTCATATTATTCCATCTACACAAATATTTAATCTCCTCGTTTCACTTCAAACTCATTTCATCTTTCTAGTTGCTGGTCACAATCAATAAAAATAGTAAAATTTTCAAATTATATTTTCTTTGTATGTAGAGAGAGAGAACGAGAGGATGAATAGTTGAAATTTGTTCCTAAATAAAACATTTTACAATATTTTTTTAGTAAAACAATTAATACATTTTATATTCTTTAATTTATACTATTTCGTGAAAACTACATGTATCCTCTAGAACTAATACTGTTAGTGAAAATTGAAAGTGTGTGTGGTGTTTTTCAAAGTCGTATTAACTGAAATGTTGACAACATGCGCGACAACACAAGACGGTTACGAACTGTTAAGAACATATCTAAGTAGTTCTAAGCAGCGGAAGACTTAAACACCTTGCAAACGAAATTCAAAAATTTTCATAGACTTAAATAAAGTTTATGATGTCTCATGGCGAAAAGCTTCACTATAACCATGTAGTGATACAAACAAAGATCTAACATAAGATCTCAAAGTGAGGGTAAGGTGTAAACATACCGCCTAAACAGGTCTACGATGACTAGAAAACTTATTACATTCAGACCCTAATCTAGTCTATTTTTTATCCCAATACTGATAGGAGTGTTGCAGCGCTCGATCAGCACAAAAGATAGTAACTGCCCTTCTACACTAGATGTACTTGAACACTCGATAGTGTAGCTCTCGTTTACTATTTTATGGCTTGTTTCCCCTGGTTTTTACTTCGTCTATCTTCAGGTATTTATAGATGTAGGATCCACCGGAAGTTACAATTACTAAGGTCAGTTTGGAAGGACCTAGAAACATATCCTCCACTAACTCCATGATTAAGAAATAACCGCCCATGATGTATTTGATCTCCTTATTTGATAACCGCAGCCGCCTGACCTGGAACATTCTAGGTCTTCATCCTGTGAACACAACATCAAACACAACATAGAACAAAAGTGTTAGTGTTAGGAGAAAGGGCAAATTCAGTAATGTTTTACAGAATGTTGCCTAAACATTTTTTACAACATTGGCATAACATTAACAATCTCCCCCAATTTGGCCTTTCTACTACAACACACCTGATGAAAATCTCAGTAATATGTGTGTAATAGACAATGACAAATGAATATCCAAAATAGATATCAGTTTGCCAAAAATGTCAAAAGATCAGGATTTAACTAAGCACAAATCATGCTTAGCCCAAACAATAATCCAAAAACAAACAAGTTGTTCTTAAGATAAGACAGCAACAACAAAACATAATTATTGTTCAGAACCTTTTGTATGAGAAACATGCACAAACAATAAACTATGCTCAAACAACTATTGTTTAGAGCAATGGTAAGAACTTAAACTAATGATTCTAAACAATAGAAAAAACTAACAAAGCTAGATAGAGCTATCAAAGCTAATCCTAGCTGCAAAAACTAACAGAGCTAGAAAGCTAACAGAGGCTTAGCTAGCTACAAATATTCAAGAGCTATTACAATAAAGGAAAATATAAAACAAGATGGGAAATGGTTGCGCTGTAGAATATCAATAGCTGCATCTTCAATAAATCTACACAGACTCCCCCATACTTGAATCTCCCCCTATTTTCAAGCTCTAAACTGACAACCTTCAAAGGTCACCATCTTCATTCCTTGGTCCAGCATTATCAACAACATCTCCTATGACTTCAGCATCATCACCAGCATCTTCACCTTGATTAGAACCTCCATGGCCAGATGGTCCAACAACATCTTCAGGTCTTTGTGGAGCATTTTCATCAGCTACTCCCCCTGTTGGAGTAGAAAGCAAGAATCTCCAAAAATTTCTTTGTTGTTCCATCCTGGATAGAGTTCTCTTCAAGTTTTCAATAGTCTTGTCCAAATCTGCAATTTGATTAGAGATATATGGAGCAGATATGGTAACAGAATAAACAGATGACCCATCAACATTGATGTCGTCAGGTATGTTGATAACATTGGGGTCAACACTCCCTCTGTTTTGAGTAGACTGTTGTTCTGGTTCAGCTTCAGGCATTGGTTCATCAACTCTTGGTCCTGGAAGGGGTAAATCAATCACCCTGTTGTTGACAACCAACAACTGATGGTTGATTCCATGAGCAGGTGCATAGCTACTGATCACTTCATCATCAGCTCGTTCAAACTCTTTATCTTGCAACAATTGGTGTATCAAACAAGGATACGACAGTAAACCTCTTCCACTAATTTCTCCAGCATACCTCAACATGTTATTAAATATAGTCTGACCTAAATCAAACTCATTCAGCTCACCTATCCTATAGAGAAGGATAGCTTGTTCTTCAGTCAAACATGTTGAATTGGTTGTAGGCAGCCAATTGTGGATCACCAATATATGCAGTGCATAGTATAAATTTGTCAATCTAGAAGTCAAAATTCTATTTTCCCAAATTCTGACTTTACCACCAATAATCACAGAAATCACCAAATTCAAATCAGTGATAGACCTTTCCTCCATGTTCCTTGTTCTTAGAATGTGGTTGATTACCTTAGGATTAACCATAATCCTATTACCTCTAAATTTTACATTCCCATAATTCTCATAATTTACTCTACCAAGACTCCTATGCAAGTTAGCATAAAATTCATACACCCAATCAACATAGTATGGTGTAGCAAAGTGTAGTGCATGCATAAGATGCCTCTCAGTAAGGAATGGTATCAGATTCATGGCTTCAAACTCAGGTACCCTAATGACTCTTTCACTAACAATCACTCTAGTCATAATAGTAGTGTACCTAGAACTAGTCATGTCATTATATGTTTCATCATCAGTCTCAGAGTCAGAGTATGCCTTTTCAGGTTCAACATCTTCTTCTTCAGATTCTGATGTTGTCTCAGGTGAGGCAACATTTTCGGCAACATGAGTAGGATCACTTTTTCTTTTGCTTCTGATTTCTCTTCTGGTTGTAGAAGGATCATGGTTGTGCTTTGTCCTTCCTTCAGTCCTGTTAGCAAAGAAATCTTTGAGTGGGATCTCCAAGTCAACATCTTCTTCAGATGACATTTCCTCCATCACAGTATCAACTTCAACTTCAGCTTCCACATCTTGGCAGCTTCTCCTTCAGGTTCACTTTCCTCCTTCTCAGATTCAGACACATGAACAGGCTTTGAGCTTGTTCCATCATCCCTTGACTTCTTCCTCCTGGACTCATAATAGTCCACCTTTTTTCCCATAGTCCTAAAAGAGATTCTCCTTTTGCCACCATATCTTGTGACATGTTTTGGATCCTTCTTCTTCTTCTTCTTCTTCTTCTTCTTCTTCTTCTTCTTCTTCTTCTTCTTCTTCTTCTTCTTCTTCTTCTTCTTCTTCTTCTTCTTCTTCTTCTTCTTCTTCTTTCTCTTGCTTCTCCTTCTTCTCCTGCTTCTGCTGCTTCTCCTTCTCCTGCTTCTCTCTCTCCTTCTCCTTCTCCTTATCCTTCTCCTCTCCTTCTCCTTCTCTCCTTCTCCTTCTCCTTCTCCTTCTTCTTCTCCTTCTTCTTCTTCTTCTCCTTCTTCTTCTTCTTCTTCTTCTTCTTCTTCTTCTTCTTCTGCTCCTGCTCCTACTTCTC